>JACGAQ010000112.1:0-344318 GCA_014119065.1 Orius insidiosus
CTTATCGTCATCTACTATTGTTACCTGTTGAGTGGAGCTTTCTTGGGAATGAATAGTTGCGAGTGATTCTGTGTCGTCATTAGTATCGTTAGCGTCCTGAGGTCGGTAAGTGCTGAGAAGTTCGTCTATCACTTGTTGTGGGTCAAAATCGAAGTCGTCAGGGTTAAGTGGCTGTGTGGAAAGGTCCAAGCTTTCTTCTGATTTGTCGCTTACGCTTATCGCATTCACCGGGTGATCTGTCACTCTCGATAGTGCGTCAGCTACAAAGTTTGTTTTTCCTTGTACGTATTTGATCTCAAAATCAAACTCGTCAAGCGTTAATTTCCAGCGAATCAATTTCGAATTCGGTTCCTTTAGGCTGTGTAGCCACTGCAGAGGCTTGTGGTCAGTCTGTATAAGGAATTTCCGTCCGTACAGGTACGGTCTGAAATGTTTGCAAGCCCAAACGATTGCAAGGAGTTCCTTTTCAATTACGGACAGATTGACTTCGTGTTTATTGAGAGTCCTAGAGGCATAGGATATCGGCAGGTCTTTTCCGTCAAAATTTTGTGACAGTACCGCACCAACAGCGTAGTTGGAAGCGTCTGTTGTTAATATAAATTGTTTTGAATAGTCAGGGAGTCGTAAGATTGGGCTGTTTTGTAAAAGCAGTTTCAGCGTTTCGCATGCCTCTTTGAATTGTTTATTTTCGGGGTCAATCTTAGCATCATTTTTTAATGCTGACGTGATTGGTTTTGCTATTTTCGCGTAGTCCTTAATCATTTTTCTATAATAGCCGGTTAAACCTAAAAAGGCTTTGATTTGTTTTGATGTTTTTGGTATTGGAAAGTTTCTTATCGCTTCTAATTTTGCGGGGTTAGGCCTAATTCCTTGTTCGGAAATAATATGACCTAAGTACAAGAGTTCGCGTTTGAAAAACTCTGTCTTGTCCAACTGGATCTTAAGATTAAATTCTTTGAGCTGTTTGAATACTGATTTTAGGTGTTTTAGGTGTTCTTCCAGGTTATCGGAAAAGATGATTATGTCGTCCATATATACTAGGACATTTGGCATTCTAGAAAAGATCATATTCATTGCTCTTTGGAAGGTAGCAGGGGCATTTTTTAGTCCGAAAGGCATTCTTAAAAACTCGAAGTGCCCTTCTTCAGTACTAAAGGCTGTTTTCGAGATCGATTCTGGGTCCATCTCGATTTGATGGAATCCTGAGACGAGGTCGAGTGCACTAAAATAGGTTGCTCTTCCTATTTTTCCGAAAAGATCTTCAATATTCGGCAAGGGGAACTTATCGTCTACCGTTTTTTCGTTTAGTTTCCGATAGTCTATTACCATTCGAATTTTCCTGATTCCGGAGGCGTCGGGTTTTTTCGGGACGACCCAAATAGGGGAGTTGTAAGGCGAATTAGAGTGTTGGATGATTTTATTTTCCAATAGTTTATCAATTTCAATTTGGACGTCTTTCCTAAAAACTTGGGGATATCGATAATTTTGAGTAAACGGGGGTTTCGTCGGTTGTTTTTATTTTATGTTTACTAATTTGGTGCAACTTAGTCTGTCTTTTTCTCGTTTAATGATCTCAGGGTATTGGCGTAAAAGGTTGATAATTTCATCCCTCTCTTCTTCTATCATATGTTCGGTCCTTAAGAGATGCGGGATTTCGTCAATCGTTTTTCTTTGTCTTCGGGACTCATGGTCACGGTTTTGTCAGTTATCTCTTTTACTTCTTCTATTTCCATTGGCTCGGGACTAATGGTCATAAGCTCGTTAGAAAATATTAGACATTTACATTTATTGTTTTCTATATTACTACTCCCTCTTGGATGCTGTAACAAGGTTTCTTAACTTCCTTGATTAATCCTGTTTTTAAGTCGGGAATTGACCTGACTGGGACTTCAATCAAGTTGAAACCTGGTTTTAGTTTTAATTTTTCTCTTCTATCATGAAAAGGAGTGGTTTGTTTCCATTTTCGTATTTTAATATCTTATTTTTAAAATCTATGCTAGCTTTCAATACGCCTAACGTTTCGTGACCTAGTAGTATATCATATTTAGGAGAGAAATCAAAAATGTACATTTTTAGGGTTTCTTTTTGGAAAGGTTTGAGGATTTGGGGGTTGCGTTTGTTTAGGTGGAATGAAATTTGGGATCTTGTATCGGGGAATAAAGACGTTTTGTTTGTCTTAAAAAAAACTTAGGTATAACGGAAGACTCACTCACAGGTTTCGGTGGAGCTGGGATGTCTTCCGGGTCTTCTTCGTCTGTGGATGATGATGGCGGGTTACGACGGGATGTCCAGTTGTTCCGGTCCAGTGTGCAGCGAAGTCCTCACTCAACGAATTTCTTCAAAGGTTGAGTCGTTTTGATCTTCTCCTTTTTTAAATAATCGCGACGAGTTAAATGAACGCTTCGCTGATTATGGAGGTCGATTTGACTAAGTCCTTTGGTTCTTGCTTTCTTCAGATAAAGAGTGAAACTCAAAGCTCAAAACGGTTGGGATACTTGATCACTTCCGAGTTAAGTTTTCTGAAGTCCTGTTCGCGGGCGCCAGTTAAGTTGATAGACTTAAATACTCGCTTTTTAAAAAACAATTTATTGGTTGTACACACGATTAGTTACAGATTTCGAATGACAATGTTTATAGGAAAGGAGTGGTATTTATATTGTTTTATTGCTGGCTCAGCAGATTGATGTATATAACTTTCGATTAGTTTTCAAGCTGTAAGATTAAAATCTAAATTTCCCCACTGATCTACAGTCGCCAGTCACGCTATTTTGTGCAACAGTTGCTTAGAGTATCAGCCCAATATGGACAAAAAGAACAATTTTTTTAACCCTTTCGAGACCTTCAGACACTGGATTCTCTGCGCTACTGGCGCAGCACTTTTCCCCTCTTTTTCTCCCCGACCGCTCCCAGCGCCCAGTAAAGCACAGAAAGCGACGAGTGATGCGATCATCAAGTATTTCATTTCTTTCCCAACAGATTGCCAGTTTTTGCATGTCGCTAGCGCCACGGGAAGCGAAGGTATTAAATTTTTTAGAGAGGCTTCCTGCTGGAGCCGCTGGGCAACCTGTCGCCTGCGGTCTCGAAAGGGTTAAAGTAGGCTTTCGCCATATTGCCAGGCGCCTTGAAAATTTATTGACCCCTTAAGTCTATGAACTTTTTCTTGTTGGTAGATTTTATCGTACACGGTATCCCTTAATTACCATAACTCCATAACGATTCAGAGGACGATGACTGCACGCAGTTCAACCGCATGGGTCAAATCGATGAAATTTATTTTTAAAAAATGCGACAAGAACTTCTTTATCAAAAGATTCTTTGTCAAATTAACGATTTTATAATAGAAGAAACTTGGGAGCGAAAGAGCAAAAGCTATTATCGAAGTTAACCTAAAAGTTATACGGTAAAAGGAGGCTTAGAGTTCGTGCTGTGTTTCCCCGAAATATAACCCAAGAGGATCTTGTCTAAAGGAATTATTCGTGGTAGATCGTTCCGTTTGTGGGGGAATTACTTTTTTATACGAACCCTTGACCCTTTTAGCCTGATCAAAAGTCTCGGACGAACGAAAATGTTAAAAACTTCAATAAAATCTAGTCGAGGCCGTTGTCGTTGTTTACAATTCGTTTGACCGTAACATTGACCTTTAGAGCGATATCTCCTTGAATATTCGACGATAGAAATTGAAAAAAAGTTTATGTTGATTTGAAAGAGGGGAAATTCGTGGTTATGAGGTCGTTTAAGGTGTTCTGAACGTTTTTTAATATTTTTTTCGTTCAATTTTATGCTAAATAAAATTTCATGAATAAAACGCTCGATGCTTATGATAAGTTTGGTGAGCCCTTTATAAAATGGCCTAATACAATAATTCTGCTTGGATAAGTGTAAAATCGAGTGTCTAAAATAAAATATGAAAATATTACAGGGGTGTTTTTTGGATTAATAACAGAGAAAAGAGTCTCAAAGATAAAAACGGATTTCTTGAAGTAAGCAAGAAAAGCATAAAAGCACTGAATTATAATCTACTTAGATTATAATTCAGTGATAAAAGTACAGTAATAAGGAGGCTTTCTTGACGGAATAACGGATAAAAAACGCCAGGAAATACGGTGAAAAGGGATTTTTTGTCCGAAAAACCGGTTAAAAAGAGTATTTATTGTCCGAGAAACGCCAGAAAATTTAGTACAAACGATGTTTGACCAAAAAAAGCCTTTTATTGGTCGAAAAAGTAGGCAGATTTAGGTGGCAGCCGTGGTTTAAATTCGCCCGGAAATGGTCCGTGCCTTAGATTGCAGTTTCGCCGCTAGGTGGCGTAGTCCTCAACGTAGCATTCGTTTTTAACTTCCTCAAAGAAGTTATTGTGATACCCTCCATGTCGGGTTTTTGAGGAAGGGTCATCCAGACCCCGTAGGATAAATTCGAATATGGATCTACACCGATCTCAACTTTTCTGTGGTGCCAGCCGGCCGTAGCATTTTTCAGGAACAATTTACGGCCACAGTTTTCAACCGATTTTCACCAACTTTTCACACAAATTTCTTTGGCCGGTGAAGAAGAATGTAACGATGGCGATTTTTGAATTTCGAAAAAATGGCGGAGATATGTCAGTTTGATTTTCACCAAATTTTCACAAATTACTCCTAATATTTTTAAAGAATTTTTGGTGTAAAAAAATTGCCACTTTTTATTTATTAATTTTTTTTAGTAGGGAGAAATTTCATACTTCTACCCATTACGAGAGGCACATCCATAGGCCAAAGAGCCTATTATTTCTACCTTGACACTAACATTTTTTTTCGAAAATAGAAACTTAATAAATTTTTCAAAAAAAAATATATTTTGACAAAAAAAACTTAGAAAATTAAAAAAAAACTCGGCAAGTTAAACAAAAAAAACTAGTTTTAAAAAAAAGTTAAAAAAAAAAATTGGAAAATTTTTCGAAAAAAAATTAAAACTTCCTCCTTCCTTATTCTTCCCCTTCTTTATACTTCCCCCTCCTTTATACTTTCCCACCCTTCGTTATACTTTCGTTCCCTTATACTTCCCCTCCGTTATACTTCCCCCTCTGTTATTCTTCCCCCTCCGTTTTACGTCCCCTCCGTTATACTTCCCCCTCCTATATTGTTACTTCTCTTTAAGGAAATTATCGTTGGAAGTTCTTCGAACAAGTACTTTTTTTAGTCATTTACTGCTCATGAAATTTTACATTTTTATAATAATTTAAAAATTTGACACTAAATAAAATATTTATATTTGAGAGCGACCAAATCGTCAAAATAAATTTTATGAGAAGAATAAATAAAACAAGCTCTTCCCTCCGCTGAAGTGTATTCATTCAATAACTCCCGAAAACAATGAAAATTTGAGAAAATCAGCATTTTGGCAGTTGATTATTTTAGACAAAAAAACTATAAATTACTATAGTCTAAATTTTACTGCTTGCTAATATTACTTCATCATCTAATTGGTGAGGAAAATTATCGCTGTGAAATTTCCATGGGGATCCTGTAGCTAATTATATTGGCCCAGGGGAACGGAGTTGAGGAATTTGATTAAAAGAGGGAAGAATAAAATTAAAAATAAGTTTTCTCTCTCGGAAAAATGATGAAAACCTATTTAAAACAATACAAATGAAGGTAAATTACGTTGATTTTGATATCTTCAGTTTTGAATAAAATTTGTCATTCATTTCACCTTGTTTCAATTCAAATAGGTCGCACATTCCGGACATAAAGAGCCAAAATTTTTCTCCCCCCCCCCCCTCCCACAGGAAAATTGAAGTTTTCCGGAAAACCTCAGGATCGGTTCCCAGATTACCTCGAGGTCGAAAAAACCCTTTCCCAAAAAATATGGAGGGTAATACAATAACATCTCTCTGAGAAATTTGAAGACAATTTGAGCCCCCGTTTCTGGATGACCCTTCCCCAAAAAACCATTCACGGAGAATAAAACAATAACTTTTTTTGAAAGTTAAAAAAGATATTTACGACTAAACCCGCATTACACCGAAGTATTGTTGGCTCACAAAAAGACATAAACGTAAAAATTTCAACACCCATTGAATAATTTACAATGCGAAACTGGGTTTCCTGTAGCCTATTTTTAATTCTAAAAATTCGGATCTTTTGATCCTTATATAGAAGAATGGAAGATAAAGAGAGGTCACGCGTAATTCTTACATGTTTATTATCTATAAAATTGTTAAAGATAATAATATTGTCGAGCACGAAACACGCAATGACTGATCATCGAACGTTACTGTTTAAACGTTTGGTTTTTAATTAGGTTAAAAGGAAGATTTCTTCTTTTTAAGAAGTACTAGAATATTTTAATTTTTTAAATTTTGAAAAGAACAAAAACTAGATAAAAGCTTGAGTTGGACAGCCGGAAATGAAGAGGACTGTCCGACGTTGAATAGAACGGTACGCCAGAGGTGTAAAACGAATTAGCAGCCAGGAATTACTATTCGCACCTTTACCTCAAAAATTATCATTTTTTTCCCACTTAATTGACTTTTTCTACCGCCAAGAAGCCTTTAGATGTAGCTACCTTGATTTTTTTGGAGTTAAGAACGGTTCCTAAAGGAAATTTTTATCTTGAAACGATAAAGCCCCCTCCAAAATTCTGTATGTCAACATCTGTTATGGTGAAAAGTTAACAAAATTGAGATAGGTAAGTAAAAAACTACATTATTTGGAGGTTATAAAAATTTTTTTTTAGGCTTAAAATGGCAAAATGGCTGTTTTATATTCTAGTGAGCTACTCAAACGATTTTAAGCCATTCGCCTGCCTCATTAAATTTTTTTCACCAAATAAATCGTTCATTAGATGTAAGTTTGCCTATTCATTAAATTAACAATATTTGTTTTTTATATTTAAATAAATTTTAGATAGAGTTTACGAGTTGTATAAAATTGTTAATTTGTAGAAATAAAATAATGAAAATGTGATTTTATAAAATAATACCTTGACGAGGAAGATATAACGTGGAAAAAGTTGAGCCGGGGGCGAAAGTGGCAGTGAGGGGAGTGAGTTGAGAATATAACTGAAACTGAAAACTCGGCTTCTCTCTGGAGGTTCCCCGCCGCCCCTTTCCGCTCCCCGTAGTTTCTCGAGGTGCCGTTCGTGCCGCCACAGACCGGGATCCTCTACAGGACAATCAATAAAATTCCTTTCCACCCTTTGATCGCGGAGGCTTGAGAGCCGCAGGATGAAGGATGGGAATGATATGAAGTTTGACATCAAAGGAGTTTGCTTATATCTAAATTCAAGAGATGATTATAAATAAAAAGTTGAAAATCAACAAATTCTTTGCCTCAAGCCACAAAATTATGAAGTTTAGATTGCTTAGAGGTGGCCATATCCACATTTGCTAAAATTTTCTTCCGTCAAGTGTCCCCGAAAAAAAGAGCAAAATTATGAGCAAACAATTTGCGATAAAAAAAGAAGTCTATGGACTTTAAAAGATTAGGTTTTTAATTTTATTTGTTAATAAGTTCTAAACAATATAATATTTTCATGATGCCCAGATCTCGATGTTTCGCCGCTAGATGGCATCATGGAGAATCCAGAATACTAAACTTATCAAGTTCACCAATCTTTCAATGGCGAAGCAACTTAATATGGATGCTATAGGGATGGACAGGGAAAAATTGTTGATATTTTTCAAACCTCTTTAGGCCTGAAAAATGAGGCTTTAGGTCTCTTGAGTCTTTAAGCCTCTCTTTCCAGTTTTTCTGCAGATTTAACTTTATGAATTAAGTAGACGTAAAATTTAAATTATGCACAAGACAACTTGTTTCGCCGCTAGATGGTAGAATAATAGATTATAAAATAGTTGGCGTCGTATCCAAAGTACTTACCAAGCACACCAATCTTCTTATGGGGATGTAACTTAATATGGATGTTACAGAGATAACTAAGTACAACTGTTGACACCTTTAAACTAATTGGGTTTAGATATTTGAGTGATACTGAGAAAACATCAAGCCAATTGCTGAAGAAAAGGAGTTTGGAACGGTCAAGTTGCGGTCGATGTCACGTCGATGATGCTGATGCTGGTGATGCCGATGATGCCGATGTTGATAATTGATTGGACGATGAGAGAAGAAGAATAAATAAGAAGAAGTGGTCTTAAAATATATATGTAATTTGAAATTAGGTTTTTGGTTCTTTTCGGCTAACATCTGTTTTAATTCAAAATTCATTATAGTAGAAAATTAAGAACTAGAAGTGACTATAAATTTCGATTTCACTTTACAGGTAAAATTTTATAAAAATTTATATGAAATTAATAAACACTTTACACAGTACAATCGTTTTGTAGTCATTTGATTGACTAACCAAATTGTATATAATATTTTAAAAATCAGACCTAAGTTTCAATATCATCGGTTGCTGTTAGGTTTAGCTCTCCACCTATCTTTTTCTGGGAAGGTTTTAATTACTGCTTACATTTTTAAAAATTTAATATTGTTTTATTTTAACTATTGCCCTTTTTATTAGTAATTATAGCCACTTAGGTCGCTTTTTCTTGGAGTAAATGATGCCCAGAGCCAACTCGATGTTTCGCCGCAAGATGGCGCGGCGGGCTCAAACGTTATCTTAGAAATTTTCGATATTTCTGTTGATATTTTTTTAGATTTATTATTTACATTGTCATATAATAAACAAATCAATGTAATGTAACACAAAATAATTTATATTTAAGAGAAAATAGAAGAGAAAAAATGCATTTTTGTGAGAAGAAATGTGAAGAATGTTTAAAACAAACTGTGGTCTTCCCTCTGCTGTGGGGTATTCATCCAGAATATGAATAACACTCCGAAACGAGTCTAAGTTAAGATCATACTTCTACAGGATCATTTCTGTAGTTGATCTTCGTTTTACTTACCGACAAAAGTCGGACACAACAAACCACGTTGATGAAACGTGGCGTTGTCCCCTGAGCGTGAGGCAGCTCTCGGAATCGTATTTACGAACCCGTTAGCATCGATGACCGTCAACTCTTCCTTACTAGGGAGGGTGTGGGGACTACGCTTTCTGAGTGGTTTGTTGCAAATATAAAAACGAATTATAAAGCTTGAGAAGTCTACTAGATGCGCACGCTTAACTAATTAGGTATAGATACTATAGAATCGTTCATTTGGGGATAATCGCCGTAATGTCACTACGATTCTTGCTATTTAATCTGTTGTAGGGGTGGGGGGTGGGGGTATTCATCCAGAATATCAATATGTAATTCATTGGAATTTAAGTTGAATCTTAAAACCTCACACTTTGAAAAGTTAAGTTTAGTGTGTGAAAGTTAGGATCATACTTCTACAGGATCAATTCTGTTCAAATAAAGGGAGCAAGTTGATGAAAAGGCCATTATTGATTGTTTCATGGTAAAGAGTTTATCAACTCTCAACATGGAACTTTTCTGAATCGAAAGCAATTCGTATAATTACGATTAATATTAAATTTCGACTAATTAAGATTAATATTTAATTTATAAAGTCGATACAAATTAAGTCGATAATGAACTACGTTTATTGCAAAGTCCTACTTTAAACTTTGGATTCCGCCATCTAGCGTCTAAAGATCTCCCGCAAAAGCTGATTTTAACAACACTGGTTTCAACATTATGGCAAATAAAAAACGGATATAAACGGAATGTATAATATTATTAATTTTACTTCAAAATGAGAAATAGCTTGTAAAGTGAAAGGAGTAGTTCAGACGATCGCTGATAGATAGCGTGGGATGGTGCATTTCAATGTTAATACCGTAGCTACCTAGGTACATACTAAAATATAAAAGCTATCAAAAACTCTCGGTCGTGGAATATCCGTTTTTTCATTCTTCTCCCTCTGTAACTTTTATCAACTCAAAAACACCCCGCCTCGCAAAAGGGTTTCCACAACAGCCAGAGCGCTGTGAGCACGTCAAAATGGGGAAAATGACCCTATTTCAGTGTTTTTTTTTTTTTGGGTTGTGATAATAGGTTAAATCTTTGAAAAGCAGCAGGTTCAAATCGAAAGGAAGCTCTGTGCAAAAGTTCAAGTCAATCGGCGCACTAGTAGAGGCTGTAGCTCTGGCTAACTGAACGGGAAGAAGAAGAACACGCCAAAGGCAAAAAAAACGAGTTTTCAGAGTTGAATATCTCGGCACCCTGTATTCTGATCAACTTGAAATTTTCAGAATTTACTCATATCGAATTAGAGAAGACCTGTATAAAATTTGAAGTCGATCGGTAAACAGGGTGCTGAGATCCAGTACCCGAAAAACGCAAATCGTCCTGTAAACATACCGGAAGCTCTGGGCTGCTAAAAATGCCCAGGTTTATTTCCCTCGAAGGCCTTCCATTCTTCATCTCTCTTATGAGCCATTTCTCTCTCCGCTTACCGAGCGGTCTGAAAGAATGATGGGTCATCTGCCCTCAAAAACTCGGTTAGATAACCTGAAAATGGGGAAAAAGTTTTGATTTCCTCATTTATTGCCATTTATATGGTCTCTGCGAAATCGCCCTTTTTATAATTAGTAAACTTAAATATAATAATTATTAATTAAATATTATTAATAATACTTAAATATAATGCTTACTGTTCTTTTAATTTTTTTTTTGTGAAATTTCTTCAGGAAAGGCTACCAAAAACGATTTTGAGATAAATCTTTTAGTTTCCTGAGAAATCCAATAGAATGAGCCACAGGAACGGTCCGAAGCCTGTTTTTGATTTATAAGCGTTTAGCGGTTTTAATAGGAAATGGGAAGGACGAGATTCTTCAGATAAACGAAAAGGTGGTCTTTTAGAGCATTTGAAATTTATACCCTCCGGCTCAAGCAGGAAATTGGAAAAAAAAGAAATTTTTTTCAAACTTAAAAAAATACTGTTCTAATTTTCTTTTTTTGAGGAGTATTCTTTTCAATTTCGAATGTGAGAAAATCACTTTTGACCTTTATAATCTTGTCTATATCTGGAGGTGAAATTGGACAGCTCAATTCGGCGTCCCTATTTTAGGTAGGTTAGAGATAGGAACAGCGGGGTCAGATAGAGGGATAAACGAAGGTGGCCCGATAATGGGGATGCTCATATATTACCCTACCCCATATTGCTCGTTTAAAAAAAAGGTTACAAAAAAACCTTTTAGTCCTAACGCAATTCTTGGGATAAAAAATAATATAGCTTATTCAGATAAAATAGGTAAATTACGTTACTTTCTATAGGTGAATAAGCTAGAAAAGATAACGGATTAAATAATGTTCAGGGGTTGCGAAAAAAATCGACTTTTTCTAGAAATAATGGCATTGTGCGTCCAGACGCTCCACAGATCTTCTAACTTCCTAAAAGAAGTTATTGTGATACCCCCCACGTCGGGTTTTTGGGGAGGGGTCTTCCAGACTCCAAAGGGTCAAATCGAATATTGATCTTTACCGATCTCAACTTTGTCTGTGGTGCCGGCCGGCCGTCCCTCCGTAGCATTTTTTTCCCGGATCAATTTACGGTTCCTTTGGTGTCTAAGAGACTCACGTCCTAATTATTAAACGTTCCTTCCTTCTTATAATTCTGGTATATTGACTATTTTAACTAATCGTATTGGTGATGTTGCAATTTTAATTTCAATCGCTTGAATATTTAACTTTGGAGGTTGACACTATATTTTTATCTTAATTATTTAAATAATTATATAGTAATAATTTTAATTTTGTTAGTTATTGCTACTTTCACTAAAAGAGCTTGAAGGATACTTAAAAGTAATTTTTAGCTCCAAGGCTTCCTTAGGCGAATTATCAAGAGAATCAAGGTTCAGCCAATGAGAACCCTACATTCAGCGTTATAAACAACGAGAAGGTTACGAAGGTTAGATAACCAAAACATCACCGTTTTAATTCCCAAACCCTCCTTTAATTTACCACAAAACCTACCTTGAAAAAGGATACTTAAAAAGAATGTTTAGCTCCAAGGCTTCCCTAGGCGAATTTTCATGAGAAAATCAAGGAGCAGCCAATGAGAAGCCTACATTCAGCGCTACAAACAACGAGAAGGTTACGAAGGTTAGATAACCTAAACATCACCGTTCTAAAATTTCCAAAAACACTTCGAGGACTCCTTAATTTACCACAATACCTACCTTGAAAAAGGATACTTAAAAAAGAATGTTTAGTTCGCAGGCTTCCTTAGGCGAATTATCAAGAGAAAATCAAGGATCAGCCAATGAGAGGCCTACATTCTGCGTTATAAACAACGAGAAGGTTACGAAGGTTAGATAACCAAAAAATCACCGTTTTAATTTCCAAAACCACTTCGAGGACGCCTTAATTTACCACAAAACCTACCTTGAAAAAGGATGCTTAAAAAGAATGTTTATCTCCAAGGCTGCCTTATGCGAATTTTCAAGAGAAAATCAAGGATCAGCCAATGAGAAGTCTACATTCAGCGTTATAAGCAACGATAAGATTACAAAGGTTAGATAACCAAAAAATCACCATTTTAATTTCCAATAACACTTCGCGTACTTCTTAATTTACCACAAAACCTGCCTTGAAAAAGGATGCTTAATAAGAATTTTTAGCTCCAAGGCTTCCTTAGCCGAATTTTCAGGTGAAAATCAAGGATCAGCCAATGAGAAGCCTACATTCTGCGTTATAAACAACGAGAAGGTTACGAAGGTTAGATAACCAAAAAATCACCGTTTTAATTTCCAAAACCACTTCGAGGACTCCTTAATTTACCACAAAACCTACCTTGGAAAAGGATGCTTAATAAGAATTTTTAGCTCCAAGGCTTCCTTAGCCGAATTTTCAGGTGAAAATCAAGGATCAGCCAATGAGAAGCCTACGTTCGACGTTTAAACAACGAGAAGGTTACGAAGGTAGGATAACCAAAAATCAACGTTTTAATTCCCATCCCTCCTCTAATTTACCACAAAACCGACCTTGAAAAGAATACTTAAAAAGAATGACAGCTCCAAGGCTTTCTTAGGCGAATTTTCAAGAGAAAATCAAGGATCAGCCAATGAGAAGTCTACATTCAGCGTTATAAACAACGAGAAGGTTACGAAGTTTAGATAACCAAAAAATCACCGTTTTAATTTCCAAAAATACTTCGAGGACTCCTTAATTTACCACAAAACCTACCATGAAGAAGGATGCTGAGAAAGAATGTTTAGCTCTAAGGCTGCCTTAGGCGAATTTCAAGAGAAAATCAATTAGAAGCCTACGTTCAGCGTTATAAACAACGAGAAGGTTACGAAGCTTAGATAACCCAAAAATCACCGTTTTAATTTCAAAAATCACTTCGAGGACTCCTTAGTTTACCACAACACCTACCTTGAAAAAGGATACTTAAAAAGAATGCTTAGCTCCAAGGCATCCTTAGGAGAATTTTCAAGAGTAAAATCAAGGATCAGCCAATGAGAAGCCTACATTCAGCGTTATAAACAACGAGAAGGTTGCGAAGGTTAGATAACCAAAACATCACCGCTTTAATTTCCCAAACCACTTCGAGGACTCCTTAATTTATCACAAAACCTACCTTGAAAAACCGTGGAATATTGGAAGGCCTCCTTCTAATTTAAGGGAAAATTCAAGGGAAGTTTTAATTATTGAAAAACTCGATTAGGGAGGAAACTTTAGAAAAGGACCCTAATTTCAAAAAATTCATCTGTGGATGGTATCACCATATGTCAAAAAATGATACCTGTCCTTTTTAATTATAATTAATTGGCTAAAAAGAGTGGCTTTCGGTGTGCGTGGTTTCTAAAAGAATGAAAGCCGGCAAAAAACGTGGATTAGCTAAGTGAAGGACAAGTGGAAACTTTTTTATCTCTAGTACTATTTTCCACGAAGTAATCCCTTCAAGGTTTTATCTTCATTCGCATTTTGGCTTTTTTTTTCAACGTTTAAAAAATATTGTTTATTAAAGCTGTTCGACATGTACAATAGTTTGGTTAAGCGAGGTAACAGGAATTAGTTATTAATGCGCTGAGAGGGGCCTCGCAGACCCAGGGTGGGCATAAATAATGCGCACTCGGAAACTTTATTAAAGCGAGATGGATTTCGAAATTAGTCCGGGACTTCATATGGTATCGTCATGTCTACCAAACTGACAAATCAATTTTTCCCGGACAAATTAATAAGAAAGTTCACACGGTATTTAACTAATCTGTGTTTTAGCAATTATAAGGGAAGAAGCACAAAATGCTCATTTTCCTTACCATGATAAAGTTAGATAAATGGTCGGAGCCGTGCGGATTCCAAATTAGACGCGATTACCCGCTGAATTCGTCGGAGTTTCATTCATTAGGTGCTTTCCTATGTAGGATCCTCCCATTCCCGAGCCACAATGACCAAAAAGTTTGAAATGTCACAGTTTTTCAAAATTTCAAAGGGAAGAAAAAAGTTCTAAGTACTTTTGAAACTTGTGGCGTCTTTTCGATCTTAATTAAACATTAGAAAACCGAGTTCACCTTTTAATATAAAACGTAATTTTAGCTCTGGCTTAATTTTGAATGGGGGGGTGTTGGAGTTGTATGTTGAAAACGAAGTTTCGGGCGCTACTGAGACAATTATCCGGGGCCATTAAACTCTCTGAGCGGCGTTGTAACTTTGAAAGTAAAACCGAAATCGTTTCCCAGTTCTCGATGTCAAGTCTGTTCACTCCCAGCAACTCTTTTACCTCCGATTGACCCTTTGTTTAGCTTTACGACGTAGATAATGTGCGGAGATTTTACTTTTTTTTATGGGTCCCTTAAGTACTTCCAAGTTTATTGGCTTTACATTTAACTCGTTTAAAGCTAGGCGTTTAGGATTGGATGGAGTGACACAGTGAAGAAAGAGAAATGATTGTGATAGAATCACCTGACGGGGGGGGGGAGTATAACGGAGAGGGAAGTATAAAGGAGGGGGAAGTTTTTCCTGTTTTTTTTTTTTTTTTTTTTTTTTTTTTTTTTTTTTTTTTTCGAAAATTAAGTATCAAGGTAGAAATAATAGGATTTTTGCCCGAGGGAGGTCCCTCTCTAACGGGTGGAAGGATGAAATTTCTCCCTCAGAACGCAGGACATTCGCCCCTAAAAGTAGTTTCCTATATTTGAGCACTAAAAATCATCGAAAATTTTTTTTAAAAAGTTCATTCTAGATATTTTGGCATTCTCTACGCGGATTAGGGAGCAGTTATCAACACCCGTTAAAAAATACCCGTTATCACGGTCATTTCTTCCTCCATTATTGCTTAATTATATGATAGTAATATCCCCTTGCGGAATACATACGCAATAAAAATTAAAAATGTTAAAAATTATCTTTGAATTTGCCTTCTACAGCTTTATCCCCCTAGTGTTATAACTAGTTTGAATTTAGGCAAATCTCAAAGATAAATTTTTGAAAAAACGCGGGAACTACACGCATGCGCGTTGCTCTGTTGGCTCGCGACTGCGCGTTGTTCTGGTATCGTAAACTCGCATGTGCCCTTTTAAAATTAAAATCGAATTTTGAAAGCGCTAAGGCCTAGATATTTTATTTTTGAATCTCTCTAATCCTCAACCTTTTAAATATTTCAAAAATATAAAAAATGGCGCCAAATTATAGATTTTGGCGCCAAAATTTTAATTTTTGGGATCTATCCGAATTGCTTAGTTTTAAACCATGCACAATTTTCTTCGTAGAATTTGAAACGGTTGATTTTTCCGAGAATGAGAGAAAATTTCGATTTTCTGTCTAAATTTGAAATACTCAACTGATATGAGTTAATAATATTATTATTTTGAGGTAGTTTTTTTTTACGAATTATAGGTACAAAAATTCACTTTTATAAAAACAGTGAGAGATACAGTGTTGCCAAATGTACGTACCAAGCACTCATCTGCTCTTTTGATAGTTTAGAGCAAATGGAGTTAATCTCCTTAATAAGGTGAATTTGCGCTTTTGATAATCTGCGCACTTTTCGCCCTTGCTTTGTATTACTGGGATTTGGACACCTTAAAATAATTTCTCGAGGTGGAAAGCAGGAGAAGGGAGAGCCTCTTGGAAAGCCATTAATTTTTATCCTTCTTTGGGGTAAACGAAGGGTCATTGTTGATTTTTTTTTATAACTATGAAATGGGCCTTATCGTACTAATTTTAAGGTCTTTATGGGTGAATCATGATTTATTTAAGTTAACGAAGAGTACGTGTGCTGTTAATAAAGTTGGTTGATTAACGAGCCTGGAGCGTCGATGGGTGGGTAAAATGGTTGCGCGGAGGGAGACCCCCTTATGAATATCCCAGGAGTGAATGACGCCTCCATTTCCCTAATTCTTCTCCTCAATCTTAATTGGGTGGCCTTTCGGAAAACTTTTACCCGAAAGATTCTAAAACGTCAATCTTAATTCGATGAAACTTTTCTTTTTTCTATTCGGATTGCACGGGTTTGTTTGGACGTGAGCCCGTTTTGTACGGGAACGGAGCCAGACGTGGCATAAAAAAAGGCCGCAGACTCGAAATTATTAAACGCTATTTTACAAATTACTTCTTTCCATCATTCACCCGTCAGTCGGTTCTTTTCACGTTAAATTTAACAATTCATTAGCAAGCAATTTCTTTTAATTTAAACGATGGATCTACACATTTGTTTTGGAAAGAACTCGTCAAAACCAACATATGACGACAGGTTTCTTGAAAAAAAAGTACTTGTTTTAAGGGCTTCCAAAGAAAACTTCCTTAAAGAGAAGTAAAAATATATTAGGGGAAGTATAAAGGAGGGGGAAGTATAAAGGAGGGGGAAGTATAATCGAGGGGAAGTATAACAGAGGGGGAAGTATATCGCAGGGGAAAGTATAAGGCAGGGGAAGAATAACGGAGGGGGAAGTTTTTTTCCAAAAATTTTTCAACTTTTTTTTTTTTGAAAAGTTTTTTTAAATTTTAAAATTTAAAAAAATTAGAGTTTAATTTTTTAAAGAGCCTATTTTTTTTCTTTTTTTGGAAAATTTTTTTAAGTATCAAGGTAGAAATAATGGGATTTCTGCCCAAGAAAGGGTGGGCTCTCGTATGGCGTTTTTTTTTTTTTTTTTTTTTTTTTTTTTTTTTTTTTTTTTTTTTTTTTTTTTTTTTTTTTTTTTTTTTTTTTTTTTACGAGGGCGTCTTCAACTACTCAGGTTATTTCACCCTGTTTTCCGTCGGAAAAGTTCATTTAGGAACATTGGGTTCAATTTGGGGACCGCCCGCTTTGAACCCTGGACCCCATTGATGAACGCCGTATCGCAATGTTTGGGATTAACGCCTTAACACGCGCGGCCACCGCGACGCTCCTCGTATGGCGTGGAAGTATGAAATTTCTCCCTACTAAAATGATAATAAATGTAAAAAAATGATAATTTTTTTTACACCAAAAATTCGTAAAAAATATAAGGAGTAATTAATGAAAATTTGGTGAAAATCGGATTAACGGTTCGGCCGCAGCGAATTTTTTAAAATTTCTAAGAAAAAAAAAATCTAAAATTTTCTTTTAACAGACATATCTCGGCCATTTTTTCAAAATTCAAAAATCGAACTCGTTAATTTCTTGTTCACCGTCCAAAGAAAATTTGGTCAAAATCTGGTGAAAATCGGTTGAGAACTGTGGCCGTGAGGTGTGTACGGCCGGCCGGCACCACAGACAAAGTAAAGTTGAGATCGGTAAAGATCAACATTTGATTTGACCCTTCTCCAAAAACACGACGTGGAGGGTATCACAATAATATCTCCGGTAAGGAAGTTAAAAAATTTGTCGGGTATTGGAATATATTTTTTTTTTATTCCAATACCCGACAAATTGTTTTAGTCGAAAAGTATGCTTTTTATTTTCTAAAGGAAATTGTTTTCGGAAAACTGCTCCCTAATCCGCGTGGAGATTGCCCAAATAAGTAGAATGAACTTTTTAAAAAAATTTTCCGATGATTTTTAGTGTTCAAATATAGGAAACTACTTTTAGGGGCGAATGTACTGCGCTCTGAGGGAGAAATTTCATACTTCCACCCGTTAGAGAGGGACCTCCCTTGGGCGAGAAATCCCATTATTTCTGCCTTGATACTTAAAACAATTTTCGAATAAGAAAAAAAACATGAAAAACCTCCCCCTACTTTACACTTCCCCCTTACTTATACTTTACCCTCCGTTATACTTCCCCTCTTTAATACTTCCCCCTCCTATATTTTACTTCTCTTTAAGGAAGTTTTCGTCGGAAGCTCTTCTAACTAGTACATACTTTTTTCTCTCTCTATTCACTTTTGGCAGAAAGAGAGGATACTTATGGACTGCCGGACGGCGCTATGTACGTTGTTTCAGTAAAAAAAGAAAAGTGTTTTGAAGAAACTTGGCAATTTTAAACGAAAATCAAGACTGAAAATTAGAAACTTAATGGCATTCGAACAATAAGATTCACAAGTTTGAAATAACATTGGTTTGTTATTGTTGTTTTAGCCCTGAAAGTTGTTCTCAAACAGGCCGAACGTCTGGTTAAAATAGTTTTGACATAGTTTAACTTTAGTTGCGGTCTTTTGAACCGCGATCGAGTTTCTAAAAGGGCGCGAGAGGTGCGCGATTTTCAGAGTAAAAAAAGAAAAAAAACCCCTGGAGGGTCGCAAACTTCATGTTCAACTTGAGCAAACTTTTATTTGGACGATATTTCCTGACCACGTGGTTCGGAAAAGTTTCAAGGGGCCCCCCCGTTATTTTTTCCACCTACGCCCTTACGACTTTTATGATTTGGGTGAATTTGTACGATTTTAGGGGGGGCTTATGAGGGGTCGGGAAAGCGGGGACGGTCGCCGGAAAAGCGCATGCCCGCCTTCTCATCTCTCAATGAAAACCACTCAGTAGACCACGTGAATTCGACCGGATTTATTCTCGATATATTCGCACCCCAATTAGATACATCGCTAACCAGGTACTACCAATAAAGAGAATCCAAATTTTGTGGTAAAAAAAAATCTGAGCTATTTACCTATCACCGCAAAATTAATTAAAATAAATTAATGACCATGTAAAAAAAATAAAATTTATTAGCAATAAAAATAAGTAGGTAGATTTAGAAAAAAAATTATTGCTTAAAAAATAGAAAATTAAAAAAAAATTAGCATAATTTATTTTTATAACCAATTAGATATATTTTATCAACTAATTAATTTGTTTTAAATATATATTTTTTTTTATAGTCAACTCATAAATTAATATTATTTACCACCTATAAATTTTTTACTAATTGGTGTTATAAATTTTGTAACTAATTAATTAGCTTTGAGGGGATTCTAATTTTACTCTTGGTGAGATTCTCAAGGATGGTCTTGACAAATGAGCTGTGTGGTCAGAAAGGAAAACTTATCTAATTCTAGGATTTTGTGGAGATTAACTAATTTTATTTATTAGTTAATGAGAGTGGGTTCGAATCCTAGATAGTTTGATATTTTTTTTTTCACGAGTTAGTCGAGCCCGCTAACTATTACACTGAGAGGTCATGGGTTCCAAATATAGTTGGGGTAAAATTTTTTTCTTCTTGAAAAAATTATGAATTTTTCTATTAGGGGTCTTACAGCAGAATCCAACATTTTGGCACCCTAAAGAAAATTAATTAGCAAATCCAACACTCTATTTAATTTTGACTTTCTCAAAAATGCAGTTATTGCGATACCCTTCATAGATGATTTTTTGGGAAATCGTATTTTGCAGAATATGGTCTACCTTGAACGTTCTACTGCCGCAACTTTTCACCGGATTTTTTCCAAGCCTTCAGGTTTTTGAGTGTCTATTATGATCTTCTGGTCAAGAAACACCACTTGTACCGGTCTGTTGGGTGTTTTTTATGATCTTTTGGTCAAGAAACACCATTAGTACCTGGATTTTGGGTGTTTTTTATGATCTTCTGGTCAAGAAACACCAGTTGTACCAGGCTTTTGGGTGTTTTTAATGAACTTCTGGTCAAGAAACAGCAGTTTTACGGCTGTTAGGGGTATTTTTTATGATCTTCTGGTCAAGAAACACCAGTTGTACCGGGCCTTTGGGTGTTTTCTATGATCTTCTGGTAAAGAAACACCATTTGTATCGGGCTTTTGGTTGTTTCTAATGATCTTCTGGTCAAGAAACAGCAGTTTTACGGCTGTTTGGGGTGTTTTTTATGATCTATTGGTCAAGAAACACCATTTGTACCGGGCCTTTGGGTGTTTTTTATGAACTTCTGGTCAAGAAACACCATTTGTACCGGGCTTTTGGGCGTTTTTAATTATCTTCTCTTCAAGAAATACCAGTTGTAGGAGCGTTTGGGGTGTTTCCACTGTTCTTCTGGTCTAGAAACACCAGTTTTACGGGTGTTTGGGGTGTTTCCTCAGGTCTTCCGGATAAGCAACACCAATTTTACCGGGCTTTTGGGTGTTTTTTATAATCTTTTGGTCAAGAAACACCATTTGTACCGGACTTTTGGGTGTTTTTAATTATCTTCTGTTCAAGAAACACCAGTTTTACCGGGTTTTTGGGTGTTTTTTATGATCTTGTGGTCAAGAAACACCATTTGTACCGGGCTTTTGGGTGTCTTTTATGAATCGTCCTAATGCCTAAAATGTTAGGCAGGATATACAAATTTAAAATTCTCTTAATAAAATGCTAAAAAGTTAAAGAAATTTCTTTTATCTTTGAGCGAGAAGGAAAATGCAATTTAACAGCCACCTAATCAAGTTTAAATAATTAACTCCTGAAACTGTGTCACTGTCAAACCGAAAATGAAACCAAATTATCGTGGCATAAAGTAATTAATTATTTGAGGCTTGAGCGCAATTTGTCAAAAAACGATTTCGTGAAATTAAATTAAAATTCTTGTTAATTAATTTTTTTTTATGATGCATTGTATTAAAAATAACTTTTTGAAACAAAAGGCCGCTTTTTTTCGATGATAGCTTTGAATTTTTTTGGTTGAAAAATTAAAGAAATTAAAGCTAATTTACCTGAAAAATTTAAAAAATAAAAACAGTATTTGAGTAATTTCCAAATCTTTTTTGGAGTCATTTTATTTTTTGAAATCGGATCGAATGGGATTTGCGAAGTGATTAAGCCAGGGGGAAATGGAAAGGGTGTTGGAATCCAGAAATGAATAAACACTTGATTGTAAATGGGAGGCGAAAAAAAAGCGAAGTGAAGCCGTCGTCAATAACCAATAAAAAGCGGGCAGCATTCTATTATGGTTGCCTACAGAATACGTAATGGCTCAAAGCCTGCAGACTATTGGATTGCTCGAAAATTATGCTGTCTTCTCCGTTCTCCCACCCACACCGTCATTTTCGCGATTTTCATTTCTAAAATAATATTCTTTTGTTCTCTTTTAAATTTTAATTGAATAAAAACATCATTTTCTTTTGTGAAATAACATCGTTCAAGGCCCCCTTGAGTACAATTTTAAGGGTTGACTCTTGTTTTTTTTTTTTTTAAATAAAATTTAAATGTAGGTATAAAAATAATTGAAAAAGAGTTCGCCTGATTTTCGGCTGTCAAATCTTCTGGTTAAGAAACACCAATTGTACAGGCATTTTATGATCTTCTGCTATAGAAACACCTGTTTTACGGGTGTTCCTCCCGAACTTGTGGTCAAGAAACACCTTTTTATGATCTTCCGGCCAAGAAACACCAATTGTACTGGGCTTTTGGGTGTCTTTTATGATCTTCTGGTCTAGAAACACCTGTTTTACGGGTGTTTCGGGTGTTTCTCCCGATCTTGGGGTCAAGAAACACCAATAGTACCGGGATTTTCGGTGTTTTTTTTTACCTTCCGGCCAAGAAACACCAATTTTACTGTGCTTTTGGGTGTCTTTTATGATCTTCTGGTCAGAATCAAGGCGCTACTTGATTGACAAATGTTCCGGGCTTTTTGTGTCTTTTTTGGTCTTCTGGTCAAGAAACGCCAATTTTACCGTGTTTTTGAGTGTCTTTTGTGATCAACTGGCCATGAAAAACAAGTTTTACACCCGTTTGGGGTGTTTCCTCAGATCTTCTGGTCAAGAAACACCAATTTTACGGGTGTTTGGGGTGTTTCCTCAGGTCTTCCGGTTAAGCAACACCATTTATACCGGACTTTTGGGTGTTTTTTATGATCTTCTGGTCAAGAAACACCTGTTTTACTGGGCTATTGGGTGTCTTTTATGATCTTCTGCCCAAGAAACACCAATTGTACCGGGCTTTCGGGAGTCTTTTATGATCTTTTGCCGCCCAAGAAACCCAGTTTTACGGGTGTTTGGTGTGTTTACTCTGATCTTCCGGTCAAGAAACACCAGTTTTACGGGTGTTTGGGGTGTTTCCTCAGGTCTTCCGGTTAAGCAACACCATTTATACCGGACTTTTGGGTGTTTTTTTATGATATTCTGGTCAAGAAACACCTGTTTTACTGGGCTATTGGGTGTCTTTTATGATCTTCTGCCCAAGAAACACCAATTGTACCGGGATTTCGGGAGTCTTTTATGATCTTCTGCCCAAGAAACACCAAATGTACCGGGCTTTCAGGAGTCTTTTATGATCTTCCGGCCAAGAAACACCAGTTTTACGGGTGTTTGGTGTGTTTCCTCTGATCTTCCGGTCAAGAAACACCAATTGTACTGTGCTTTTGGCTGTCTTTTATGATCTTCTGGTTAAGAAACACCAGTTTTACGGGTGTTTGGGGAGTTTCCTCTGTTCTTCCGGTCTAGAAATACCTACTTATGGGTGTTTTCCCTGATCTTCTACCCAAGAAACACCAATTTTACCAGGATTTTCCTGCTCGCAGGTTCCTGGAACATTTTACTGCAAAAATTTTCATCGGATTTTCACCAAATGTTCCTATGCTAATCAAATTAGCGGTGGATGAAAGACACAGGTGAAGGTTATTGTCTCATAGTGATTCTCGGAAATGAGACAATGGAAAGTTGAGCTTTTCAAGTTTCTCGGAAGCCTCAAAATCGGGCACGCCTTTCCCCCTTTTTACCCCCATCCCAACCACCGGAACTCCAACATACAATGTCGAAATCAAATTAAAATTCTTTTTTCTTTTGAAGGCAAAACCCGGTATAATTTAACCGCGACATTATTGTTTCCAACATTGATTAAAAACCGAACTTACAAAAGGGCGGAGAAAAAAAAAACGTCGATTTTTAATTTCTTTTAAGAACAAAAAGTCCATTAAAACCCAATTTTTTAAATTTTTCATATAGTTTTGGAGTCTCGTTTTAATTATAGTATAACTTAAAAAAATAATAATAAAAAAATTTATTTCCCTCGGGTGTTTTTTCAGCAGATGGTTGAAGATAGATGCTCCAGGGGTTAAAGTTCTTATTTCTTTACTATCCCATCTTGGGTTCTATATTTTTCTCCATTTTTTACTATTTTATACAAATTTTTTATATACTTCAAATAAATATAAGTCTAGAAGTAAATTTTTTAGCTGTCCCAATTTTTTTTTCTTTTTTTTTAATGAATTTATATTACCGACATATTTTAGCTTGGAATTCCTCCAGGTTATCGGGTGAGAATGTAATAAAAATATCTGAAAAGATTTTAATTAATTGTGTGCGACATTCAATTATTGGAGGGCCTAGGTATTTTTTTTTTTTTTTTTTTTTTTTTTTTTTTTTTTTTTTTTTTTTTTTTTTTTTTTTTTTGAAGGAGGGAAAAAAGGGTTAATTGATTTACTTACTTTTTTTTTTTGTTTTTTCGAAAGTGGGAGAGAAGGTGGTAGAAATTATGTTTGACCGTGGCTATTGTTGAGAAGGTCATGGGCATCCGACGCCTCTCAATCTGCGAGTCGATTTTTCCCATTTGGCCTCCGAAAATCTCATCTCCCTCCGCCTTTTAACAATCATTCCCTCATACACTGTATGATCGGAAAAGCGAAAAAAAGGGTATTTTTGATTTCTTTTTCTAAAATCTCCCTTTGTTTCTGTCTCTTTTGTTCGAAAAACTGATTTTTTTTAATTGACTTTTGAAAGGTTTGAGTTGTTCAATTTTTAACTTCCTCAAATAGAAGTTATTGTAATACCCTCCATAAGTTAAGTTCTAATTTTCGAGAACACTTTACGTCCACAATTTTCACTCTATTTTCGAAAATATTCATGAATTTTTCAACAAATACTCATTTATTTTTTCGAATTTTCGGTGTAATAAACATTTTTTTTTTTGGATTTTTAGTAGTGAGAAATTAATTACATTTGATATCGATAGTTCCACAGTTTGCGAGAGAGGCATCCCTTGGGCAGAAAGCCCATTATATCTACCTTGATAATAAATTTGTTGAAAAAGGTTTTTGAATAAAAAAAATCTTCCTCCGTTATAAGTCACCCTCCGTTATACTTTCCCTTCCGTTATTCGTCCCCTCCGTTATACTAAACCTCTTTTATACTTCCCCCTCCTATATTTTTTACTTCTCTTTAAGGAAGTTTTCGCTGGAAGCTCTTCGAACTAGTACAACTACAAAAACTTAAGTAGGTTCTCGAATAAAAAAAATTCCCCCTCCGTTATACTTCCCCCTCCGTTATACTTCCCCCTCTGTTATACTTCCCACTCCGTTTTACTTCCCACTCCGTTATTCTTCCCCTCCGTTATACTTCCACCTCCTTTATACTTCTCCCTCCTATATTTTTACTTCTCTTTAAGGAAGTTTTCGTTGGAAGCTCTTCGAACTAGAACAACTACAAAAACTTTAGTAGGTTTTCGAATAAAAAGAAATTCCCCCTCCGTTATACTTCCCCCTCTGTTATACTTCCCAATACGTTATACTTCCCCCTTCGTTATACTTCCCCTCCGTTATACTTCCTCCTCCTTTATACTTCTCCCTTCTATATTTTTACTTCCCTTAAAGGAAGTTTTCGTTGGAAGCTCTTCGAACTAGAAGTGTACAACTACAAAACTTAAGTAGGTTCTTGAATAAAAAAAAATTCCTGCTCCGTTATACTTCCCCCTCCGATATAATTCCCTCCCTTATGATTCCCCCTCCGTTATACTTCCCCCTCCTATATACTTCCCCCTCCGATATAATTCCCCTCCCTTATAGTTCCCCCTCTGTTAAACTTCCCACTCCGTTATACTTCCTCCTCCGTTATACTTCCACCTCCGTTATACTTCCCCTCCTTTATACTGTTCCTCCTATATTTTTACTCCTGTTTAAGGAAGTTTTTGTTGGAAGCCCTTCAAACTAGAACTTTTTTATTGCAGTATTTGACGGGGGCACACAACTCATCCGAAAGTATTCTCGTCCGAATGTCTACTCATCCGAAAAATAATAGAAATAGAAAAAATATAAACAGACAACTCATCCGAAAGTATTCTCATCCGAAAAAGGGGCGTGGCCGTTTCGGATGAGTAGACATTCGGACGAGAATACTTTCGGATGAGTTGTTTGTTTATATTTTTTTAAAATATTATACTTTAATAAAATAGAAAACAGTGAATACAACTCATCCGAAAGTATTCTCATCCGAATGTCAACTCATCCGAAAACTAACGTACAAAAATTGCTGCGTCGTATAAATGAGGCAGCGTTCCACCCCCGCAAGTCACGGTCGGTTTGTTTGTTTATTTTTGCGAGGATCAGCACGTTTTGTGACACAAGGGGTTAATTTTTTTCCTCTCGCGAGGATGTCCTCGTTTTATGACAAAAGGGGGTTAATTTTTTTTTACTCGCGAGGATCAGCTCGTTTTATGACAAAAGGGGGTTAATTTTTTTTTCTCGCGAGGATCAGCTCGTTTTATGACACAAGGGGGTTAATTTTTTTTTCTCGCGAGGATCAGCTCGTTTTATGACACAAGGGGTTAATTTTTTTTTTCTCGCTAGGATGAGCTAGTTTTATGACACAAGGGGGTTGATTTTTTTCCTCTCGCGAGGATTTGCTCACCCTGTAGGCTGCCCTGGGATGGATAATGAGCTCGGTACGCCCAAAAAGGAGTTTAAAACTTGCTGGGGTGGAACGCTGCCTCATTTCTACGACGCAGCAATTTTTGTACGTTAGTTTTCGGATGAGTTGACATTCGGATGAGAATACTTTCGGATGAGTTGTATTCACTGTTTTTTATTTTATTAAAGTATAATATTTTAAAAAAATATAAACAACAACTCATCCGAAAGTATTCTCGTCCGAATGTCTACTCATCCGAAACGGCCACGCCCCTTTTTCGGATGAGAATACTTTCGGATGAGTTGTCTGTTTATATTTTTTCTATTTCTATTATTTTTCGGATGAGTAGACATTCGGATGAGAATACTTTCGGATGAGTTGTAGGCACTCGTATTTGACAAGCAATTTCTCTAAAATCGACAAACTATTAATAAATTGTTTATTAAATTATAATTCAATTGGGCGAATAGATATTGTTATCTTGAGCCCGTTTCCATAGTTTAATAACGGGAAACACGAAACTTCTATATTAAAGCCGCCTTCCATCCTTTTGTATTTTAACAATAAAAATATCCATTTTATAGTCCTCTCCCCACTTGTTATTTTCTTTATTAAAAATGTTTTCATAAATGTGTTGAGGTGTAAACCGATATGTTTTATAGGGGAGAAAAAGAAAAAAAAAATACCGCTTTGTATTTTGTTATTTTAGTAGGGAGAGGAAAAAAAAAGATGACTTGCGGAATCTGGCATGAATTCAAAGGGGGGCAATTTAACCGTGAAAATGCTCATTTACATTTTTTTATACGTTTTAACTTAAGACTGGTTTATTACTTCATCTTAGAATTTAGACTTAGGTGGATGAAGGGGAAAAAAAATTCTTTCAAGCTGGGCTTTCACTTCTTCAACTTCTTTCACTTTTTCAAAACACTGAAAAAGGGGTGTTTTTAAACAAAAGACAGGAGAAACACCGAAAAATGGGTGTTTATAGACAAAAGACAGGAGAAAACACCGAAAAAGGGGTGTTTTTAGACAAAGGACAGGAGAAAACACCGAAAAAGGGGTGTTTATAGACAAAAGACAGGAGAAAACACCGAAAATTGGGTGTTTATAGACAAAAGACAGGAGAAAACACCGAAAAAGGGGTGTTTTTAGACAAAGAACAGGAGAAAACACCGAAAAAGGGGTGTTTATAGACAAAAGAATTTTTGAATTTTTTTTTAATTCTTTCAATTCGAACCCAGAACTCAACAATGACAGAAACAAATTTGTTAACAAAAAGGGCTCCTCAGTTTCACTAAAATAAAATTAAAACAAAATTAATAAAATTTTAAACATATTTCTGAAGGATATTTCTTCCCTTTCATGTTCAAAGTGGAAAGATTATTTACAATTTTTTCCCTCCATCGTTGATCTCCTTTTCAATATCTTTTGATGAAAGGCTAAAAAAATCGTCTGTCTATACCTAGAAAATTTTTAATTAATAATTTACATCGTGTTTACTTAATAAGATCACTAATTACAAGGAAGAATAATTTTTGTAAAACGTAAATTAAAGGAATGAGGACGTTTTTCCTGGTCAACCTTGGATGGCGTAGGAAACTTTTCTTTTTTTTTTTGGGGGGGGGGGGGGGGGGAGTGTCAATCAATGTCATTAAAACGTTTTATTCAATATTTTTTATGACGTGGAATAAAATTTTATTGTTTTGCTTTTTTTAACCTTAAGGAAAACCCTTGAAAATCGGACTTTCAACAATACGCCCATGACTTTTTCTTCTTTTTTTCTTCTCTATTTATTATTCACATCTCTTTTTTAATTCAGCCTTCTGGAAAATTTGAGACCGTAAAAAAAGTTTTTCTTTTTTTTTCTCTTTTCCTCTCCTCCGTTCTTAGACATTCATATTTGATTCTGGTGAGTCTTCTGTTTTTAAAGGTTCAAAGACGATATATAAGAGAAAAGTCGTTTAAATTTTTTTTCAAGTTTCATCATTACAAATTTTTTTTTTAAATTGCGGGGAGGATGAAGTGGAGAAAAGGTTCTCTCTTGGGAATGAACATAAAGTTAATAAGACCGTGGGAAAAAAAATGTTAACAATTTTTTTTATAAAAAAAAAGAAAAAACCCCTTGTCCACTCTAGCTATCACACCCTTATAATTTAAAAAAAACCCTTGTAATTTTTTTAAAGTCTTACAGGAAAGTCGTTAAAGGTTCTAACTATCTCACCACCGTTGGGTAATCCTCTTCGGAAATTACTTTTTAAAGCCGATTTCTTATATTTATACTGTGGGGGCAATAATTTAAATTCCCGAAGGTTTTTAAGGGTTGAAGAAAAACTATTTGGCCGGATATGAAGTAAAATTTATAGATTCCCGACGAAAAATTTATTGGTCTAATTTCCCCGCCTCTTGAACTTTCTGAGTGGATCCGCCTGGAACTGAAAAAAAACCCGCAGATTTTCAGGAATTTTTTTTTTCGTTAAAAATTCAAGGGATATTGGATTCAAATAAAAATATGAAAATACATTTTTTAAATATAAAGGGCTTCAAAATAAAAGGAGATATAAAAATGCTTTGTTGATTTTTCGCTTAATATTTCATGGCTTTCTGAATCGAATCAAAGATTTAGAGTTTATTTGTTCTTCTTTTCTCGATCAGTAATGGTCATTCATCCGGGCGTTAAAAATTTATTTTTAGGAGAAAAAAAATCGTGCCAGGGCCAAATCCGCCTTTCGCGGATCAAAAGTGATTGGAAAATTTACGTCTTGACCTCCGATCAATTTTTATTTTTAGAAAAACAAAAAAAAAGTACATGTTTGAAGAGCTTCCAACGAAAACTTCCTTCCTTAAAGAGCAGTAAAAATATAGGATGGGGAAGTATAATGGAGGGGGAAGTATAAGGGAGGGGAAGTATAATGGAGGGGGAAGTATAAGGGAGGGGAAGTATAACTTAGGGGGAAGTATAAGGGAGGGGAAGTATAACGGAAGGGGAAGCATAAGGAAAGGGTAACGGAGAGGAAGTTTGAATTTTTGAAAAATTTTCCAAGTTTTTTATTTTATACATATTATTTTTTTAATTTAAACTTTTTTTTAAATTTTCTAATTTTTTTTTCAAAAATTTTGCTACTTTTTTTGAATTTGCGCTTATTTTTCCAAAAGTTTTTTTTTTTTTTTTTCGAAAATTTTTCCGGTATCAAGGTAGAAATAATAGGATTTTCGCCGAAGAAGGTCCCTCTCGTAAGGCGTGGAAGTATGAAATTTCTGCCTCCTTTAATGATAATTTTTTTACACCAAAAATTAGTACAAAATATAAGGAGTGATTGGTGAAAATTTGGTGAAAATCGGACCAACGGTTCGGCCGCAGCAAATTTTTTAAAATTTCAAACAGACATATCTCCGCCATTTTTTCAAAATTCAAAAATCGCCCTCCTTAGTTTCTTGTTCACCGACTAAAGAAAATTTGGTGAAAATCTGGTGAAAATTGTTCTGTATACAACAATTTGTTGCTTAAAAATGTACCGCTGCCACCCATTTTTAGCATGTGGATTTGATGATCTCTTTAACCAATGTGGGGGAACGATCCCAGCCCATTTCTGGGGGTTAATACAACTACGTAAGTCCCCTGATCTTTCTGAGAATCCTCAAGCACCAGGAAATGCTCCAGTGTGGGAATCGAACCTACGACCCTTCTATAACCGAGGGAATCAAGGGGCCGCTACCTTAATCCTCTCCGCTTACTAGTATTGATTAAAATTTTTTTTCTGTCAGAACTTGGTGTCATCCCGTGGGAGAATTCAGTCCTAGGGCATAACTCACTCCTCTTATCTTTTTCTGACTCTTAACCTGTTTTTTAGGGCTTCATAGAGATTAATGGGGGAATAAGTGTCAGTAAGAACAAAGAAAAGTCACTTTTTTATTTTATCATATCCTCGACACAGCTTTCAGCAACTTTTTTTTTAAACCCCCTCACCCACAGATATCAGATCTCAAAAGTTTAGTTTTCGGACTCTCATAAAAGGCTTCCTTTTCAGGAAATTATTGTAATCCCTTCACAATTTTCCTCCAATCATATTCGCAGACAACAAAATTTAGTTTCCCTCAGTCTTGCCAGAAACTCCATTTTTTATGAGCGTTTTTGTCCAAGAAATATCCCCTTTTTAAGCCTTTTCTTTAGTTTTCCTTTTGAAAGACATCATTTTGGGCGTCTTCCACGGTTTTTAAAATCAACATATTATTTTTCAGCTTCTTTTAAAGTGTTTTATTTCCATAAATGTTTGATGAAATAATGAATTATTTCAAGTTTTAATGAGGTAGTTAATAAATTACCTTGTTCTTAAAATTTTGTTTCTTGAATTTTTAAAAATTTTCGTTTTATTTTAAATAAACTTTTCGTTCTCTTTTCCTACCTTTGAAACCCTATTGTTTAACACTTGGATTGTACAAAAGGGTTTGTTTAGGAAAGTACTTGTCAAAGCTACATGTTTACTTAAGATGTATTTTTCTTCTTAACTTTCCAGGGAGGTAATTTTTTTTACACAACAATACAGTTTTCACCACATTTCTAGGGCAATTTTTCTTCTAAGAAGATACGCCAGTTTTGGCGATTTTACACCATTTTGGGTGCTTTATTCAGTTTTTATCCAAGAAACTCTTTTTTAACCTAAATCTTACTCTCTTTTTATACTTACGGAATAATAAAAATTAAATAAAAACTCTTTTTTATTTTCTGTCTAGCAAACACAGTTTTTATTTAATCTCTATCTGGAGTAACGCCGATTTGGGCGTTTTTTTTAAAGTATTTAGTCCAAAAAACACCTTTTTGGGCGTTTTAACATTTTTTGGGCCCAACAAACACAGTTTTTATTTCCTCTTCTCACCAGAAACACCCTTTTGGATGTTTTTCCTCGGATATTTTTCCATGAAACACCTTTTGGGCGTTTTGCACGTTTTTTGTACAAGGAACACCATTTCGGGTTGTTTGTTGTTGTTCACAGAAACAACGTTTTTACTAGATTTTCAGATGCTATCTTTTTAAAATTAAGGAATATAAAAGTAATAAAAACTCTTTTTTCTATTCTGTCCGGTTAACACAGTTTTTATTTAATCTCCTCTCGAGCCGGTTGGGCGTTTTTTCACAGTCTTTTGTCCATGAAACACCTTTTTGGGCGTTTTTTTCACAGTCTTTCGTCCAAGAAACACCTTTTTGGGCGTTTTTCACAGTCTTTTGTCCAAGAAACACCTTTTGGGAGTTTTTCACAGTCTTTTGTCCAAGAAACACCTTTTTGGGAGTTTTCCCTTTTTTGGCCCAACAAACTCAGTTTTTATTTCCTCTCTCTCTCGAGAAACATCCTTTTGGACGTTTTTTTCACAGTTTTGGTCCAAGAAACATCTTTTTGGGCGTTTTTTCAGAGTCTTTTGTCCAAGAAACACCTTTTGGGGCGTTTTTTGACAGTCTTTTGTCCTACAAACACCTTTTTGGGAGTTTTCCCTTTTTTTGGCCCAACAAACTCAGTTTTTATTTCCTCTTCTCTCGAGAAACATCCTTTTGGACGTTTTTTCACAGTTTTTTGTCCAAGAAACATCTTTTTGGGCGTTTTTTCAGAGTCTTTGTCCAAGAAACACCTTTTGGGTTTTTTCACAGTTTTTTCACAGTCACCTTTTGGGAGTTTTCCTAGAAACACCTTTTTGGGAGTTTTCTCTTTTTTGGCCCAACAAACCAGTTTTCCTCTTCTCTCGAGAAACATCCTTTTGGACGTTTTTCACAGTTTTTGTCCAAGAAACACCTTTTTGGGCGTTTCACACCTTTTTGGCTGATTTACACAATTTTATTTAGGAAACTCTTTCTTAACCTAAAACTTACTCTCTTTTTAAACTTAAGGAATACAAAAGTAATAAAAACCATTTTCTCTTCTCTGTCCAGTTTATTTAATCTCCTCTCGAGTAACGCCGGTTTGGGCGTTTTTCACAGTCTTTTGTCCAAGAAACACCTTTTTGGGCGTTTTTTTCAGTCTTTTGTCCATAAACACCTTTTTGGGCGTTTTTCACAGTCTTTTGTCCTAGAAACACCTTTTTGGGCGTTTTACCTTTTCTCTGCCCAATAAACACAGTTTTTAATTCCTCTTCTCTCGAAAAACACCCTTTCGAACGTTTTTCCTCGGATATTTTTCCATGAAAACCTTGTTGGGCGTTTTACACATTTCATTTCTTTTTGTACAAGGGACACCATTTTGGTTTTTTTTTTCACAGAAACACCGTTTTTAATAGATTTTCAAATGCTATAACGATCTTTTCTGTATTTTTGCTCAGATAATAATTGTTATACTCTGTGTTTTATATATGAACACCTTTTTGGGCGGTTTCACAGTCTTTTGTCCTAGAAACACCTTTTTGGGCGTTTTACCTTTTCTTTGCCCAATAAACACAGTTTTTATTGCCTCTTCTCTCGAAAAGCACCCATTTGGACGTTTTTCCTGGATATTTTTCCATGAAACACCTTTTTGGGCGTTTTGCACATTTTTTGTACAAGGGACACCATTTTGGGGTTTTTTCACAGAAACACCGTTTTTACTTGATTTTCAGATGCATTTCTGTATTTTGCTCAGATAATAATCGTTTTACTCTGTGTTTTATAATGAAATGTTCGAAGAAAAACGCATCCATTATATTTTTATTTGAAGATTTAATGGGAGGTGAAACGATGCCAAAATTACAAGGAGCTAGGAGTTGTGTAATATTCTCCGAAATAAAGCGAATCGTTTTTAAGCGGGATGAATGTTTGATTTATGTCAGAGTAAAATGAATATTTTAACGATATTTTGTACGTTTGTTCCAGGAGGTCGTGTCGTGTCGTTTTTCGTGTTGTTTTCCAAGTGAAGTGTATTGTCAGCATTGACAGTCAATTTGAAACGACTTGAAAACATGTGTCAGAAGTGGAAATATATTTAGAAAAGGAACACCATGAGGCTACCGACGATCGTGCGAATTTACCTCTACTCTATTTTGTTAACCGGTAAGTTTATTTTAAAAATTGGGTCATCTTTTATGTTTGATGGCTCGGATTACCCTTGGGGCGAAGGGGACTTTTATAACTGTACCCGAAAGAAAGAGAAAACAGCGGAATGGTTTATACATAATAGTAAATTTTACTTGGAGTGCTTTTTCATTATATCCTTAACACGTTTTATAAAGAAAAGCTGAAAAACTGTCATCACTCTTGGTCAATGTCACGATTTTAATAACTTATTCCCTCTTTTCGCAATAAAAGCTTCCAAAAATAGCGAGAAACTTAAACAGCGAGACACTTAAAAAGAAAAAAAAAAAATCATTTACGCAGTCAAGAGCCATCTTTCAAAGGTGCTTTACTAGGTCTACCTGCCAAAAATTGGGTCAATTTTTGTCTCCGAAAAAATGGCGTTTTTAGAAGGGGTTTTAAAAAAATTCACCTCCTTTATACTTCCCCCTCCATTATACCTCCCTCCTTATACTCTCCCTCCGTTATACTTCCCATCCCATATACTGCCCCCTCCGTTATACTTCTCCTCCTTTATACTTCCCCTCCATATACTGCCCCCTCCGTTATACTTCTCCAACCGGGCAGTTACCCTCGCCGAATAATTGACGAAGTCGTAAAATATTGAGGGTTATTTTCTCTCCCTCGGATGTATTTATTCTAAAGTTTTAAGCAATAAAAATTGTTTTACGAAGTAAAGAAAACTCTAAAGTTGAAGCCTTGAGATGCAGATGTGCTAAAATGATTTTCCTCGAGGGAGAAAAGGAAAACTTTTATAAACGTCTTTAAAAATGAATAAAAATAAAAAAAATCGGTCCGAAGATAAGGTTCGAAAGTGTCGGAGGGGAAAGAAAATTGTTGCTGAATAAACTTTGAGGAGGTTATCTTGTTTCTGGGAAGAAAACATTACGTGTGTGAACGTGAAGGAAAAAGAGGCGGTGGAATGGCGAGGAGACGAGATAAACAGGTAGTTCTTTCACCGTCTCGGCGACATCTTTCACGGATTCCCCGGGCCCTCTTTACCATACACCGCATCTGACAAAAACCCCACGAGAGGACGTCATCTCCCCCGCACGCCCTTCTTCCCTTTCAGGGATGCCAATGTACCGAAACAAATCCGTCGGGCGTTCAATCGATCACATTTTTTTTCCGACACCTTGATTTACTGGCTTGAAAATTTGTTTAAAAATTATTTTACCTCAGAAAGCTTTTTAAGCGGATGAAAAACCTGTTAAAAGGTTACTTTTATTTCTTTTGTAGCAGAAAAAATCAAGAAAAAGCATTTCAAAAATTATTTTACCTCAGAAAGCTTTTTAAGCGGATGAAAAACCTGTTAAAAGGCTACTTATTTCTTTTGCAGCAGAAAAAAAATCAAGAAAAAGCATTTTAAAAATTATTTTACCTCAGAAAGCTTTTTAAGCGGATGAAAAACCTGTTAAAAGGCTACTTTTATTTCTTTTGTAGCAGAAAAACATCAAGAAAAAGCATTTTAAAAATTATTTAACATCAGAAAGCTTTTTAAGCTGATGAAAAACCTGTTAAAAGGCTACTTTTATTTCTTTTGTCAAGAAAAAACATGATGATGAAATGACGTAATTACGTAAAAAACGAAAATGCAACAAAATAGGTCATAAATTTTATTGAAAAAAATAGAATTTAATCAAATAATAAGATTAACTTGACCTTTTAAGAAAAGCCTCCGCGCCATGAAAAAAATACGCGCGGGTGAACTTTACGATGAGATTTATTCAATATGAAAACTTTTTTTATTGGATATTAAAGGCCTCTTAGGCGCTTAAGGGGAAAAACGCTGCGGCCATCGCAGTAGCCAATAACAAAATTTTTTTATTTAACAAAGGACATTACACTCAATCATCTTGATTCATAGCAAAATCCCCGAAAGTTCATACTACACAGATTTAGAAGATAAATTATTATCTTTTTAATCACTTTTATGAATTTGTTTTACTTTTATTTATCATCCTTTTTCACCTTTTATACGATGGGGCTTTTTTTAAAGGGAATTCTACGGTTTAAAGAGACAAAAATTGAAAAACGAAATGTCGAAAACATATATTTCTTATGTTTTGTTGTGCGTGGTGACAATCGAAAAAAATCAAATGGCCTAAATCTAATTACATTTTGTATATTGTGGGGCGGGATGCATACGAAACGGCTTTTTATCGCGTTATGGCTTTCGGCGTACCCTCCGAACGATTTATGCAAAACGATTCATCCCGGAACATCCGGCATTTCTCTCATATTTAAAAAAAATCCATATTTTAAAACAATATAAAAATTACTTCCGGGAAAATTCCTTCATGCATTTTTTGAAAGGTCTTCAGTTGGCTCCGAATGTGTGTCAGGGCGAAACCACAAGAAAAATTCGATAAAAAAAAGTGATTATTCAGGCAGCAAAAATATTAAAGTATGATCTGAAAATATCATAAAAATTGCGTTTCTTGGAGAGAGAAAAAAATTTATCAAATGCCCTAAAGGGTGTTTATTCGACTAGGTTTTTATACGCCAAAAGAGTGTTTATGGGGTGAACAGATATAACATGGAACATCCTTCGGGCTTTTTTCTCTTCGATCCTAAAACGCCTTTTGGGACTACTTCTCTTCGACCATGAAATACTTTTCAGCGTACTTCCCGTCGACCCTGAAACACCCTTTTGGGCTTGTTTCTCTTCGACCCTAAGAGACCCTTTAGAGCATAATTCTCTTCCACTATGAAATACCGATTTGAGCGCACTTCACTTCGACCCTGAAACACCCTTTTGGGGCTTATTTTTCTTTGACCCTAAAACCCCCCTACCTCTCTCCACCATGAAATACCCCTTTGACCTCACTTCCCTTCGACCATGAAACACCGTTTTAGGCCTATTTCTCTTAGACACTATAACACCCTTTTCGGCCAATTTCTCTTCGGCCCTAAAAACACCCTTTTCGGCCAATTTCTCTTCGGCCCTAATCACCCTTTTGAGCCTATTTCTCTTCGAAACTGGAACCGTTTTAGGCCTATTCTCTTCGACCCTAAAACATCCTTTTGAGCCTATTTCTCTTCGACCCTGAAGCACCCTTGGGCCTATTTCTCTTCGACCCTAAAACATCCTTTTGAGCCTATTTCTCCGACCCTAAAACACCCTTTTGGGCCTACTTCTCTTTGACCCTAAAACACCCTTTTGAGCCTATTTCTTCGACCCAGAAACACCCTTTTGGGCCTATTTCTCCGACCCAGAAACACCCTTTTGGGCCTATTTCTCTACGACCCTAAAACACACTTTTGGGCATATTTCTCTTCATCGACAATTTCGGGCCTATTTTTCTTCGACCCAGAAACACCCTTTTGGGCCTATTTCTCTTCGACCCAGAAACACCCTTTGGGCCTATTTCTCTAAGACCCTAAAACACACTTTTGGGCATATTTCTCTTCGACCACAATTTCGGGCCTATTTCTCTTCGACCCAGAAACTTCCCAAAATTATTGGGTGATTTTTGCCACGAATTAAAAAAAAAAAAATTTATTTTTTATTTTTCGAAAATTTTTCAGTTTTTTTTAATATGCAGTTTATTAATTTTTTTCCCGAAAAATTTGATGTTTTTTTAATTTTGAAAATTTTTTAAGCTCTTTTTTTCGAAAATTTTTAAGTATCAAGGTTTAGTATCAAGGTAGAATAATGGGATTTTTACCCAAAGGTCCCTCTCGTAGCGGGTGGAAGTATGAAATTTTTCCCTACTAAAATGATAATTAATGTAAAAAACAATTTTTTACACCAAAAATTCGTAAAAATATAAGGAGTAATTGGTGAAAATCTGGTGAAGCGAATTTTTAAAATTTCAAACAGACATTATCACCGCCATTTTTTCGAAATTCAAAAATCGCCCTCCTTAGTTTCTTGTTCATCGACTAAAGAAAATCTGGTGAAAATCAGATGAAAACTGGCCGTAAAGTTTTCCGGAGAAATGCTACGGCCGGACGGCCAGCCGGCACCACAGCAAAGTTGAAATCGGCAATGATCAATATTCGATTCGACCCGACGGAAAGACTCTTCCCCAAAAACCCGACGTGGAGGGTATCACAATAACTTCTTTAAGGAAGTTGAAATTTAAATCGGCTGAAAATTTGTTACCAAAATGCCGCTCTTAGAAAGTGAGTAGTAAACTTAAGACCCAAATAATTGGGATAATACTTCTCCAATTATGGCAATTAAATTTTAATATAAAATCTAATTAGGATCTTAAGAAATTCTGCTTTCTTAAGTATTAGCGCTTTCAACTCTCTTTTTATGATAACTTTATCATTTTCAAGCTTAAGAAATTGATTCTCAAAGGGCCTCTAGGGGAGGTGAGATGTGTGGTACATCCAAATCCCCAATAGTGACGTCACTGACCTTGACCTTGGATAAGACACAAATAAAGTTCATTGAAATCGATAAGACTGCAGTCTTGTTTATTTTATTATCTTCCTCAAAGAGAAGTTATTGCGTCACTTTGAGGAAGTTTCCGTCGGGGCCAGCTCCTTTTATCATTAGTACACATTCTAGTCGGTAGGTACTCAGATAATTTAAGGTTGAATAAATCGTTCAAAATTAGTTTCAATGGGAGTTTCTAAACTTTTAAAATCTATGAAGGCCCTTTCAATCAAAACATTCTCTTCATAAAAAAAATAAAAAAAATTGAATTTCATCCACTGGATTTAATAATAGTTAGAAAATGTTCGCTTGAAAAGAGATCAAAGGAACAAAAAAACTTTCTATGTTGTTAAAATAAAAATGTTCTTAAAAAACTGCCCTACGACTTCCCTGAGGCGTCATATACGAAATAATGGGCCGTGGAAAGGGTGAAAGGGCGCGCTCCTTTATGAGAAAGGGTGTCGGACTACGGCGCTTCGCGCGGTCAACCAACCGGAATATTACGCCTACTTTGTAATACAGCAAAAAAACCATCCAAAATCTTGTGTTTTTAGGTAGAATTTTTTTTTTTTTTTTTTTTTTTTACCCGGTGAACCTTTTCTTCCGCTAGTTCCAAGCGTTAAAAGGTATAGTCTTTGTTTATTATTACTTTCAAATATTTAAAATTTCCCTTTTGTACGTCGTATAAATTAAAATCTTATTAAAAAAACGGGGTTTCTAGGTCAAAAAATTAGTTAAAACCCATGATTTCTGGACGAAAAACCATGAAAAACTTGAAATCGTGTATACAAGGTATTTTTAAAGAAAGGGGGGGGGGAGTATAAAGGAGGGGAGGTATAATGGAGAGGAAGTATAACGGATGGGAAGTTTAACGGAGGGGAAAATAAGGGAGGGGAAGTATGACGGAGGGGGAAGTATAAAGGAGGGAAGTTTTTTTTTCCAACAAATTTTCCAAGTTTTTTTTTTTAATTTTCCGAGTTTTTTTTCACCAAATTTTTCAAGTTTTTTTTATGAAAAATTTCCCGTTTTCTTTTTTAAATTTGAGGGTTTTTTTTTCAACAAATTTTGTAAGCTCTTTTTTTTCGAAAATTTTTTTAAGTATCAAGGTAGAAATTATGGGATTTTTGCCCAAGAGAGGTCACCCTCGTAAGGCGTGGAAGTATGAAATTTCTCCCTACTAAAATGATGGTTGATGATTAATGTAAAAAAAATTATTTACACCAAAAATTCGTAAAAAATATAAGGAGTAATTAGTGAAAATTTGGTGAAAATCGGACCAACGGTTCAGCCGCAGCGAATTTTTTAAAACAAACAGAAATATCTCCACCATTTTTCGAAATTCAAAAATCGCCCCCGTTAGTTTCTTGTTCACCGACTAAAGAAAATTTGGTGAAAATCCGGTGAAAATCGGTTGTAAATTGTGGCCGTAAAGTGTTCAGGGAAAAAAGTGCTACGGCCAGCCGGCACCACAGACAAGGTTGAGATCGGAATAGATCCATATTCGATTTAACCCTCCGGGGTCAGGAAGACCCTTCCTCTAAAACCTGACGTGGATGGTATCACATAACTTCTCTAAGGAAGTAAAAAACATACTCCAAGGGCCCCCACGCACTATTAGCCATTGAAGTACCTTAAGGAGACCTTGAACGGAGGGCTCTCATTTGCTAGATAAAAGGAATCCTTCCTATTTCCCTCCGTTTTTTAAGTTAGCTATTGAGGTGTACCTTAAGGAGTCCTCGAAAATTCTTAAAAATTTAGGAAGCCTAAGAAAAACGCTTCTAATAGCCGATGAAAAACGCCGGAAAACCTGAAAATCCCTGCTACAAAAATGAAGAAAAAGGAAGGATATTATTAGAGTAAAGAAAGAAGGGGAAAAAGCTAAGTTTTCAGGTATTTGAAATTTTGTTTTTAAAATTCATTTACATAGTTTCTCTTTGAAAACATTCTGTAGAAGTTTTTACATTATAGCGAAAACTTTTCTTATTAATTACCAACCTTTTAAGTTCCATTACTTGTTTGTGCTTATCGAACTGTTAAAAGGTACAGTTTATGAATGACAAAAACGTTTTTGTGAAACTTTATACTTTGAAGAGAAAAAAAATGTCAAAGTATTTTTGTGAGAAAAGGAAACTATGAATGAAAAAGGGGAAAAGCGTTTTTGATTGGCTTTTGATTTTAATGGAATTCAGAAGACAAGAAGGGAGGATTTTGGGAAGGGTGAAAAGGGTGGCTAACTTTGCTAATTAAGGTATTTTAGCCTCTAGGAGAAGCCGCTAAGTTTAGATATTCCCGTCACACAACCGAAAAAAAAGGAAGGTAGTTTTTCGAGGTGCTAACTCCCTTCAAGCTTTTGGTCAACACCATCGATGGGACGAATTGATAAGGGAGGAAAAAAGTGAGGGGGATTTAATTGATAGCCTCCCCTTTTTCTGCACGAACCCACTTTTTTTTTTTAACCCTAACGTTTCTTCTGATTCTAAATTAGCGGTAATTTTTTCCCCAGGAAGAAAGTTTATGAAAGACCCGTTTAGACTTTGGAAATTTTTAAAAAATAATAATACCGTTAATTCACCCCAAAGTCATAAAAAAATATATGAATACTTTTATTTTTGGGTAAATAATGCTATTAAATTAATAAAAATATAAAGATATTTGTACAATTAATAACAAATTTTCTTGATTTTAAATTTTTTTAAACATAATTTACGGGAGAACACCTTACAACATAACATTTCTCTCTAAAGCAGTTTAACATAAAAAAAAATCTGTATTTCGACATAAAAATCTTCTAAAAATCTTAAAATTTAGTTCACCACAATGCGTTGCGGGACAATGCAATTGAATAAAGGTTTCAGAAGTTCAATTTTGTGAATTTCAACATAAAGCAAGACGACATAAAAAAGTGCCGTCACCATGCTTCTCACCATAAAAGCCTCTCTTTAAACTTGTCGATTCGCCATAAAACTGTTTCTGTCGTTTGGGCATAATACATCTCACCATAAACTAGGGACAGCGAAAGAGTAAGCCTACTTTTAAAACGCGATTATGGAGAAACGACATAAACCTTAAAACTTGGCAGTTCGCCATAATGCAGTTCAACATAAAGCATCTCACCATAAACTAGAAAAGCAAGTAGGAGCCAATGGGATCAGCTCGTTTTATGACACAAGGGGGTTAATTTTTTTCCTCTCACGAGGATGTGGGAATTGCATTATGGTGAACTGTTAAGTTTTAAGGTTTTTGTCGTTTCGCCATAATCGCGTTTTAAACGAAAATAGGCTTGCTTTTTTGCTATCCCTACGTTATGGTGAGATGTATTATGCCGAAACGACAGAAACAGTTTTATGGCGAAACGACAAGTTCTTTAAAATGAAAGTTTCCTTTATGTTCAACTGCGTTATGTTGAAACGAGAAATTGTATGTCGAAACGACAAGTGCTAAATGTCTTCTTTATGGTGAGATGCATTATGTTCAAATGCTTTATGGTGAACGTTTTCGACCATTTTCTTAGTGTTGAGTTCGATTTTTTATGGTGAACGGTAACTCACGAATTTTGCTATTTTATGATCAAATGCATCATGGCGAACCGTGTTATGTCGACACGTATGCACTCGTTGTTTCGCCATAAAACTGTTTCTGTCGTTTGGGCATAATACATTTCACCATAGGGACGGCAAAAGAGGAAGCCTACTTTCTCTGTTTAAACGGTGAACGGTAACTCATGATTTCTGTATTTTGATCAAATGCATTATGGCGAACTGCAATATGTCGAAACGTTGTCTGTTTCTGTCGTTTGGGCATAATACATTTCACCATAGGGACGGCAAAAGAGGAAGCCTACTTTCTCTGTTTAAAACGGTGAACGGTAACTCATGATTTCTGTGTATTTTATGATCAAATGCATTATGGCGAACTGCAATATGTCGAAACGTTGTTTCGCCATACAACTGTTTCTGTCGTTTGGTATGGTTTATGGTACATCTCACCATAAACTAAGGGACAGCGAAAGAGCAAGCTTACTTTCGCCGTTTAAAACGATGAACGGCAACTCACGATTTCTGCTATTTTATGATCAAATGCATTATGGCGAACTGCAATATGTCGAAACGTATACACTCGTTGTTTCGCCATACAACTGTTTCTGTCGTTTGGGCATAATACATCTCACCATAAACTAGGGACAGCCAAAGAGCAGGCTTACTTTCGCCGTTTAAAACGATGAACGGCAACTCACGATTTCTGCTATTTTATGATCAAATGCATCATGGCGAACCGTGTTATGTCGACACGTATGCACTCGTTGTTTCGCCATAAAACTGTTTCTGTCGTTTGGGCATAATACATTTCACCATAGGGACAGCGAAAGAGCAAGCTTACTTTCGCCGTTTAAAACGATGAACGGCAACTCACGATTTCTGCTATTTTATGATCAAATGCATCATGGCGAACCGTGTTATGTCGACACGTATGCACTCGTTGTTTCGCCATAAAACTGTTTCTGTCGTTTGGGCATAATACATTTCACCATAGGGACAGCGAAAGAGGAAGCCTACTTTCTCTGTTTAAAACGGTGAACGGTAACTCATGATTTCTGTGTATTTTATGATCAAATGCATTATGGCGAACTGCAATATCGAAACGTTGTTTCGCCATACAACTGTTTCTGTCGTTTGGTATGGTTTATGGTACATCTCACCATAAACTAAGGGACAGCGAAAGAGCAAGCTTACTTTCGCCGTTTAAAACGATGAACGGCAACTCACGATTTCTGCTATTTTATGATCAAATGCATTATGGCGAACTGCATTATGTCGACACACACTCCTTCAGATAAGCAGATACTTTTCTTTTACGTTCGGGATGCAAATATTTGTAAATGACAATTAGAGAGAAAGCTATTAGGAAGGGTAACTGAGTTATGCTTTGGGAGTGACCTAAAGGGTTGGATAGCAGATCAAGGAAGGGCTCCCTTGGGTTCTAGCAAATCTGCCACGGGCAACCCACTTACCTCGCAGTTCTCACCAACATTCTCCACGACACAATTTCCAATGTGGAAAATCTCAAACGCCCTTGAGACCTATAAAAATAGACAACATCGTTTAAAAGAAAAAAGAGAAGGGATTTTTTTTTCTCAAAACCCTCCGACGTTCGCCTTTCTTCGTCAAGTACGTGTTAGGGAAAAAGATGGAAAGTCTTTTAATATTCATAGGCGGAATTTTCAAAGACCAAGTCTTCCACAGGCGTCTTACGGGGAAGTGACTCTTTCGGAATATTCAACAATATCCTCCTCCAAACTTTTAAATTAATCCCATTTATAAATAATCTAAATAATTAAGAAAAAAAAATCTCTCAAAATTTTTTACAATCTATCTAAAAGTTATTAACTTAATTTTTTTGAAATTTACAAATTCGATTTAAAAGATTACAATAGGTTGGAAACCTATTCATCAACTCAAATAACTCTATTACTCTTATAATCCAGAAACCCCCATCTCCCGCCTTTTCCTTGCTTAGAACCATCATTAATAACGTCTAATAATTTGTCTAATAATAGAACTCGGAGCTTCCTACCATTCATCGCTTGAAAAAAAAAAAACCCGCTTGAACCACTCGCTTATAAAAATAAAAAGGAGAAAAAAGGTGAATTCATTTTTTTAAGAAAATTTTTTTTCAGGGTTATTAACCTCTAGCGAATTTTCATAGAATTGGTATAAAAACTCCCAAAATCCAAAAAACTGGGATTTTTGCTCATAGAAAATTGCATAAAAACGTCAAAAATTGGGTTGTCAAAACTCCAGAAACCCCAAAAATGGGTGTTTTGGGATATAAAAGAGCGTTGAAAACACCTAAAACTGGTGTTTTTGGACGAAATATATCAATGAATATTACTTACGTTGTAGTGCAGAAACCAAAAAAAGCACAAAAAAGAGTTGGGGCAAAAAAATGAAATACCTACCCCAAATAAATTACATAAACGATTGAATTTAGACAAAAATTCACCAAAACGTACTTTATTTTATAAATACGGTATAAACACCTAAAAAGAGTTTTCCTTTGAAAAAAGACGGAGAAAAATGCCTAAACACCTAAAGAGGAATAACACCTAAAAATTATTTTTTTACTATAGGGTTTTTGGTTCATGCGTAATCGCGCAAATAGGGAACGTTTTATGGATGCTGTTAAAAGTTACAGAGGGAGAAAGAATGAAAAAAACGGATATTTCACGACCGGTTTCGGCGTAATACGCCTCATCAGGTGAACTATTTCCTTATTTTTCATTCTCCTACACTTTTTACTTGACTCTCATTAGACGGTATTATGGACACCGCGGGAAGGTGGACAAACTATCCGTTTTAAACCGGTCGTGAAATATCCGTTTTTTCATTCTTTCTCCCTCTGTAACTTTTAACAGCATACCTAAAAATTATTTTAAAATAATGACCCTGCGGTAGCAGGGACTAAAAGGTAGATTTCTTTTCATGATTAAAATTAATATGTATAAACACAAAATATATAATTATGTTATAAAAAATGATGATATAAGAAAAATTGCGCAACTGAGCCCCTAGAAAAACATCTGATAATTTTATTAATAAAATATTTAATAATTTCCCGGTATAAATTCAAATTTTTTTAAAAGTTTAGCTAGTTCAATATTTTGCGCCTGGCTCGTCCAAACCTGCTTTAATTAATTTTTTACACGCCCGCAGAGGTCATAAAGTTTTTTTTTGCAAAAGGACTAGGATTTCAATAGAAAATGCCAATTTTGTCTTTTAAGCCCTAAGTAAAGTAGGTGAATCGCTGGTCCGATTTCAGCCATTAACGAACTCGTCCGAGCTATTGAGATAAAAGCTCTAAATACCGGATATCGTCACCCTCACATTAAAATTGCTCCAGTTATCGTGCTAATATATATATATATATATATATATATATATAAACTTTTCAACTGAGGATGGTTTTGGGGTCCAGGAGGTATGAAACGAAAAACGTATAGAAAATTTTTTGAATCTGCGACTACTTGGTACATTACAATAGGTAGATTTTGAAGAAAGAAATCTGAAAAAAAAGAAAAAAATCACAAATGAATGTTTTTTAGACAAAAAACGCCCTATAAGATTTTTTTTTTTTTTTCAAAAACCAGAAATCCAGAATATTCTCTAAAATGGGTTTTTTTGTGCAAAAGTACCATGAAATGCCTTCAAAAGCAGTGCTCTATGGCAAATAAACAAAGAAAAGCGCCCAAAATCGACAAAAACGAGCTATTTTGCTTAAAAGATCGTATGGAAACGCCCAAAAATACGGTGTTTTTCGGCCGAAAGCCCTAAGGAAACTTCTGAAAATCCCCCGTAATGGGTGTTTTTTAAACCAAAAACCGTCCAAAACGCTCAAAAATTCACCAAAATGTGCGTTATTTTTACTAATACCGTTGAAAATACCTTTAAAAGAGTTTTCCTTATAAAAAAAGACACGGAAAAAGCCCAAAAATCCACAAAACTGTTGTCTTTGAACTAAGGCACGAAAAACGGCGGTTTTTGGGCTAAAAACCGTCGAAAACCCTTAAAATGAGCGTTTCTTGGCATACATTTTAAGATAACTTACAGATTTTAAAAATACTTAAATTTAATAAAAAACTACCAGATGGACGTCTATTTATACGAAATTCAATAGAAAAATCCTTAAAAAGGGTGGTTTTTCTCCCTACTAAAATGATATAATTGAAAAAAAAATGATAATTTTTTACACAAAATATTCGTAAAAAATATAAGGAGTAGTAGGTGGGTGAAAATCGGACCAACGGTTCGGCCGCAGCGAATTTTTCACAATTTCAAACATACATCTCTCCACCATTTTTTCGAAATTCAAAAATCGCCCTTGTTTGTTCACCGACTAAAGACTTGGTGAAAATCTGTTGAAACTGGGGCCGTAAAGTGTTCCGGAAAAAAATGCTACTGCCGGACGGCCTACAAAAGACCAATAGAAAACGCCCAAAAAGTGTATTTTCTCAAAAGAAAAACGTAGAAAAACCCCCAAAGAAAGACTTTACAAAAAGGTGTTTGATTTTCAATGAAAATCACTCTGTCCCTAATGTAAGCCAACGGTTAATTTTAAACCAGATGCGGAATCAATGTAAATCCGATGCGGGGCATAACTCAGGTCATTGTTATCTTCATTGGTAAACATCACGACAATGTTATCCGCGTAATGTATATTATGGTGTACATTACAGCGGGAAACTCCTTTCAAATCGATCTACTCGAGTAAATTGTAATTCAATAACGTCTATGGGACGTAATCATTAACCGTCACATTGCATAAGCTTAGATACAGTAATACCACCTTAATTAACGATATTTAGACCTATTATTATTATCTATCGATTAATTTTAAACTATTAAGTTTAATAAATATGGTCCGCACGTCAAGACTTTAAACTGAGCCCCGAAACTCAAATTCAAGTTTCTTTCACTCCCGGCATTTTCCGCCAAATCCTTGAAAAAGGATTACGACGAAACTATTCATCGGATTTTTTTATATCATATATTTTGGAAAGAGCTCATGAAAACCTACAAAATGACTAGCGATTTTTTTGAAAAAAATTTTTAGTCCAAAAGCAAGTTTTCCATTTTCCAAAGAAAAACTTTTTCGGAAAAACTTCTCCCAAGGCCGCTCAGATATTCCAAAAATAAGGAGAACTAGATTTTATAAAACAGTTTCCGACGATTTTTAGTGATCAAATATAGGAAACTATTTTTAGTGACGAAAGTGCTGCAATCTCTTGTTTTGAAAAAATGTTCCTGAGTTCCCCCTCAATGCGCAATCTTCCCGCAACCTCGTTTTACGATCCACCCGGAACGTTTTACTTGCGCAATAAAACGTAGTGTTTAATCGAAGATTTCGTTACTTTAGAATTATTTTTTTATGATGGAAAATTTAAAATCGGCGTATAAAAAAGTTTATCTTTATATTTTAGGTACCTAGTATTTTAGAAAAAGTCTTTCTCAAAGGAGTAATTTAATACTGCGGTTAAAATGAGAAAAGTGCTTTTGAAAACAACCGCCATATTTTCACCACTTACCTTTTTTATATCCGCTGTAATATCCGGATAATTTTTCATTTCGTACGGACGACAAAACGTTCCGGAGGGAGAACAAAGGTTGAGCTCATCCCTTCTATTTCAATAATTCATAGTGACCAGAGATTAGAGTCGAGGGTTGGACTTTAGATAGAGGCAATGAATATGAAATGCCGGGAGTTACGTTGGAGGCCGAGCTTTCAATGAAACATTGCACCGATAACTACGTTAAAACCGATAATAGTTTTAATGTTGTCAAATCTCGATTTTTGGAAGTTTTCCTCCATTTTTAAGCCAAAAAAAACATTTTTTCACCTGATTTTAGGAAGTTTTAATCAGTTTTTTAGTGCAAAAAACCCTCTTTTGTGACCATTTTTGAAGCATTTCGCGACACCGCCAAGGGGAGTTTTGAAAACGGGGGCGCTTCAATCTCCTCTTTCTCTACAGAGTGCATCGGAGGGCGGGGAAATTGATATCATAACTTTTCCTGGCTGCTGTAGAAGGGTTTTTGCTAGGCTATCGTATAATCCGCCATGTTGCCTAAAGACCCTTGTCCAATCAGATTTTTGGAAATTTTTTCTCAGTTGTTAGGTCGAGAAATCCATTTTTTTAACCCGATTTAGGGAGTTTCAATCAGTTTTTCGACCCCATATTTTTCTCTCCCCAGTTGGTGGAAATGGCAATAAAGAAACAAAATAAATATTCATTAAAATTAAAAATTGAACAAAATGGCCGATTAACTTCGAAATTATAAACAAACAGACAAGTTTGTTTTAATTATTGCTTGCGTTTAATGCCGTTTACATGCAATATTTTATTTTTGACATGGGGGTTATTTGAGATTAATTATCGATGGGAATAACTTTTTTTCATAACTTGAAATGCCGGGTTTTTAAAATTTTTACTCTTAATTTATTATTAATTAACTTCCTCAAAGAGAAGTTAGACACCCTCCGTGTGGCCTCAAATTTTTATCCTCTTCACCGAAATTAGAAAGAAACAGTGGGAAGAATGAGGTGTTCTCGCCCGTTCGATGTGGGCTAACTGGGCGAAGACGTGTATACGTGTCGACATAATGCGGTTCGCCATAATGCATTTGATCATAAAATAGCATCGTGTAATGAAAATAGACGCGACCATAAATAGATATCGTGAGTTACAAGACGAGTGTATACGTGTCGACATAATGGGGTTCGCCATAATGCATTCGCGAGGGAAAAATTATCCTCGCGAGAGGAGGAAATATATCAACCCCCGTGTGTCATAAAACGAGCTGATCCTCGCGAGGGGAAAAAAATCAACCCCCTTGTGTCATAAAACGAGCTTATCCTCGCGAGAGGAAAAATATCATCCCTCTTGTGTCATAAAACGAGCTGATCCTCGCGAGGGAAAAAAAATCAACCCCCTTGTGTCATAAAACGAGCTGATCCCATTGGCTGCCTCCTTGCTTTTCCAAGTTAATGGTGAGATGCTTTATGTTAAATTGCATTATGGTGAACTGTCAAGTTTTACGGTTTTGAAAAAAATCAAACCCCTTTCGTCATAAACGAGCATATCCTCGCGAGAGGAAAAAAATCAACCCCCTTGTGTCATTAAAACGAGCTGATCCCATTGGCTACCTCCTTGCTTTTCCAAGTTAATGGTGAGATGCTTTATGTTAAATTGCATTATGGTGAACTGTCAAGTTTTACGGTTTTGAAAAAATCAAACCCCTTTCGTCATAAAACGAGCATATCCTCGCGAGAGGAAAAAAATCAACCCCCTTGTGTCATTAAAACGAGCTGATCCCATTGGCTACCTCCTTGCTTTTCCAAGTTAATGGTGAGATGCTTTATGTTAAATTGCATTATGGTGAACTGTCAAGTTTTACGGTTTTGAAAAAATCAAACCCCTTTCGTCATAAACGAGCATATCCTCGCGAGAGGAAAAAAAAATCAAACCCCTTGTGTCATAAAACGAGCATATCCTTGCGAGAGGAAAAAAGTCAACCCCCTTTTGTCATAAACAAGCTGATCCCATTGGCTGCCTCCTCGCTTTTCCTAGTTTATGGTGAGATGCTTTATGTTAAATTGCATTATGGTGAACTGTCAAGTTTTACGGTTTTTGTCGTTTCGCCATAATCGTGTTTTTTAAACGGCGAAAGTCGGCTTGCTCTTTCTCTGTCCCCTTTATGGTGAGATGCATTATGCCCAAACGACAGAAACAGTTTTATGGCGAAACGACAAGTTTAATGAGAGGATTTTATGGTGACTTGCACTTTTTTTATGTCGACTTGAATTTATTTAAAAAGTCGTTTATGGCGAAACGGTTTATGTTGAAATGAACTATGCTCAAATTTTTGAACTTTAGAAAGCTTTATGTTCAACTATGCCGAAACGCATTATGGTTAACTATAGATTTTTTATGTCGAAATGCAGATTTTTTATGTTCAACTGCTTTAGGGTGGAATGCGTTATGTTGAACGGTGTTCTTCCCTTTTTTTCTACCTTGATATTTCGACACTAGGGACCAAAAAATGCGCTACTTTGAGGAAGTTCCCGTCGCCAACTCCAAACTTCAACTTTTTTTAAACGAATTTTGGGACGTTTTCATCGATTTTACGTCCAAGAAACATCTCTTTTCTACTTCAAGAGATGAAGAAATTTATAAATTAAAAATTTTATTTTTAAAAAATTGTGGAATGTTCCGTGATCCGTCAAAGAGCAAGCCTATTTTCGTCCTCGCGAGAGGAAAAAAATCAAACCCCTTTTTTCATAAGACGAGCATATCCTCGCGAGAGGAAAAATCAAACCCCTTTCGTCATAAAACGAGCATATCCTTGCGAGAGGAAAAAAGTCAACCCCCTTGTGTCATAAAACAAGCTGATTCCATTGGCTGCCTCCTCGCTTTTCCTAGTTTATGGTGAGATGCATTATGTTAAATTGCATTATGGTAAACTGTCAAGTTTTAAGGTTATTGTCGTTTCGCCATAATCGCGTTTTTTAAACGGCGAAAGTCGGCTTGTTCTTACTGCCCCTAGTTTATGGTGAGATGCATTATGCCCAAACCACAGAAACAGTCTTATGTCAAAACAACAAGTTTACAGAGAGGTTTTTATGGTGAGAAGCGTTATGGTGATTGCACTTTTTGTCGACTTGCATTTGTTTTTTTATAAGGCGAAACGCTTTATGTTGAAATGCATTATGCTCAACATTTTGAACTTTTGAGAGCTTTATGTTCAATTACATTAAGCCGAAAAGAATTATGATGAACAACAGATTTTTTCGAAATGTAGATTTTTTTATGTTCAACTGCTTTAGGGTGAAATGCGTTATGTTGAACGGTGTTCTCTTTTTTTTCTACCTTGATATTTCGACAGTAGGGACCGAAAAATGCGCTTCTTTGAGGAAGTTCCCGTCGCCACCTCCAAACTTTTTTTTAACGGGTTTTGGGACGTTTTCATCGATTTTTCGTCCAAGAAACGTCTTTTTTCTACTTTAAGAGATGAAGAAATTTATAAATTAAAAATTTTATTTTTAAAAAATTGTGGAAGGCTTCCGTGATAACTTGTGCGGGCGTTGATAAGGTCACTGTTTGGTTTGACGGAGCTCCAATTACCAATCGTGAGAGGGTTTTGTCACGAAATCAGGAACTGTATGATAGTTGATTGAATTGTCGGCACGATTAATCCCTCACAAAAGCAACGAAACAAAAAAAAATTGAATAAACGATTTTTCAGAGTCTAAAAACCACAAAAATTAAAAAACAAACCCTTCTATTATTTTTTTATTCAACCCTCCCGCTTGAGAATAAAATCGAAATAGAGAAAACCGAACAAAAGTAAAATAAGCACCTGTAAAAGCACATGCTAACCTAACTTTTCACCATTAAACCCGCTTTAACACGGCACGAAGAAAGTGGTGGCAGGGGGCGAGAGAGAGAGAGAGGAAAAAAAGGGTTTCCAATCCTACCTCTGTAGAATACAAGATTCGATAAAACCCTTTGTAATTCATCAAGGAGAATCTGATATTTTATTAAGTAATTTAATTTAACCTTTTTTTTTTAGTTCACGCAATTTGTCTTAAGATTTGCGATTTCGGAGGTCTAAAATGTTCGGTCTTTTCATTTTCTCTGAACAAACTGATAAGACGCTTTAAACATTGTGTGTCGGTAATTTATAAAATACAAAAAATACTTTTTATCAAATTATACCATTGTGCACGCCACAATCTTTAATACACTCAATTCTGGGTAATCTACGGTTATCTTGATTTACAAAATGCCTTTTTAGAAGTGATCCATAAAGCCGAGTAATTCTTATCTAACATTTTAGTCCGTGTTTTAGGTAGAAAAGGTGGAAGGGGCGCTCCCATTTGGCGCGGAAGATTCAAACTAGTGCGGGCGATATTTTTAGTTTTTGAATAAAAGGCGTCTTCATTAGATTTTAAGGATGTTTTGGCTCTAAAACATTAAAAAAAGACCGTTAAGAGCAAAATCAAGCGAAGAAAGTCGTAATAAGACGGTTTTTTGAATATTTAAACCTTTTTAAAATCTCACTGCAAGGCGACTACGAGTTGTACATGCAAGGGGCACTTTCAACTCTTGGACATAATTTTTAAATTCTTTAACTTTAATTGATTAATTGATTAATTAAGCAATGTTTCCTACTGTTTTACCAATAAAGTTCTAAGGTGAGAGGTAGTTTTTCAAAAAATCAAAAGATCAAGATCAATTTGGTACCCCCTCCTCCCCCCTAACACAGGGGTTTTGACCAAAATTATGCTAAAAATATCAACAATAACGAAATCGTGAATAAATTTGCTGAAATTAGGTATGCAACGTAGGGGCTCTCAGAGGGCTTCATAATGCCAGAGCAACGTGGGGAAAGCGCCGTATTGGCCGAAAATTTTTGACTTGGCGAACGCTAGCTACTAAGAGGAGATCAATGAAAATTTGGTGAAGATTGGATCAAAGGTACGGCCGCAGCGCATTATTATTACTTCAGACAGTCGTAACTCCGCCATTTTTTCGAATTACGAAAATTCCTTGAGTTCAATTTTCCTAAATTTTTTTATTGATTTTGCCGTTTTTTAATTTGTACACCCCCCCCTCCCCCCAACCATCCCCAAATAATAATCGCGTCTAATGAAATTTGAGTGTGACCATTGTCTCCGCCATAAAAAAAAAATAAAAAATGATGTGTCATATGACGGGGTTTTCGATATAATTTATAATAATAAAATTAAAATTGATATGCAAATAATAAGTTGATAGGTGGGCGCGGGGGGAGGTAGGAGTTAATGAATGCGCCTTCCGAGTATTGTTGAAGGGAAGGGGTGGTAGCCCGGACCTCGAAACGGTTGGTAACAGCGGCGAAGGGAAGATAGACGAGGGGGGAGGGGGCACGGAGCACGAAGATCGTCAAGGTCGAGTCGAAAAATTTTAGTGTTAGTTTTTTTTTTTTTTTTTGGGTAAAAATGGTGGGGACTATGCGAAATGTTTTTCCCCCCTTTTGACTGGATTTTTGGCCATTTTTTTTTCTAGATTTAGGAACCAAAAAACTCCCTTACTGGATTTCTGGGCATTTTCAATGTTTTTTACTCAAGGTGAACTTTTTGGGTGAAATTTTTGGGAAATTTTCTTTAGTTTTTTGCTCAAAAAAAGCTCTTTTTGACTTGATTTTAGTTTTTAGTCTGTTTTGCTGGGCAGAAAAAGTGGGAAATAAGGAAAATGTGACTTTTTAGGTAGATTGAATAGTTTTTTTGTTTTTTTTCCTCTACTTTGGGACCAAGTAAACTTTTCACCTAAATTTTCCGGCGATTTTCATATTTTTTCTCCATTTTTAGCGTCCGAGAAAACCCAATAAAGTAATAAAAAGAAAATCCTAAAAAACGGACTTTATTCTATGTCAACTCGTGCACTTTGAAATATTCAGCCTTTCCCCCAGGTGGTTTAGTTACGGTTGAGAAGGAAGTAAAAAGATCCGACGTTTTTCAGAGGCCCTAAATCCTTTTTTTCGATAGGGACAGAAAGCCAATAGAGAAACACTTCCCGTCATATAAACACCTTGATACGATCACAATTCCAGCAATGAAGAGGGCCGTTCAAATTCCTCTGAAATCGTATGGCAACCTAAAGTTGTTTAAAAAAAAAGTCAAGAGATTATGAGCTCACAAATAATTATTAGAAAAACCGACCGGTTTCGGCTTATTCATAAGCCATCATCAGATGGTTACAATCAAATTAAATAAAAAATTGTCAAAGCCCTCATTCCGCCCGAGCATTTTGTTTCAAAAACAAGAGTTCGCAGCACTTTCGCCCTTAAAATACTTTCCTATATTTGAGCACTAAAAGTCGTCTTAAATTTTTTTACAAATCTAGTTTATGTTATTTTGGGAATATCTAGGCGGCCTTGGGAGCAGTTTTTTCCGAAAAATTTTTCCTTTAGAAAATCGAAAACTTACTTTTCGGCCAAAAAATTTTTTTCAAAAAACCACTAGACATTTTTTAGGTTATAATGAGCTCTTTATCAAAACATATGATATAATAAAATCCGATGAATAGTTTTGTCGTAATCCTTTTACAAGGATTTTGCGGGAAATGCCGGAGGAAAGAAACTATCCATCGAAAAGAATTTTGTCGAATCTGACTTAAAATTGAGTATAGAAGCTCAATTTTATTGGGAAGAATTGAGTATAGAAGGTCAATTTTATTGGAAAGAATTGAGTATAGAAGCTCAATTTTATTGGGAAGAATTGAGTAAAGAAACTCAATTTTATTGGGAAGAATTGAGTATAGAAGCTCAATTTTATTGGGAAGAATTGAGTATAGAAGCTCAATTTTATTGGAAAGAATTGAGTATAGAAGCTCAATTTTATTGGAAAGAATTGAGTATAGAAGCTCAATTTTATTGGGAAGAATTGAGTATAGAAGCTCAATTTTATTGGGAAGAATTGAGTATAGAAGCTCAATTTTATTGGGAAGAATTGAGTATAGAAGCTCAATTTTATTGGGAAGAATTAGTATAGAAGCTCAATTTTATTGGGAAGAATTGAGTATAGAAGCTCAATTTTATTGGAAAGAATTGAGTATAGAAGCTCAATTTTATTGGAAAGAATTGAGTATAGAAGCTCAATTTTATGGGAAGAATTGAGTATAGAAGCTCAATTTTATTGGGAAGAATTGAGTATAGAAGCTCAATTTTATTGGGAAGAATTGAGTATAGAAGCTCAATTTTATTGGGAAGAATTGAGTATAGAAGCTCAATTTATTGGGAAGAAATGAGTATAGAAGCTCAATTTTATTGGGAAGAATGAGTATAGAAGCTCAATTTTATTGGAAAGAATTGAGTATAGAAGCTCAATTTTATTGGGGAGAATTGAGTATAGAAGCTCAATTTTATTGGGAAGAAATGAGTATAGAAGCTCAATTTTATAGGGAAGAAATGAGTATAGAAGCTCAATTCTACTCAAGTCGTGGCTTGTGGACCATATTTTATTCACTGACTTTGAAAGGGGTATAGTTTCTTTCTCTCCCGGCATTTTCCTCCAAATCTTTGTGAAAGGATTATTACGATACTTTCATCGGATTTTATATAATATGTTTTTGGAAAAACAAGTCAAAACCTACAAAATGGCTAACGATTTTTTTGGAAAAAATCTTTTAGTCGAAAAGTAAGTTTTCCATTTTCCGAAGGAAAACTTTTTCGGAAAAACTGCTCCCAAGTCGCATAGACATTTCCAAACTAACGAGAATAGCTTTAGTAAAAATTTTTCCGACGATTTTAAGTGCTCAAATATAGGAAAGTAATATTAGTCATCTTATCTTTTTCTAACACTTTGTTTGATTTTCTGGTAGAACATATGGAAAATCATCATTTTTATGAATTTCTTCTTTTTCTAGTTTTTGATTTGATTGTAGCCACCTGATGATGGCTTGTCAATGATCCGAAACCGGTAGCGGTTTTCCCAATAAAATTATTTGTGAACTGCGAATGATCACTAAATACCACTTCCATATTTATTTCCTGGAAAAGTTTAAGGGATGTGTCTCTCCTGTTGTCAAGATTGTGCCTAAATTGAACTTTAGAAACAATATTATTTCGTACTGTTCCTTTTAAACAAGATTTTTTTTTCTTCGAGAGGGGAAGATTGTTGGTTTTACCTCCCACCTTATTTTGATACGAGCCGAAAAACGCCTGGAGGCAGCTCCGTTCTCAGAATAAAATAAGTTCCTTCATAAAAAGCGACCTTTGAAAATTCAAAACCGATCTTATAAAAAATATTTTTCAAATCAAGAATATCGAAAAATGTCAAAAGATAAAGAATACAACGAAAGAAAAAAAAAACTACAGTGGGTGTTAACTTTTCTTTGAGCTAAAAAGTGAGGTGCCCTAAAAAAGCGTATAATTTGTATTAATTAAAACCTCTTTGAACGATAACAATAGTTTCGTTCTTGTTTGTTGCCCTCTCTTGAAATCCCCATTTAGAGGCGGGTCAACTGGAAAGCGATAATAAACAATGCCACTGGATTCTCTGGCTGAAAAGACTTTAATTTTAACGTTTTCACAAGGGCCGATTTTCATTTTAAAATCTTTTGGATACATTATGAGGCTGAAACTCCAAAAATACCCTCGCACGAAATATTGAAAACAAAATATTTAAAAAAATGTAAAATAGGTTTATGTCCTTAGTATGATAAAAAAATTAGGTTGATAGAATGATAGGTATTAGGATGCTGAAGGAATGCTGAATTAACACTCTCGCTGCAGATTTTAAAAAAAGCAGTTGAACATAAAAATATGCAGTTCACCATAATGTGTTTCGGCATAATGCAATTGAAGTGCAATTGAAGGCATTGCAAAGTTCAAAATTTTTGAGCATAATGCATTTCAACATAAAGCGTCGCCGACTTTTTCAATAAATGCAAGTCGACATAAAAAAAAGTGCAAGTCACCATAACGCTTTTTTTTATCCTTTGGCGAGGATATCCTCTTTTGATCTCAAAAGTTCATTAAATTTGAGTATAATACATTTCAACATAAAGCGTTTCTCCATGAACGACTTTTTCAATAAATGCAAGTCGACATAAAAAAAGTGCTAGTCACCACAATGTTTCTCACCATAAAAGCCTCTCTTTAAACTTGTTGCTTCGCTTAAAACTGTTTCTGTCGTTTGGGCATAATACATCTCACCATAAAATAGGGACAGCGAAAGAGGAAGCCTCTCTGTTTCAAACGGTGAAAGAGTAAGCCTACTTTTAAAACGCAATTATTGCGAGACGACAAAATCCTTTAACTTGACAGTTCACCATAATGCAATTTAACATAAAGCATCTCATCATAATTTAGGAAATGCAAGCTGGCAGCCAATGAGATCAGCTCGTTTTATGACACATGGGGGTTAATTTTTTCGCTAGGATGTGCGAACTGCATTATGGTGAACTGTCGTGTTTTTATGGTTTTTCGTTTCGCCACAATCGCGATTTAAACGGCGAAAATAGGCTTGCTCTTTCGCTGCTCCTAGTTTATGGTGATTTGTATTATGCCCAAACGACAGAAACAGTTTTATGGCGAAACGACATGTTCTTTACTCTAAATGAAAGTGTCCTTTATGTTCAACTGCGTATGTCGAAATAAAATACGATAAAAATATGTCGAAACGACAAGTGTTAAATATCTTCTTTATGGTGAGATGTATTATGTTCAAATGCATTATGTATAGTGAACGTTTTCGATATTTTCTTTATGTGGAGTTGCACATTTTTTATGGTGAACGGTACCTCGCGATTTCTGCTATGGTCAAATGCATTATGGCGATCCACATTATGTCGACACATATACACTCCAAAACTACTCCAAAATAGTTTTAACTTCCTTAAAGAAGTTATTGTGATACCCTCTACGTCGGGTTTTGGGGAAGGGTCGAAAAAAAAAAGAAAACTTGGAAAAATTTTCGAAAAAAAAAAAAACTTGGAAAATTTTTCGAAAAAAAAAAACAAAAAAACTTCCCCCTCCCTTATACTTCCCCTCCTTTATACTTTTTCTCCCTTATACAGACCCCTCCGTTAGACTTTCGTTCCCTTATATTTCCCCCTCTATTATACTTCCCCTATCTTATACTTCCCCCTCCGGTGTACCTCACCTCCGATGTACGTCCCCTCCGTTATACTCCCCCTCCGGTGTACGTCACCTCCGTTATACTTCCCCCTTCGTTGTACGACCCCTCCGTTGTACTTCCCCCTCCTTCATACTTCTCCCTCCTATATTGGTACTTCTCTTTAAGGAAGTTTTCGTTGGAAGCTCTTCAAACCAGTATTTCATTTTGTTATGGATTTTATTTTAATTTATTTTTACCAGTTAGTCGGCCAATTCCAGATTTTTGAATCCTTATATTTATGAATTTTGTATGAAATCGGGCATTAACGATTAGCCATTCCGAGATATAATTAGATGCTTAAAAGGTCACGAGAGACCTTCAGATTTTCCTCGTTTTAATTCGAACCCTCTTCGGAGGTCCCTGAGCTTTTGAAAAATGTAGGTGGAGTGTAAAAGGAAAAATTATGTTCCGGTTTGTTATATACGTGCTTCCTTCCTCAAATGTGGCCCAAGGATGTCCACCGCTCTCGGGGTTAGTATTGAATTATTTGAAAGAGCAAGTATAAAGGCGGGGAAAGCCGTTACTCTTTTTGTACGCCTTCGAATAACTTGCGGGAGAAAACTTTTTTTTTCTTCCATCTTTCAAAAAATAAATTTTATGTTCTTTTCATTTCTTTTAAATAGAGAATGGAATTTCATCAGGGTTTTATCACTTAAGTTTGCTTTTAGACGAGGATGTAAAGAGGGCGTGATTATACTCTTGGTACCTCAAGTGTGTCTATACACGGCAGTTAATTAACTTCAAAAGCTTTATTTGAGCGTATAGTAGAAGGGGTCAATTTCATTAGATCCTCGTCCACCATGTTATCAGTTTAAATTAAAAAAAAAAAATTCTTGAATCCTAAAAATTTAGTATGATTCGCTGTTTTAAAAAGAACTTACTGTCCAAAATTGGGAATACGAGCATGAATTTGGCGTATTTATACAGGGTGTTCCAACTAGACCACCAAATGGTTTTGGTATACAGGGTGCGAGACAAACTTCGTTATTTTTAATGAGAACCTTATGTTTTTATGCTTTTAATCGATTCTTCGCTCAATTTTAAGCATTTTTAACTTCCTTAAAGAAGTTATTGTGATACCCTCCACGTGGGGTTTTTGGGGAAGGGTCTTCCAGACCCCGGAGGGTCAAATTGAATATTGATGTTTACCGATCTCAACTTTGTCTGTGGTGCCGGCCAGTCGTCCGTAGCATTTTTTTTCCGGAACACTTTTCAACCGATTTTCACCAAATTTTCTTTAGTCGGTGAAAAAGAAACTAACGAGGGCCATTTATGAATTTCGAAAAAATGGCGGACATATATGTTTAAAATTTTAAAAAATTCGCTGTGGTTCGGAAAATTTTCCAAAAAAAAACTTCGGAAAATTGTTTGAAAAAAAAACTTGAAAAATTTTTCGAAAAAAAAATAAAAACTTGTCCCACCGGTATACCCCCCCACCGTTTTACATAGCCCTTCGTTATACTTCCCCCTCCATTATACTTCCCTCCCTTTTACTTCCCCCTCCCTTATACTTCCCTCTCCCTTATACTTCCCCCTCCCTTATACTTCCCCTTCTTTATATTTCTCCCTACGTTATACTTCCCTCACCACGCCGTTATACTCCCCTCCCTTATACTTCCCCATCCGTTATACTACCCCACCCTTATACTTCTCCTCCGTTGTACTTCCCTCTCCCTTATACTTCCCCTCCGTTATACTTCCCTCCTTTATATTTCTCCCTAGGTATACTTCCCCCGCCGCGCCGTTATACTTCCCCTCCCTTATACTTCCCATCCGTTATACTACCCCTCCTTATACTTCCCCTCCGTTATACTTCCCCTCCTTTATATTTCTCCCTACTTATACTTCCCCTCCCTTATACTTCCCCATCCGTTATACTTCCCTCCCTTATACTTCCCCCTCTCTTATACTCCCCCCGTTATACCTACCCCTCCGTTATACCTACCCCTCCGTTATACTTGCCCTTCCGTTATACTTCCCTCTCCCTTATACTTCCCTCCCTTATACTTCCTCTCCCTTATACTTCCCCCTCCCTTATATTTCTCCTCCTTTATATTTCTCCCTACGTTATACTTCCCCCGCGCGCCGTTATACTTCCCCTCCCTTATACTTCCCCATCCGTTATACTACCCTCCCTTATACTTCTCCTCCGTTGTACTTCCCTTTCCCTTATACTTCCCCCTCCCTTGTACTTCCCCCTCCGTTATACTTCCCCTCCTTTATATTTCTCCCTAGGTTATACTTCCCCCGCCGCGCCGTTATACTTCCCCTCCCTTATACTTCCCATCCGTTATACTACCCTCCTTATACTTCCCCATCCGTTATACTTCCCCCTCTCATGTACTTCCTTCTCCTATATTGTTGCTTCTCTTTAAGGAAGATTGCGTTAGAAGCTCTTCAAACTAGTACTTTTATTTCAGATTCGTAATCTATTCAAAATTTCAAGTTGATTATTTATTACCTATTAGAATATAGGGTAATTTGTAAAAAAAAAAATTTTAAAAAAAAGTTAAAAATTAATTGTGATTATATTATAATCGTTCATCTTGGAGAAACCTTCGGTTTCCTTTGAAGAATTTGATCAAAAAAATGAATATAGAAATTGATGGTTCGATTGATCTCAACCGTACAATATCCTGATAAAGATTTTATCATTTAATTTCGTCTCAAGAAGGCCATGAAAAGATGAAGAGACAAAAAAATGGAATTACTCAATGTTTCTCTTTGCTTCCTGTTTGGAAGAAAAACCGTTTTTCTCCGCTTCTATCCAAACATTGACTTTTGCATTTGAGAAACCCTTTTAGACTTTAAACTACGTTTATAAACTAAAAGGCTCTTTAAATAAGTCAAAATGGAAAATTTGAATAAAACTGTCCCTTAAAGTCGTTTTATTAATACCTCCCCTTAGGTTGTGATCACTTGAATGGGCTTTAAAGGGATTTCGAAAAGGGCTTAAACATCATGTCCCTCATTCAATTAAAAGGCTTGTGTGAAGATCAATTAAAACGAAAGCTTCGTTTGAAATCCGTGGGAAATTCGATTTTCAAAACCAGCTTCAACTTTTCCCATTTCTGATTATTAACTTCCTTAAAAAGGAAATTGTGATACCCACCAGAGATGCTTAAAAAATCCGAACCTGTTGTTGTTTAGTAACCACGTAAAGTAAAGGATATGTACGTCAATATCTTGTAAAATGGGGCTTCTCTGACAAAAAATCTTCGTTAAAAATGGAGTTTTTCTGTCAAAAAGCCGAGGAAAACTCAAAATCTTGTAAAATGGGGCTTCTCTGACAAAAAATCTTCGTAAAAAATGGAGTTTTTCTGTCAAAAAGCCGAGGAAAACTCAAAATCTTGTAAAAATGTGGCTTCTCTGACAAAAAATCTTCGTTAAAAATGGAGTTTTCTGTCAAAAAGCCGAGGAAAACTCAAAATCTTGTAAAAATGGGGCTTCTCTGACAAAAAATCTTCGTAAAAAATGAAGTTTTTCTGTCAAAAAGCCGAGGAAAACTCAAAATCTTGTAAAAATGGGGCTTCTCTGACAAAAAATCTTCGTAAAAATGAAGTTTTTCTGTCAAAAAGCCGAGGAAAACTCAAAATCTTGTATAAATGGGGCTTCTCTGACAAAAAATCTTCGTAAAAATGGAGTTTTTCTGTCAAAAAGCCGAGGAAAACTCAAAATCTTGTAAAAATGGGGCTTCTCTGACAAAAATCTTCGTAAAAAATGAAGTTTTTCTGTCAAAAAGCCGAGGAAAACTCAAAATCTTGTAAAAATGGGGCTTTTCTGACAAAAATCTTCGTAAAAAATGGAGTTTTTCTGTCAAAAAGCCGAGGAAAACTCAAAATCTTGTAAAATGGGGCTTCTCTGACAAAAAATCTTCGTAAAAAATGGAGTTTTTCTGTCTAAAAGCCGAGGAAAACTCAAAATCTTGTAAAAATGGGTATGTTTCTGATAATGGCTGCATTGTTTCCCTACTTCGTGGGAGTTTCCGCCGGGGGCAGCACAGACGCTTTGATTTAAGAAAACTTTTGATAATCCAAAAAATCATTTATTTATGAGCTAATAATATACTAAACGTATTCCATTTGTGGGCAAACAAGATTTTTGAGGGTTCTAGGACCCTTCTAAAAATATTTACACCTTTATAAATTCTTCGGAATAAAGTTAAGTTGAGTCGAGGCACTCAAGTTTGGGGGGCCGGGTTCTCATATTTGATAGGATCCTCGCATCCTTAGCCCTTATCTGAAGGCCTCCTACGTATTTATTTATTCATGAGTTGCCAGTGCTATCAATACACTAACCCCGGGAGCGTTTTCGTAAAATAACCTCTTAAGGGACTAATATTTTCATAACTTTGTTTTTCTTTGTTAAAAAATCGTTTTCTAATTAGATGTCTTTTTTTCTAGATGGTTGAGTTTCATTAAAAAATAAAGAGTAACCGTCTTCTGTTATTGCCTGAAGAACATGGGAGTGACAGCCCTGATTTTGGATTCAGTTTTTTCCCCCTATTTAATGTTAAAACGTTACTTAATTTCCTTTTTGATATCCGACCCTTTCCGGGGAAGAAAAAAAATTTAATAAGAAGCAGATTTTTTTTGCGAGTTGAAAAATAAAATTAATTAAATTAAAATTTGGGGATAAAATGAGAAAAAGATGTTTTTTTTCATGATTTTTCATAATTAATTCAAACTGCAGAAGGTTATGTCAGAGAAGAACGTTATTGAGGTTATTGTCAGTGTTGTCGGACTCCCCTCCGTAATTGTATTGGCGCCAATAAAGGTAGGAATATAAAATATAGGCCAAAATAACTCGTTATTTATGCCAAAAAATCCCCTTTTTCTTGATCTTTAGGCTCCTTTTTCGTAAGAATTAATAATTAATTTATGTTAGCGCGGAAAATGTGAGTAAAGAACGATATTGAGGTTATTGTCAGTGTTGTCGGACTCCCCTCCGTAATTGTATTGGCGCCAATAAAGGTAGGAATATAAAATGTAGGCCAAAATAACTCGTTTTTTCTGCCAAAAAATCCCCTTTTTCTTGATATTTAGGCTCCTTTTTCGTAAGAATTAATAATTAATTTATGTTAGCGCGGAAAATTGAGTAAAGAACGTTATTGAGGTTATTGTCAGTGTTGTCGGACTCCCCTCCGTAATTGTATTGGCGCCAATAAAGGTTGGAATATAAAATATAGGCCAAAATAACTCGTTTTTATGCCAAAAAATCCTTTTTCTTGATATTTAGGCTCCTTTTTCGTAAGAATTAATAATTAATTTATGTTAGCCCGGAAAATGTGAGTAAAGAACGTTATTGAGGTTATTGTCAGTGTTGTCGGACTCCCCTCCGTAATTGTATTGGCGCCAATAAAGGTAGGAATATAAAATATAGGCCAAAATAACTCGTTTTTTATGCCAAAAATCCCCTTTTTCTTGATATTTAGGCTCCTTTTTCGTAAGAATTAATAATTAATTTATGTTAGCGCGGAAAATGTGAGTAAAGAACGTTATTGAGGTTATTGTCAGTGTTGTCGGACTCCCCTCCGTAATAGTATTGGCGCCAATAAAGGTAGGAATATAAAATATAGGCCAAAATAACTCGTTTTTTATGCCAAAAAATCCCCTTTTTCTTGATATTTAGGCTCCTTTTTATAAGAATTAATAATTAATTTATGTTAGCGCGGAAAATGTGAGTAAAGAACGTTATTGAGGTTATTGTCAGTGTTGTCGGACTCCCCTCCGTAATTGTATTGGCGCCAATAAAGGTAGGAATATAAAATATAGGCCAAAATAACTCATTTTTTATGCCAAAAAATCCCCTTTTTCTTGATATTTAGGCTCCTTTTTCGTAAGAATTAAAAATTTATGTTAGCGCGGAAAATGTGAGTAAAGAACGTTATTGAGGTTATTGTCAGTGTTGTCGGACTCCCCTCCGTAATTGTATTGGCGCCAATAGGTAGGAATATAAAATAATCCAAAATAACTCGTTTTTTATGCCAAAAAATCCCCTTTTTCTTGATATTTGGCTCCTTTTCGTAAGAATTAATAATTAATTTATGTTAGCGCGGAAAATGTGAGTAAACAACGTTATTGAGGTTATTGTCAGTGTTGTTGGACTCCGTAATTGTATTGGCGCCAATAATGGTAGGAATATAAAATATAGGCCAAAATAACTCGTTTTTTATGCCAAAAAATCCCCTTTTTCTTGATATTTAGGCTCCTTTTCGTAAGAATTTAATAATTATTTATGTTAGCGAGGAAAATGTGAGTAAACAACGTTATTGAGGTTATTGTCAGTGTTGTCGGACTCCCCTCCGTAATTGTATTGGCGCCAATATGGTAGGAATATAAATATAGGCCAAAATAACTCGTTTTTTGCCAAAAAATCCCCTTTTTCTTGATATTTAGGCTCTTTTTCGTAAGAATTAATAATTAATTTATGTTAGCGCGGAAAATGTGAGTAAAGAACGTTATTGAGGTTATTGTCAGTGTTGTGGACTCCGTAATTGTATTGGCGCCAATAATGGTAGGAATATAAAATATAGGCCAAAATAACTCGTTTTTTATGCCAAAAAATCCCCTTTTTCTTGATATTTAGGCTCCTTTTCGTAAGAATTAATAATTAATTATGTTAGCGAGGAAAATGTGAGTAAAAACGTTATTGAGGTTATTGTCAGTGTTGTCGGACTCCCCTCCGTAATTGTATTGGCGCCAATATGGAAGGAATATAAAATATAGGCCAAAATAACTCGTTTTTTATGCCAAAAAATCCCCTTTTTCTTGATATTAGGCTCCTTTTTCGTAAGAATTAATAATTAATTTATGTTAGCGCGGAAAATGTGAGTAAACAACGTTATTGAGGTTATTGTCAGTGTTGTGGACTCCGTAATTGTATTGGCGCCAATAAGGTAGGAATATAAAATATAGGCCAAAATAACTCGTTTTTTATGCCAAAAAATCCCCTTTTTCTTGATATTTAGGCTCCTTTTCGTAAGAATAATAATTAATTTATGTTAGCGAGGAAAATGTGAGTAAAAACGTTATTGAGGTTATTGTCAGTGTTGTCGGACTCCCCTCCGTAATTGTATTGGCGCCAATAGGTAGGAATATAAAATATAGGCCAAAATAACTCGTTTTTTATGCCAAAAAATCCCCTTTTTCTTGATATTAGGCTCCTTTTTCGTAAGAATTAATAATTAATTTATGTTAGCGCGGAAAATTGAGTAAAGAACGTTATTGAGGTTATTGTCAGTGTTGTCGGACTCCCCTCCGTAATTGTATTGGCGCCAATAAAGGTAGGAATATAAAATGTAGGCCAAAATAACTCGTTTTTTAGCCAAAAAATCCCCTTTTTCTTGATTTAGGCTCCTTTTTCGTAAGAATTAATAATTAATTTATGTTAGCGCTGAAAATGGTTTTGATTGTTATCGATTAACGCTAGGTTGAATTCAGTTGTTCCCGCTATTCAGAAATGTGAAGGGGGAACACAAAGATGGGTTGTTTCTCGGAGTTTATCTTTGAAAGACAGCGATATATAAACGTCAGGGGAGGGAAACACGAAAACATCAGAGATAATAATAGGAAGCAATAAGGATCTCCGCGAAGAGCGATCCATTGTCGACACCCTTAAATTAATTGATTTTAAAACTTCCATATTTCGGCTTATCACAAAAACAAAGGAGACAGGAAAATAAATAGGATCTTATCAAATATTAAAGGACGTTTTGTGGGATCTACACTGGTGGGACAATAACGATAGGAGTGGAAAATTTGGAGAGGGTGGGAGACTCAATAAGTCCGCCACCACTGGTGGTCACCCATGTCATTTCTTCTTTTCAATTTGTCTTATCCTCATTTTTAAATGAAATAATACAAATTTTCCCAGAGGAAAAGTGCCATGAGACGTCAAAAAATGTGACAAAAATGTTTTTTTCCTTATTAACTTGCTTAAAGTTATTGTGATACCCTCCAAGGCGGGTTTTTGGGGGTCTTCCAGACCCCAGAGGGTCAAATCGAATATAGATCTATACCGATCTCAACTTTGTATGTGGTGCCGGCCGCCGTAGCTTTTTTTCCGGAACACTTCAGGCCACAGTTTTGAACAGATTTTCACCAAATACTCCTTATACGTATTTTATACCAATTTTTTGTGTAATAAAAGAAGGAACTTTTATTTTTATTTTTTGAGTAGGGAGAAATTTGATGCTTCCACCCAATTACGAGAGAGGCATCCCTTGGGCAGAAAGACTATTATTTCTAGCTTGATACATACTTAAAAAAAAAACTTAGAAAATTTTTGAAAAAAAAAAGAAAACTGCAAATTTTTGAGAAAAAACACGCTAAAAATTTTCGAAAAAACTTAGAAAAATTGTTTGACATTAGATTGAAAAAATAACTTCGAAAATTTTTCGGGGGGAAAAAACTTAAAAATTTTTTCGAAAAACAAAAAAAAATTTTGAAAAATAACTTTGAAAGTTTGTTGAAAAAAGAATTTGTCAAAATGCTTGAAATTATTATTCCCCTCCTTTTGTACTTCCGCATCCTTATAGTTCCCCCACCTTCAACTTCCCCTCCTTTATACTTCCCCTCCGTAATACTTCCCATACTTTATACTTCCCCCTCCTATATTGTTACTTTCTTTAAGGAAGTTTACGTTGGTAGCTCTTCAAACTAGGCAGTACTTATTTTTTAGCTTTTCAACCTCTTTTGACGAAGAAAATCTCTTGCCTCAAAAGATCTGGCTGACTAACCTTTGTTTATTGCGCTTCAGTCGTACATTTGGTCCAATCTTACCAAATTTTTACCAAATTATGAACTATAGAAATATATTAAATAAAAAGTAGGAAGAAATTTTAGCTTTTCCGCGTGGCTGGAAAAAGACTTTTCCCCCAATAATAAAGAAAAATTTGTGTCTTAATGGCATTTCTTTCAGTTAAATATTGCAATGGACTTTTCTTAATTAATGCTTCAAAGATTTTCTCATAAAAGTTCAATGAAAATAATTCGAGTTAAAAAATAAACCGCCCGTGTAAATTTTTTCTCTTTTTTTCGGACTTTTTATAAGATTAAAAAAAAATCTACTTTGTCTTTGTGATAAAAGTCGAGGTGAGACACAAAACAGAAAGGGTTCAACGCTTTCCCGGCTTAATTAGAAAAAAATAAAGAACAAAATAAAAGTTCAAACGAATTTTTTTAATTTAAATTTTTTTTAAGTTCAATTTTTTGAATTGCGAAATGGGGAATATAAATGATGGCGGGATAAGCCAAGAAAACCTCGCTTCGTATGTCTCAATGTCACCTCTGACAGTAATTACGCTAATCCGAATGTACGAAGACAAATAAGTGCTCGTCCCTAAAATGGACTTCGAGTTTTTTGTTCAAAAAGTTAATTGAGTAGGATAAATCACTTTTTGCTAATTTTAAGCTTTTATAATTAATAAAATACAGCTTATGCGTTTCTTCAGTACCTTCAGACAAGAGAAACTGGTGGACATTCTGTATTAGATCAGATAAATTATGGGGAAAAAAAATGTTTTCTTCTGTCTCTCAGATAAACAAAAATTCAGTCGCAAAAACCTCTAGTTTTTGAGTTATTTGAGGAGGTTTTTCAGAGAGAAAATCAATTTTTAATGATTTTGAGATAGCTTTTTCCTCCCTTTCAGAGAGAAAACTCAGTTTTTCACGATTTTTACGAATTTTTCTCGCTTTTTGAGAGAGAAACTTCATTTTTACTGATTTCTAAGGCGGAGAACACCGTTCAACATGACGCATTTCACCCTAAGCAGTTGAACATAAAAAATGCCTTTCGACATAAAAAATCTGTAGTTCACCATAATTCGTTTCGCATAATGCAATGAATATAAAGCTTTCAAATGCTAAAAAAGTTTTGAAAATAAAGCGTTTCGCCATAAACGAGTTAAATAAATGCAAGTCGACATACTAAAATGCAAGTCACCGTAACGCTTCTCACATAAAAACCTCTCTTTAAACTTGTTGTTTCGCCATAAACTGTTTCTGTCGTTTGGGCATAATACATCTCACCATAAACTAGGGACAGCCAAGCCTATTTCAAGCCTATTTTAACGCGATTATGGCGAAACGACAAAAACCTTAAAACTTGACAGTTCACCATAATGCAATTCAACATAAAGCATCTCACCAAAGACTAGGAAAAGCAAGCAGGCAGCCAATGGGATCAGCTCGTTTTATAAAACAGGGGGTTAATTTTTTTCCTCTCGCTAGGATGTGCGAATTGCATTATAGTAAACTGTCAAGTTTTAAGGTTTTTGTCGTTTTGCCATAATCGCGTTTTAAACGAAAATAGGCTTGCGTTTTGGCTGTCCCTATGTTATGGTGAGATGTACTATGCCGAAACGACAGAAACAGCTCAAACAAGTTTTTAAAATAAAAGTTTCATGTTCAACTGCGTTATGTTAAACGACAAATTTATGTCGAAAGGACAAGTGCTAAATTCTTTATGGTGAAATTTATTATGTTCAAATGCATTATGGTGAACGTTTTCGACTATTTTCTTTATGTCGAGTTGCAGATTTTTTATGGTGAACGGTAACTCGCGATTTCCGCTATTTTATGGTCAGATGAATTATGACGACCGCATTATGTCGACACGTATACACTCTTCTACTGAATTTTCTTCTCTTTTTGAGAGAGAAACCTCCGTTTTTACACGATTTTTTCGCCTTTCAAGAAGAAATCCTATTTTTACCAATTTTTGAGAGACCTTTTTTTCCCTGCGCTATTTTAAAGAGCTTTTTGCCCCGATTTTTGAGAGAAAAACCTCAGTTTTTGAACGATTTTCGCAAACTTTTATCGCTTTTCTTTAAGGGAAACTTCTTTTTGACAAATTTTTGAGAGATAATTTTTTTTTTACACGATTTGCAGAGAAACTGTAGGACTTTCTCTGATGGACCATATAAATAGACTTGAAAAAAATTAGCTCCCGTCTCTCTCAGATAAATAAGAATTGGCCAATTTCCTTGGGTGAGTTGCTTGTCTTCATTAAGGTTCGGGTAATGTAGTGGCCGTTCCATTATCGCAACGTTAAATTCTTATTCCTCCGAAAATGTCCTTTCGCCTCTTTTATTCCTCAGGAACGCTCTTAAATTATTTGCGGCCGCCTAAATCAACGTTTAAACTGCAAACGGGACAACCTCATCGATTTTACTTTCTCGAAATATTAAATTTTCCTTCTAAAATATCTCTTAGGATTTCGATTATCAAAATGGAAGTTTTATCAACGCCATCGTCAAATCTGTTTTCATCACTGTCATTTAGTCATTCAATATTTTATCCAGTAAAAGGTTAAAAATTAATTCCTGATTTATGTTGTCAAACGTGTCAGACTAAATAAATTATCTCATTAACTTCTCCGTGTCGCTAAAAAAAAATTTGAAAAAAAAAAACGCTGATTTTATTGTTGACAAGCTGTTTAATTAACCGAGAGGGAAAAAAACCACTTGGGGAGTCTCCTTTAATTAAAATACCTTGTTCTCCGTTACCTAAACAACTAAATCCCTTCACTTTTTTTGTTGTTATAAACAAAAAATTTTTGCACAATAAAACCGACTTAACTAAGGAAAATAAGATGTTTTCCAGCAAGAAACGATAAGAAGGGCGGACAATGATAAATGTTAGATTTCAAGTTTACGCTCCTGGATTCTTTTCTTTAGTTCAAAACCATTTTTTATCATGATTCGACTGAAAATTCGAGGTTTGACAGCTAATTAGAAAAAATTACGTGCAGGAAGCTCCACGACTTTAAAAAATTAAAAAATTTTTAAAAATATTCAAAGCTTCTTTACACTTGATTTTTAGTGAAAATTTTAAGTATGCAAATTTTTCACAAGTTTTTGAGCATAGAAACTCCCTTTTTTACAGATTTTTCGCTTTACCCACATCTTTAGACCAAAAAGACCCTTCAGAATCAATAGGGAAGTTTTTTTTTGAAAATGTTTTCAATTTTTACAAAATTGACTGATTTTTATAAAATTGACGAAATTTTACAAAATTGACGCTATTTTAAAAAATTGATGGATTTTTACAAAATTGACGGACTTTTACAAAATTGACGGATTTTTACAAAATTGACTGATTTTTACAAATTCTAGACGGATTCCCAAACATGAAACTCACATTCACTATTAGCTTCCTTAAAGAAGTTATTGTGATACCTCCACGTCGGGTTTTGGGGAAGGGTCTTCTAGACACCGTAGAGTCAAAGCGAATTTTGATCTTTACCGATCTCAACTTTGTCTGTGGTACCGGCCGGCCGTAGCATTTCCCCGGAACACATTACGGCCACAATTTTCAACCGATTTTCACCAGATTTTCACCGAATTTTCTTTAGTCGGTGAACAAGAAATTAACGAGGGTGATTTTTGAATTTTCGAAAATGGCGACGATATGTCTGTTTGAAATTTTAAAAAATTCGCTAGGGCCGAATCGTTGCCGTTGGTCCGATATTCACCAAATTTTCACCAATTACTTTTTATATTTTTTTAAGAATTTTTGGTATAAAAAAATTATTATTTTGTTTTCATTAAATATCACTTTAGTAGGGAGAAATTTCATACTTCCACGCCTTAGAAGAGGGACCTCTCGGCAAAAATCCCATTATTTCTACCTTGGCACTTCGAAAAAATTAAAAAAAAAAAAAGAACTTAAAAATTTTTTCAGAAAAAAAAGTGCAAATTAAAATAATGACCCTGCGGTAGCAGGGACTAAAAGGTAGATTTCTTTTCATGATTAAAATTAAAATGTATAAACACAAAATATATAATTATGTTATAAAAATGATGATATAAGAAAAATTGCGCCACTGAGCCCCTAGAAAAACATCTGATAATTTTATTAATAAAATATTTAATAATTCCCGGTATAAATTCAAATTTTTTTTAAAGTTTAGCTAGTTCAATATTTTGCGCCTGGCTAGTCCAAACCTGCTTTAATTAATTTTTTACACGCCCTCGCAGAGGTCTTAAAGTTTTTTTTTGCAAAAGGACTAGGATTTCAATAGAAAATGCCAATTTGTCTTTTAAGCCCTAAGTAAAGTAGGTGAATCGCTGGTCCGATTTCAGCCATTAACGAACTCGTCCGAGCTATTGAGATAAAAGTTCTAAATACCGGATATCGTCACCCTCACATTAAAATTCCTCCAGTTATCGTGCTAATATATATATACATATACAGGGTGTCCGGAAACACATGGCAAGCGTCTGGGAGAGCGTTAAAAAGTGGTTTTACGAAAAAAAGTTAAATGTAAACCCCCCTTAATTTAAATCAAAGAATTTGATGGTGTAGTTTAAAATCCGTCTGGATATACAGGGTGTCCCAGACACAACCTAACTTCGTTATTTCAAATGAGAACCCTATTTTTTATTTCAGATTCGTAATCTACGCAAAATTTCAAGTAGATTTGAGTACTCATATGACAATTTTGGACAACTTTTAAAAAATGTCAAAATTTAGCGTTTTTTGCGCTAAAATCCGTTAAAATTGACCTATGAGACTCGTTTTTTTTTAATTCCACTTATTTTTTCCCGAAGAATCCAACTGTCTCAAATTTGAGCATCTTCGCATTCTGCATCACGAGATTTCGTCGCTAATGGCCTTTTTCAAGTTAGAACCCAAATTTTTAGTTCAGAAATGAAAATTAGCACTTGTTGAAAGGAATTTTTTTTTCGGACCACAAATTTTGAAAGAGCTACAGCGTCTTTTGTGTTTATGCATCAAAAATTAAAATTCCGTCAACAAATCGCTAATTTCCATTTTTGAAGTATGGAATTTGGAGTTAAACTTGAAAAAAGGCCATTAGCGACGAAATCTCGTGATGCAGAATGCGAAGATGCTCAAATTTGAGACAGTTGGATTCTTCGGGAAAAATAAGTGGAATTAAAAAAAAAACGAGTCTCCTAGGTCAATTTTAACGGATTTTAGCGCAAAAAACGCTAAATTTTGACATTTTTTAAAAGTTGTCCAAATTGTCATATGAGTACTCAAATCTACTTGAAATTTTGCGTAGATTACGAATCTGAAATAAAAAATAGGGGTTCTCATTTGAAATAACGAAGTTAGGTTGTGTCTGGGACACCCTGTATATCCAGGCGGATTTTAAACTACACCATCAAATTCTTTGATTTAAATTAAGGGGGGTTTACATTTAACTTTTTTTCGTAAAACCACTTTTTAACGCTCTCCCAGACGCTTGCCATGTGTTTCCGGACACCCTGTATATATATATATATATAAACTTTTCAACTGAGGATGGTTTTGGGATCCAGGAGGTATGAAACGAAAAACGTATAGAAAATTTTTTGAATCTGCGACTACTTGGTACATTACAATAGGTAGATTTTTGAAGAAAAGAAATCTACCTAAAAAAAAACTGGGAAAATTTTTCAAAAAAAAAAAGAAAAAACTTCTCCCTTCCTTATACTTCCCCCCATTATACTTCCGTCTCCCATCAACTTCCCCTCCCATATACTTTTCTCCGTCATACTTCCCCCTCTGTTCCCCTCCGTTGTACTTCCCCTCCATTATACTTCCCCTCTTTAATAATTCGCCTTCCTATATTTACTTCTCTTTAAGGAAGTTTTGGTTGGAAGCTCCTCAAACTAGTACTTTTTTTTTTTGCACTTGTCCTTGATCTATAAGTCTCCTAAATAATTAGGATAAGTTATTCTTATTTATCAGATTTCCCAAAAAATTATTTTGGGAAAAAACTCCCTGGCAAAAATCACCCTGGTGTTTTCCTGGGTTATCACGCCGAGAAAGCCATTTATGAGCTAATTTTTTGGGAGTTCATCTCAATTTTTAGACACCTATAGAAACCCTTTTTTACTGATTTAAGCTGATTTCCTTTCCTTCTCTTGCAAAAAACTCCCTTTTTGAAAAGTTTTTGCGCTTTACGTACTTATTTTTAAAGAAATAAAATATTAAAAGTTATTCAGATTCCACATTTTCTCCCAGGATAAGCCTTTTCCTTGCCTTTCATTTTATTTAAACCACATTTTTATAATATATTAAATATTTATGAAATTAAAATTTGAGGTTTTCAAGTTGCCGAGGGGCTTCCGCCAAAAAAACAATGCACTGATAACTCGCTTCCTTCAATTGGCAATTTAAACTTCCGTATTTGGAAGTAAAATTTATGAAAATCGTAAGGAAGTTGAAGCCAATACATTGTTGGAAGGCACGCATGTCATGTGCTAAATGAGATCGTACCACGCGAATAAACATCCTGATTACCACATGCGCTAAATTCGATCGACCCTTAAAAAAAGATCTTGGAAATGAAGTTTCAAGAAATGACACCACAGTTCCTAACTTTGCAATGAGACCACCCACCAAAAAAAAATTTAGTTTTTGTGCTTTTAGGTATTACATTACATGATTTGACCAAGATTTTTGGAGTACCATGAGTTTTCCCTAGTAATTAGAAAAAGAAAAACCTTTTCAACCTAATTTTTGGACCCAGTTTTTCGGCGGGGAACCCTTTTGTGCCAGGTTTTAAGGAGTTTTCCTCGGTTTATAGACGGGGGAAACCCTTTACTTAGTAATTGAAGAGATTTTCTTACCTGTCCAGCCATGAAACTTCCATTTTAAAAGGTGTTTGGTCTTCACTTACATCTATAGATCGAGAAGAGCCCTTTAAACCGAATTTTCACGAGTTTTCCTCTATTTTTGCAGGGTTTTCAGGAGTTTTCCTCGATTTTTAGACGGGGGAAACCCTTCTTTTAGTAATTCGAAGCGACTTTCTTTCCATTCCAGCCGAGAAACTTCGATTTAACAGGTGTTTGGGCTTCACTTACTTCTATAGATCGAGAAGACCCCTTTAAACCGAATTTTCATGAGTTTTTCTCGTTTTTAAACTGAAAAGTCCTCTTTTAGATTTATTTTCCAGCGTTTTCATCGATCTTTAAACCTCAAAATCCTAATTTATTATGACGAAAACGCCACATAAAACTCTTGTTTGGCGTTTTCTTAGCTTGTGGTGCCAAAAATCTCTTTTCGACGCGGATTTTTGGGCGTTTTTTTCGGTTTTTTAAAACGGGAAACTTCCCTTTACTCAATTTTTTGGCGTTTTTCGCCATTTTTAGACCGAGAAACCTTTATCAACTGTGTTTTAGGAACGGAAAACTCCTCATAAATCCCTTGTTGGGCGTTTTTCTTTGCTTGTGGGGCAAAAAATTTCTTTTCGACAGGGATTTTTCGGCGTTTTTCTCGGTTTTTAAGACAGGAAACCTCCCTTTACTCCGTTTTTTGGCGTTTTTCTCCATTTTTAGACCGAGGAACCTTTATCAACTGTGCTTTAGGAACGGAAAACCCCACATAAATCGCATTTTGGGCGTTTTTCTTAGCTTGTGGCACAAAAAACATCTTTTCGACACGGATTTTTGAGCGTTTTTCTTGGTTTTTAACTCGGAAAACTCCCTTTACTCCGTTTTTTGGCGTTTTTCTCCATTTTTAGACCGAGGAACCTTTATCAACTGTGCTTTAGGAAAGAAAACCCCACATAAATCGCTTGTTGGGCGTTTTCTTTGTTTAGGGGGCAAAAAACCTCTTTTGAAACGGATTTTTGGACGTTTTTCTCGGTTTTTAACTCCGAAAACCTCCCTTTACTCCGTTTTTTAGGCGTTTTTCGCCATTTTAGACCGAGGAACCTTTAACAACTGTGTTTTAGAAACGGAAAACCCCACATAAATCGCTTGTTGGGCGTTTTTCTTAGCTTGTGGGGCAAAAAAACCTCTTTTCAGCAAGGATTTTTCGGCGTTTTTCTCGGTTTTTACGACGAGAAACCTCCCTTTACTCCGTTTTTTGGCGTTTTTCGCCATTTTTAGACCGAGGAACCTTTAACAACTGTGTTTTAGAAACGGAAAACCCCACATAAATCGCTTGTTGGGCGTTTTTCTTAGCTTGTGGGTTAAAAAACCTCTTTTCGACACGGATTTTCGGCGGTTTTTCTCGGTTTTGAAGACGGGAAACCTCCCTTTACTCCGTTTTTTGGCGTTTTTCGCCATTTTTGACCAAGCAACCTTTATCAACTGTGTTTTAGGAACGGGAAACCCCACATAAATCGCTGTTGGGCGTTTTACTTCAAGGTCCTTCGGAAAAAAAGGGAAAAAACAGGGGAGAAAGGTTTAAAAAAATTATTTTAGCGCTTCAATTAGGGTGTATTGGTCAAAAATTTGTTTAATGAAATAATTAATTTTGAGAAGTTAATTCATTACTGTTTAATTACACCGCAAACATTTTAATTAAGTAGTTCCTGTTAAAAATTTTTTCCCCTTTTTTAAGGGGTATTTTATTTTCAAAAAGGGTAGGAAATTAATTAAAATTAACAACTCTGAAAGGTTTAAAAAAATGTATATTTTTTAATATCATACTAATTGAAAGTTCAAACGATGACCGGAACCGACGAAACGAACTTCCTAAAATCAAAGTTAAAGACGTTCATTAAAACTCACATCTACATCAATGAAATTAGGAATTTAATACATGTTCTAAAAGCCTTTGACCGTTGGTTAGGACTGAATATTCACGACAAATAATTAAGTGATGTTTGTAAGCTTCTTGGGGACTATTCTTCGCTGAAAAAGAAGAGAAAAATTATTTTAGCTACTCTGGAAAAGTGCTTTTTCTTTTTAGTTTAAATTAATTCATGCAAAATTTGAACTCTCTTTCAAACTTGCCAACTGTTACTTGTTCTGCGGGAAGGGAAAAAACGAGTGGCTTGGGACTTTACCTTGTAAAATAGATGGTTCACTTTTCACGACCAGCCTTTTTCTTTATAATGGAAAAAGGAGGGTGAAGAGGTAGACGGGAAAAATCGCTCCTGGCTTCTTACCAAGGTTTTGTTAGGTCTAACTTGAAAAAGAAGGGTTGTATAAGTGATAACTCAGAATTTAATAACCAAAGTTGTGGTCATTTCTCACCAGACTCAACGTTATAATGGGAACTTTATCCCTTTTTACTCTCTTCTTCGCGCTTACTATTGATTATAAAACCCGTCCTCATATTGTAAAAATCCGATAAAAACTTGAATTTCAACCAAAAGAGGGGGGGGGGGGGTAGAAGCCTTATTGACTGCGTTTTAGGGATGGAAAACCCCACATAAATTGGTTGTTGGGCGTTTTTCACGGTTTTTAGGCCGAAAAACTTCTCTTTACTCCCTTAGTAACTGCGTTTTAGGGATGTTAGGGATGAAAAACACTATTAAAGTCGGTATTTGGGCATTTTTCGGTAGTGGGGCTAAAAACCTTCTTTCGACACGGATTTTAGGGAGTTTTTTCGGTTTTACGGACGAAAAACCACTCTTTATTCCTGTTTTTGGCGTTTTCCTCCTTATTTCTAACGGGGAACCCTTATTAACTGCGTTTTAGGGATGAAAAACTCCATTAAAGTCGGTATTTGGGCATTTTCTTGGTAATGGGGCTAAAAACCTTCTTTCGACACGGATTTTAGGGAGTTTTCTCGGTTTTACGGACGAAAAGCCACTCTTTACTCCTGTTTTTGGCGTTTTTCTCCTTATTTCTAACGGGGAACCCTTATTAACTGCGTGTTAGGGATGGTAAACCCCGTTAAAATCGGTTTTTGGGCATTTTTCTTGGTTGTGGGGCAAAAGGCCTCCTTTCGACACGGACTTTTGGGCGGTTTTCTCGGTTTTTAGGAAAAACCTCTGTTTACTCCGGTTTTTGGCGTTTTTCTCCCTATTTATAACGGGGAACCCTTATTAACTGCGTTTTAGGGATGGTAAACCCCGTTAAAATCGGTTTCTGGGCATTTTTCTTGGTTGTGGGGCAAAAAACCTTCTTTCGACACGGATTTTAGGGAGTTTTCTCGGTTTTTAGGACGAAAAACCTCTCTTTACACAGGTTTTTGGCGTTTTTTCTCTAATTTATAACAGGGAACCCTTATTAACAGCGATTTAGAGATGGGAAACCCGTTAAAATCGGTTTTTGGGCATTTTCTTGGCTTGAGGGACAAAAGCCCTCCTTTCGACACGAATTTTGGGCGTTTTACTCGGTTTTTAGGACGAAAAACCTCACTTTACTCCCTTATTTATTAAGTGCGTTTTATGGATGAAAAACCCCGTATAAATCGGTGTTTGGGCGTTTTTCTTGGTTGTGCGGCAAAAGACCTCCTTTCGACACAGATTTTTGGGCGTTTATCTCAGTTTTTAGGACGAAAAATCTCTCTTTAATCCAAGAAAACCGCTCAAAAAACCGTGTTGAAAGGAGTTTTCCGTCCCAAATGCCAAGAAAAACGCCCAACAAGCGATTTTTTAGGACGAAAAACCTCTTTTACTTCCCTATTTACTAAATGCGTTGTAGGTGACAAACTCCATTAATATCGGTGTTTGGGCATTTTTCTTGGTTGTGGGGCAAAAAACCACCTTTCGACACGGATTTTTTGACGTTTTTTTCGGTTTTAAGGAAGAAAAACCTCTCTTTACACCGATTTTGGGGATGTAAAACACCTTTAAAATCGGTGTTTGGGCATTTTTCTTTGCTTGTGGGGCTAAAAACCTCCTTTCGACACAGATTTTTGGGCGTTTTTCTCGGTTTTTAGGAATAAACACATCTCTTTACTCCGGCTTTTGGCGTTTTCTCCTTATTTATAACGAGGAACCATTATTAACTGCGTTTCAGGGTGGAAGAATCCCGTATAAATCGGTGTTTGGGCATTTTTCTTGGTTGTGGGGCAAAAAACCTCCTTTCGCCACGGATTTTTGGGCGTTTTTCTTGGTTTTTAGGAATAAAAACCTCCTTTTACTCCGGTTTTTGGCGTTTTTCTCCTTATAGATAACGGGGAACCCTTGTCAACTTCGTTTCAGGGTGAAAAACCCCGAATAAATCGCTTGTTGGACGTTTTTCTTGGCATTTGGGACGGAAAACTACTTTCAACGCGGTTTTTTGAGCGTTTTTCTTGGGCTTATGGACGGAAAATCTCCCTTTAATCTTAAGAATAAAGTGCAGATCGTATAATAAGACCATAGAAATGCTCTGGTAAATGGAAGGGAGAGAAAAAGAGAATAAGTTAATAGTCCACCTGAAGAGGCATGTTAGGCCGAAACCGGTCATGGATATCCGTTTTTTTCATTCTCATTCCTTATTTGCTAATTAAAGATGTGTTCATCAAAATCACCATTGAAAATGATAAAAACATCTGATTTTCCCGTCTTTTCCCGACGTCACAAGCGTATGATCTATTTCATCCAGCTGTTCAAATCTACTCTGAATCCTTCTTCACTATCCGGGTTTCCACAATATCGAAAAAATGAGCAGTTAAAAATTTTAATGTAAACACATTTGTCTTATTAATATGTTAAGGGTTTGTTTGAACTGTATTCCCCTCCCACCGCTCGTTCATTTAGTTGATACGTGTTTTCTGTTCAAATATTGACGATATTTTAAAGTTAAATTAGCCGTTAAACAAGTAGTGAAAATATAAGTTTTATCAATTAATGAGAAAGTGGGGCGTACGTGGGCTACTATAGGAAGTATCTTCGGTTATTAAGCCAGGAAAAAAAGACGAAAATTTTCTAATTAGCTTTAGAAAGAGTTTATTGCGTGATTTTTTTCCCCATTCTCTAATTTAAATTCTCTTTTTTCAAATCTAAACAAGGGGTGGCGGAGCAGTAGAGCGGAAGTTATAAGAGAAGACAGTCAAATTAAGGCTTTCCTGTTTATATGCGAGAAAATTATGAATGAAAATTAATTTTTATTTTTTTCACGGAGGAGATTTATTTATTTTTTTTGAAGTTATTTATTTATCTAAAGCAAGGATTATCTAACTTTTTAACAAGCAGTCAAAATGAGTGGCTGACCCCACTTCCCTTAATTAGGGTAAATAACTGTAGAGTTTAAAAAATATTTGGCTAATTTTTATGGAAAAAAAGAAGCATTTTTTTTTTGGCCTTAAAACTTGTTGGAACAAAATTTTGACTAAAAACTTCTGTATAATTGAATAGCTACCCAAAATTTCTATCGTTAATAGGAAACCACTCTAAAATTTAGGGAAACTCCAAAAAATCCTCTTAAAATTGGGTTACTTTATCCAAAAAAAAAAAACAAAGAAAGACACCAAAAACTGTGAAAATGACTTTTTTCCTCGAAAACCGAAGAAAATCTACCAAAATATCCCTATAGTTGAGGATTTTCTGTCAAAACCGCAGAAAACTAGGGAAAATTTTATTTGGGTTTCCGGCCAAAAAACCGAGGGAAACTCCTGAAATAGGGTTTCCAGCATTTCCAGCAAAAATTGGGTTTCTGTGTCAAAAAAAAACTGAGGAAAACTAAGGAAAATCCAGTGAAAATAATTTACTCTTCCATGAAAGCTAGGAAATCTAGATAAAAAGGAAGTTAAATAATTCCATGTAAATGGGAATTTTTTTGGTCAAAACAGAAAAACTACGAAAAAGTGAAAATTTGGGGTTTCCCTGTCAAAAAACCGAGAAAGTCTACCAAAAGTCTTCGGAGAAAATACTGAAAATTTAATAAGAATTTGGTTTCGCGGCCAAAAAACCCTTGGGAAACCCCTGAAAATCCTGCGAAAATGGGGTTTCTAAGCCAAAAAAAAAAAAACGGAGGAAAACTACGGAGAATCCAGTGAAAATAGTGTTACTCTCCCATAAAACTAGGAAATCTAGAAAAAATAACTTCTTTATGGAAGTTAAAAATTCCATATAATGGGAATTTTTTGTCAAAACCGAGAAAAACTACAAAACTGTTGTAAAAATTTGGGGTTTCTCTGTCAAGAAACCGAGAAAATCTACCAAAAGTCTACGGGAAAACTACTGATAATATAAGAATTTGGTCTCCCGGTCAACAAGCCGAGGGAAACTCCTGAAAATGCTGCAAAATTGGGTTTCTATGTCTAAAGAAAAACGGAGGAAAAGTACGAAAATGCAGTGAAAATAGTGTTAATCTCCCATAAACCTAGGATACTAGAAAAAAATCCATATAAATGGGAAATTTTTGTCAAAACCGAGAAAAAACGAAAAGTGCTGTGAAAATTTGGTGTTTCTCTCTCAAGAAATCGGGAAAATCTACCAAAGTTTACGGAAAATTTTATAAGAATTTGGTTTACCGGCCAAAAAACCGTGGGAAAATGCTGCAAAAATCGGTTTTCTATGTCTAAAAAAAAACAGAGGAAAACTTCGGAAAATCAAGTGAAAATAGTGTTACTCTCCCATAAAACTAGGAAATATAGAAAAAAATGCTATATAAATGAGAAATTGTTGTCAAAACCGAGAAAAACTACGAAAAATGCTGTGGAATTTGGAAATTCGGGGTTTCTCTGTCAAGAAAACGAGAAAATCTAAATAAGTCTACGGAAAACTGAAATTTTTATAAGAATTTGGTTTTCCGGCCAAAAAACCGAGGGAAACTCCTGAAAATCCTGAAAATGGGTTTCTATGTCTAAAGAAAAACGGAGTAAAAGTACGGAAAATGCAGTGAAAATAGTGTTACTCTCCCCATAAAACCTAGGGAAACTAAAAAAAAAATCCATATAAATGGGAATTTTGTCAAAACCGAGAAAAACTACGAAAAATGCTGCGAAAATTGGGTTTCTCTCAAGAAATCGGGAAAATCTACCAAAGTTACGGAAAATTTTATAAGAATTTGGTTTACCGGCCAAAAAACCGAGGGAAATTCCTGAAAATCCTTTAATAATGGGGATTCTATGTCTAAAGAAAAACGGAGGAAAAGTACGGAAAATCCAGCGAAAATAGTGTTACTCTCTCATAAAACCTAGGAAAGCTAAAATAAAATAAATTCCATAAAAATGGGAATTTTTGTAAAATCCGGGAAAAAAATACAAAAATGCTGTGGAAAATTGTGGTTTCTGTGTCAAGAAACTGAAAAATCTACCAAAAGTCTACGGAAAATTTTATAAGGATTGGTTTTCCAGCCAAACCTGCAAAATGGGGTTTCTTTGTCTAAAAAAACGGAAGAAAACTACGGAAAATTCTGTAAAAGGGATTTATCTATCCTAAAACCGTAAAAACTTGGGAAACATCTCATTTTTTAACTCTAAAAAACTTATTATATACGTAAAAACACTTTTTTTCTGGGTTTCCTCTCTTTGTTTCCTTCGATTTTTTATCAAACTTTTTCCGCACACTTTGTGAACCCTAAACCAAAAAGAAGTTTTTAGAGACTCTCTTTTTATTATCCCGAACTGATTACTAGGTATTTGCGAAAAACGTAATGGCGTATGAGGTTATAAAGTGGTAATGTCTTGTAATTACTTTCGAGGTTCTGTTACTCAACCTGCACTCAACAAAAAGAATCTTGTGTTCATATCAATAAAAGTTAAAAATAAAACTGGAAAGACTTAATTATTTAAAAAGATCTTTTAAAACAAATGCGAGGCCATGTAAATTAAGGTAAAATGAAAAGGCATTTCCCTCGCTTTACTTTTCTAAAGCCTTTAAAACTGAGTTGAAGAAACTTAGTCCGAGAAAAAAAAATAATCCACCCTCTCCCTAAAAAAGTCGAGAGAATGTTAAAAATAATGTTTGAACGTTGTGCTCGGGTAGGAATGAGGTAGAATTAGTGCTTTGGGGCCAACTTGTGACAGGGCGTTGGATGGAAAGGATTATTGCGCTCCCCTAACTAGCCTCTCCTTTAATTATCTAACCGTCCTTGTTAGCCAACGCACGCATAAACCTACAGAAAATTTTCCAGCTGTAAGCGCCCTTAAAGGAAGCTTATCTTTGATGCCATGACTTTTGGGACACTTTATCAAAAAATTATGTTTTTGTCGAAAAAAAATTGTTTTTCTTAAAAAAAGTACCTCTTTTTGTATAATTACGACTGTCCAAACAAAAAGCTGTTATAGACACTGGGAATGAAGGGAAAAGCGAAAATGAAGACAAAAAAGGAAGAGGTTGAAAAGAGCTTGTTAAAAGGCGAAGTGGGAAGCATTTTGGGAAAGCGAGGGTGGTTTTCTATGACGGATAAGCTGAACAATAGAGCCTTCGTATCTAGCCCACTTTTCTCTTAAGTGACGTTTTAATATACCATCCTCTTAAAAATTAGCTTTTGTACAATAGAATAAAAAAAACCCACCCTCGGTTTTCTTTTGTTTAAACATTTTTCTATTGAGCAATTAACAAAAGAGAACATAAAATTTTTAAAAGATGCGCAAAACTATAAATCGATCATGTCGAATTGGATGTTGAGGTTTAAACTCTCTCGGTTTCCCTATCGGCTGAATTAATGGCCGGTTTGAAACGGAAACAAGAATAACCGAGTCGCGTTTATCCGAACGTTTTCAATCCGCTCAATAAAACTATAATCATCACAAAAGTTTAATTCGAAGTTCATTGAATTCTAAAATCAATATTGCGTTTCGTGGATTCTCCCAAAAGGGTCTTTATTTAAAATAAAAAAAGTAATTACCGATCCTACCTTTTGAACGAAAGTTCTCTTTTTTTCGGGATTTTCGGGAGTTCTCCTGGGATTTTTCTGATTCACATATCGTCCGAGAAAAAGGGATTTTTTGGGGGGCTGTGATGAGTTTTTAGGTAGTAAAGGATTGAGCCACTGTTCCTTCGTAGGTTTTCCAAAAAAAAAATTCACTAATCGAGGATTAGTAAAGATCCCTGGTTCGTTCGTAGGTACTCTATTTCAAAAATTCACTAATCGAGGATTAGTAAGAGATTTCCTTCGTCGGTTGACTCTATTTCGACAAAAATTCACTAATCGAGGATTAGTAAAAGATTGAGCCTCTGTTTCCTTCGTAGGTGTAGACAAAAAACTATCGAGATAGTAAAAAGATCCTCTGTAAGGAAATACAGTCGTATTTTGACAAAAAATTCACTAATCGAGAATAGTAATGATCGAACCTCTGTTCTTCGTATTCACTCTATTTGACAAAAAATTCACTAATCGAGGATTAGTAAACATTGAGCCTGTTTCTTCCTAGGTGGACGGTATTTTGACAAAAAATTCACTAATCTAATTAGTAAAAGATTTAGCCTTCGTAGGTTGACTCTATTTCGACAAAAAATTCACTAATCGAGGATTAGTAAAAGATTGAGCCTCTGTTCCTTCGTAGGTTGACTCTATTTCGACAAAAAATTCACTAATCGAGGATTAGTAAAAGATTTAGCCTCTGTTTCCTTCGTAGGTTGACTGTATTTCGACAAAAATTCACTAATCGAGGATTAGTAAAAGATTAGCCTCTGTTCCTTCGTAGGTTGACTATTTCGACAAAAAAATCACTAATCGAGGATTAGTAAATGATCGAACCTCTGGTTCCTTCATAGGTTCACTCTATTTTGACAAAAAATTCACTAATCTTAGTAAATTTTTCCTTCGTGTTGACTATGTTGACAAAAAAATTCACTAATCGAGGATTAGTAAAAGATTGAGCCTCTGTTTCCTTCGTAGGTTGACTCTATTCGACAAAAAATTCACTAATCGAGGATTAGTAAAAGATTGCCTCTGGTTCCTTCGTAGTTGACTCTATTTCGACAAAAAATCACTAATCGAGGATTAGTAAAGATTGAGCCTCTGTTCCTTCGTAGGTTGACTCTATTTCGACAAAAAAATTCACTAATCGAGGTAGTAAAAAGATTGAGCCTCTGTTTCCTTCGTAGTTGATGTGTTTTGACAAAAAAATCACTAATCGAGGATTAGTAAAGAGACCTCTCCTTCATAGGTTGACTCTATTTGACAAAAAATTCACTAATCGATTAGTAAAAGATTAGCCTTCGTGGTTGACTCTTTTCGACAAAAAATCACTAATCGAGGATTAGTAAAGATTGAGCCTCTGTTTCCTTCGTAGGTGACTCTCGACAAAAAACTCACTAATCGAGGATTAGTAAAAGATTAGCCTTTGGTTCCTTCGTAGGTTGACTTTCTACAAAAAAATCCACTAATCGATTAGTAAAAGATGAGCCTCTGGTTCCTTCGTAGGTTGACTGTATTTCGACAAAAAAATCCACTAATCGAGGATTAGTAAAGATAACGTCTTCCTTCGTAGGTTGACTCTATTTCGACAAAAATTCACTAATCGAGGATTAGTAAATATTGACCCTCTAGGACATTTTTTTTTTTTTTTTTCCTAATTTTTTTTTCGGAAAAAGTGTCTTTTTTTCCAAATTGAAGGAGAGTTTCTTCCGCTTTTTCTGCCTCTTTCGACCAAGAAGACTCCATTTTCATTGGATTCCATGAGCTTCCCTCGTTTTTCAACCAAAATACCCTCTAACAAAATTTTTTGGCATTCTCCTCTTTTTTTTAATCCCTCAAATCCCGATATATCATGTTTACAGGAAATTTCTCAGGAGAAGAACCCTTTTTAAACTTGTTTTTCCGGAGTTCCTCAGTTTTTTTTTTTTTTTGTCGGAAGGGCTACTTTTTTCCCGATATAAGGCGATTCCTTTTCTCTTGACCGATAAATCCCATTTCACTGAAATTTCAGGCGTTTTACTGTGTTCAGAACCTGAAGCCCCCTTTTTACAATATTTTCTCTAGCTCCCCTCGTTATTTAAGCCTCAAAACCCCAATTTTTCGGATTTTTGAAAGTTTAATTTTTTTTTCGACAAACAAAATCCCTTTACCATATTTTTGGGCTTTTTCTACCTCTTTGACCGAGAACTTTCATTCCCCAATTTTGAGTTTTTTGGGGTTTTTTGGCCAATTTTACATATTTTTTGGGCTTCCCTTTTCCCGAAAAATTCGATTTCTTGTTATAACTTTTTTTTTTCAGAAAGTAGACAAAAGTTAAGAATTAACAACAAAACACATTTCGTAGAATAGTCCTAAGCTTCAAAATCAACTTAATTATCCGGATAATTAATCCACTGTAATGTTTCGCAAAACGTTCGGTAATGATAATGGACATAACTAAGTTTATTATTTCAATTAATGGTGAAAACAATTGATTTTTTATTTATTCTTTTGTCGTTTTATCGAAGTACATGGCGGTTCGGATTAGTAGTGTAAACGCCTGACGGTTATGCGGTTTGTGCATAATTTTACGCCTTAATCAAACGGACCATCTCTTCTCTCGTTTCGGGCCCCACCCAAGCACGATACACAAATCAGGGCAATTCCGCTAACAACCAAGCCGGCGAAGCAAATAGGACAAAAGTGTTTGACTCCGGCTGAAAGGACCCCCCTTCCTATTATACGAGTTTAATGCGCAAAGCAACTATGCCTCCGGAAACTCACATTTCTACTTTGCTAACTTCGTTTATGCGAACTCCAAGTCCCCCCCTCTCGTAAACGTCTAGAGCAGTCTATCGATTTGTTTTTAAACTATTTCGCAATCGAGGAATGCCTGAGGAAAGCATTAAATCCCATGGAATAGTCAAACGGCTTTTAATTAACTACAGACCTAATAAGGCCTCAATCCATAATGAAAATTAAATCAAACTTAAAACATCCCATTCTCAATCCGAAACTCATCTTCAAAGAGGGCATTAACTGCCCTTTTTAGCGAATAATATGTTACATTTTGTTATTTTAAAAACAAATTCTTTTTGTTTATATTAAAAACAATTTTTATTCTTTTTGTTATATTAAAAACAAATTCTTTTGTTTATATTAAAAACAAATTCTTTTTGTTAATATTAAAAACAAATTCTTTTGTTTATATTAAAAACAAATTCTGTTTGTTAATATTAAAAACAATTCTTTTTGTTTATATTAAAAACAAATTCTTTTGTTTATATTAAAAACAAATTCTTTTTGTTATATTAAAAACAAATTCTTTTGTTTATATAAAAACAAATTCTTTGTTATATTAAAAACAAATTCTTTTGTTTATATAAAAACAAATTCTTTTGTTTATATTAAAAACATATTCTTTTTGTTTATATTAAAAACAATTCTTTTGTATTAAAAACAAATTCTTTTTGTTTATATTAAAAACAAATTCTTTTTGTTTATATTAAAAACAAATTCTTTTGTTTATATTAAAAACAAATTCTTTTTGTTTATATTAAAAACAAATTCTTTGTTTATATTAAAACATATTCTTTTTGTTATATTAAAAACAAATTCTTTTTGTTTATATTAAAAACAAATTCTTTTTGTTTATATTAAAAACAAATTCTTTTTGTTTATATTAAAAACAAATTGTTTTTGTTTATTTAAAAACTAAAATTTTATAAAAAATGATATTTAGACAAATATACAGGGTGTCCGGAAACGCACACTTCTGGGAGAGCGTTAAAAAGTGGTTTATGAAGAAAAAAGTTAAATTTAAACCCCCCTTAATTTAAATCAAAGAATTTATTGGTGTAGTTTAAAATGCGTTTGGATATACAGGGTGGCCACAACAAAACGAACTTCGTTATTTCAAATGAGAACCCCTATTTTTTATTTCAGATTCGTAATCTACGCAAAATTTCAAGTTGATTTGACTATCGTCGGGTTAGTTCTAACACCGGATAAGTATTTTTCCTAGGTTTTCAGGAGAGCCAAAATACGGATTAATTTCTCATTGGAATCAATGCATTACCTGTTGGCTAAATCGTGAACTACGCATTTTCTGTTGGTAATAGGTTTAACTACCAACGGAATTCGATTCTCCACAAAATTTACCATCAGACACTACCTATGCCTAACTCAAAATTGATAAAAATGACTTATCCGGTGTTAGAACTAACGCGACGATTTATATGAACATTTTTGAAACTTTAAAATTTCAAATTTTAGCGTTTTTTGCGCTAAAACCCTAAAGTGGAATTTAAAAAAAATTACGTTTTTGGATTGCGCTAAACTCTGATAAAATCGACCTAAGAAACTCATTTTCTTTAATTCCACTTTAGGATTTTAGCGCAAAAAACGCTAAAAAATGACATTTTTTAAAGTTGTCGAAAATAGTCATATGAATAGTCTAATCAACTTGAAATTTTGCGTAGATTACGAATCTGAAATAAAAATAGGGGTTCCCATATAAAATAATTAAGTTAGGCTCTGTTGTGGCCACCCTGTATATCCAAACGCATTTTAAACTACACCAATAAATTCTTTGATTTAAATTAGGGGGTTTAAATTTAACTTTTTTTTTTCATAAAACCACTTTTTAGCGCTCTCCAAGAGTTTTCGGACACCCTGTATATCCAACATTTTAGCGAATTTCGAAAAAAGCTCTCGACGTTTTCTAAACTACGGAAAGGAAAGCGATAAATCGAGCTTCTTAGGCTTCTTCAATGGAGGAGAACTCCGAAAAGTTTAGAGGGGTTTTCCGTCAAAAAATAAGTGGAACTCCCGAAAATCCGTTAGAAAGAAGGTCTTAAAAAGGGTTGGCAAAAGCAAGGGAGAAAAATTGTACGCCTTCGCCCTGCAAGGCCACTGAAAACTGGCGTAAACAGGACAAATTTCTCCCTTCAAGTTCCCCCCCTCCCAATTCTGTAAAATTTGGGGATGACGAACGACGGACGGCCGGCTCCACAGACGACCTTATTATCGGTAAAAATCAATTTTCCTCGACGGTGTCTACGGAAAAAGTAAATTGTACGACTTGCATTTTTTTCAATTTTCCTATCCCTTCTTTTTGAAAAAATTATCAAAGAAGTCATCAACCTTTAAGAAGGTGATTCAAAGTTACTCGCCCTTAATAAAACGTCAAGTTCCGTCAAGGGGACAAACCGTCCCCCGGTTTAAAAGTTAAAAAGGGGGAGAAGAGTGGGCTTCCTCTACCGGCGTTTGAAGTTGAAGAATACGGACAACGAGTGTTTGCTCCGGTCATACTTTCCATAAAAATCCATATTTAAACATTCTCTTTTTTTAAATTCTAATTTTTATTCTTTCATCGATTACCCGTTAAAACCGTGTGGCTAACTGTTTATTGCCAAATAATAATAAAAAAATTATTATAAAAAAAAGTTTTCTCGGATAATTAATTTGAAAAGATTTTCATATAATCGTAAAACTCCTTTTAATGGATAATTAAAGCGTTATCAAGGTTAAAAAAAAATCAAGGTTTATTTTTATTCCCATATCTTTACGATGAAAAAAAAATTTTTTTTTTTTTCGCTCCGTTACTTTTTGGCATAAATCCCATAAAATATTTCCTAGATTGTGAAATTCTTTGATGTTTTCAAAATATCCTGTGATTTCACGGTTAACAATGTGCATAAATTACTGTCAAATATTTGGGTTGTGTCCCGCTGTCCCACGATCTAGGACGATCAAATGTCCCGTTTGAGGGAAAAGTCCCGCTTTGTCATTTTTAATCCCCGCTTTTGTCATTTTTAATCCTCTAAAAGGTAACGAAAGCAGGGAACCTATGGACCAAACAGACGAAAAATCGCGGAAAATCATTGAAAAACGGCTTATGTTCTTCGATAATTGACACCCTTTGGGCCGTTTTCTTTGATTTTTTGGTCTAGAAACACCAGTATTTATGGTATTTTTGGCGTTATACGTCATTTTTACCAGATATGGGTCGTTTTACACGATTTTGTGGGGTAGAAACATACGTTTCTCGGGTCTTAGTACTTTCAACACCTTTTTTAACGAGTTTTGGGTCATTTAACTCGATTTTCTGTGAAGAGAGACCATTTAATCGGTGTTTTTAGCGTTTAGGATCTTTTAATCGGTTATGGATCGTTTTCGTCGATTTTTGGTGTTGAAGCATCCGTTTCATCGGATCTTAGCGTTTTCAACACCCTTTTTAACGAATTTTGGGTCATTTAATCAATTTTCTGTCTAGAAAGACCCGTATATCCGGTGTTTTGGCGTTTAACAGATTTTCAACCGGCTATCGATCGTTTTCCTAAATTTTTGATGTTGAAGCACCCATTCCATCGGGTCTTTGCGTTTTCAACACCCTTTTTAACGAGTTTTGGGTCATTTAACTTGATTTTCTGTCTAGAAACACCAGTTCTATCCGGTGTTTTTGGTGTTGAAGCACCCGTTCCATCGGGTCTTTGCGTTTTCAACATCCTTGTCAGGTTTTGCGTCATTTAACTCGATTTTCTGTGTAGAAGACCCGTTTTATCCGGTGTTTTTGGCGTTTAAAAGATTTTTAACCGGCTATGGAACGTTTCCTTAATTTTTTGGTGTTGAAGCACCCATTTATCGTTTTCTTAGCGTTTTCGACACCTTTTTAAAATTTTTGGGATTTTAACTCAATTTTCTTTCTAGAATGACCTTTTTATCCGGTTTTTTGGCGTTTAACATATTTTACCCGGCTATGGAACGTTTTCCTTAATTTTTTGATGTTGAAACACCCGTTTTATCGGGTCTTAGCGTTTTCGACACCCTTTTTAAAATTTTTGGGTAATTTAACTCAATTTTCTTTCTAGAATGACCTATTTTATCCGGTGTTTTTGGCGTTTAACATATTTTTAACCGGCTATGGAACGTTTCCTTAATTTTTGATGTTGAAACACCCGTTTTATCGGGTCTCAGCGTTTTCAACACCTTTTTAATATGTTTTTGGCATTTAACTCGATTTTCTGTATAGAAAGACCCGTTTTACCGGTGTTTTTGGCGTTTAACATATTTTCAACCGGCTATGGATCGCTTTCCTCAATTTTTTTGTTAAAACACCCGTTTCATCGGGTCTTTGCGTTTCAACCCCTTTTTAATGTGTTTTGGGTCATTTAACTCGATTTTCTGTCTGGAAAGACCAGTTTTATCCGGTATTTTTGGCGTTTATCATATTTTAACCGGCTATGGATCGCTTTCCTCATTTTTTTGGTGTTGAAACATCCGTTTCATCGGGTCTTAGCGTTTTCAACACCCTTTTAGTATTTTAACGAGCTTTGGGTCATTTATCTCAATTTTCTGTCTAAAAAGACCCGTTTTATCCGGTGTTTTTGGCGTTGAACATATTTTAACCCGCTATGGAACGTTTTCCTTAAATTTTTGGTGTGAAGCACCCATTTTATCGGGTCTTAGCGTTTTCAACACCCTATTTAATGTGTTTTGGGTCATTTAACTCGATTTTCTGTCTAGAAAGACCAGTTTTATCCGGTGTTTTTGGCGTTTAACATTACTTTTAACCGGCTATCGATCGCTTTCCTCTTTTTTTTGGTGTTGAAACATCCGTTTCATCGGGTCTAAGCGTTTTCAACACCCTTTTTAATGTGTTTTGAGTCATTTAACTCGATTTTCTGTCTAAAAAGACCCGTTTTATCCTGTGTTTTAGGCGTTTAAATATTTTTAACCGGCTATGGAACGTTTCCCTTATTTTTTTGGTGTTGAAGCACCCATTTTATTGTGACTTAGCGTTTTAACACCCTTTTTAATGTGTTTTGGTTCATTTAACTCAATTTTCTGTCTATAAAGACCGTTTATCGGTGATTTTGGCGTTCAACATATTTTCAACCGGCTATGGATCGCTTTCCTCAATTTTTTGATGTTGAAACACCCGTTTCATCGGGTCTTTGCGTTTTCAACACCCTTTTTAATGTGTTTTGGGTCATTTAACTTTTTTTTTGTCTAAAAAGACCCGTTTTGTCCGGTGTTTTTGGCGTTTAACATATTTTTAACCGGCTACTGAACGTTTTTCTTAACTTTTTGGTGTTGAAGCACCCATTTTATCGGGTCTCAGCGCTTTTAACCCCCTTTTAAACGAATTTTGGGTCATCTAAACTCGATTGTATGGTCTAAAAAACCGTTTTTTCTGGTATTGGGGCGTTTAACATCTTTTTAACGGGTTTTGGTTCCTGCAGTCTTTTTTCCAAGAAAAACCCATTTAGGAGTTTGTACCAATGGTTACCTTGCTTAAATACCCTTATTTCATAAAAAAGGTAACCACTGGGTAATGAATTATAAAGAAATTAATTTTCTTTTCTTTTTTGAGAAGCCAAAAAAAACTTTAATCAATTCCTTTTTAATCTTTATTATTACAATCCAACTTGTTGCTTTAAGTATCATCAGAACTTTTTTTTATTTTCATCTCCAGCTTTTTCCCTCAACCTGTTGACTGTCATGTTAAAATCAATTTATACGACAGGGCGACGAAGGGGTTGAATACTACATGAAAGGGGTTTTAAAACTTCAAATTATTTTAATGTGTCGTTAAAATTACTGCTGTGGGTGTTAACTTTTACAAAGGGCAGTTTAATAAATTTTCATCCCCTCTGTCAAAAAAGGAGGTAGAAAAATGAAATTCTTTCGCCCAACCAGGCCTAACGGAACAGGCGAGATGAGCCCAGATTTCTCCCTGGAAGTCTTACTAGCAGTAATTCTTATCACAACCTTTCTGAGCATGAAGGGTAATTCTCTTCGAGAAAATAGTTTGGTGTTCGAGGTCAAAAACCGAAAAAAAACTCCAAAAACAAGTGGGTTTCTGTATGTAAAAATCTGAAGAAAATGCCCAAAAATCCTGGGGTAAAGGGTTTTTTTAGGCCAAATGGCCTAAAACGCCAAAAATTTCCCGTTTATTTATAGGAGGAGAAAATGGCTTGAACAGCAGTAGTTGAATGAATGGCTTTTCAGCGGATGTACAACGCGGTTCCACTTCGGTGTAATTAATACCTAAGTCCTTAATAAAGCCTGAACGGCATTTACATCGGGAAAAGGACCAAATGAACCTTTAATCTTCGATTGCAATTAATTAATTATTAATCTGTTTCGTGCATTCCGACATTCCCTCTGTGAATTTCATACAAATCTAAATCAAATGTAATTCTAAGACATAAAAATAAAAAGTACTGGTCTGGAGCTGGCCCCGACGGGAACTTCCTTAAAGAGAAGTATCTATATAGGAGGGGGAAGTATATGGGAGGAGAAGTATAACGGAGTGGGAAGTATGTGGGAGGGGAAGTATAACGGAGGGGGAAGTATAACGGAGTAGGAAGTATAATAGGGAGGGGAAGTATAACGGAGTAGGAAGTATAATATGGGAGGGGAAGTATAACGGAGGGGGAAGTATAACGAACGGGGAAGTATACGGAGGGGAAAGTATAAGGAAGGGGAAAGTATAACACAGGGGGAAGTATAATGGAGGGGGAAGTATAAGGGAACGAAAGTATAAAGGAAGGGGATGTAGTAGGGAGGGAAAGTATAAAGGAGAATTTCCAAGTTAGTTTTTTCGAAAAATTTTTCGGGTTTTTTTTTTTTTTTTCGAAAAATTTTCTAAGTTCTTTTTTTGAAAAATTTTCCAAGTTCTTTTTTTTGAAAAATGTTCTAAGTTTTTCTTGTCCGAAAAAAAAAATTTTTTTTTTTTCAAAAAATTTTCAAAGTTTTTTTCGATAAATTTTCCGGGTTTTCCTTTTTTTTTTTTTTTTTTTTTTTTTTTCCGAAAAATTTTCTAAGTTTTTTTTTTTTGAAAAATGTTCTAAGTTTTTTTTGTAAAAAAAAAAATTTTTTTTTCGAAAAATTTTCCGGGTTTTTTCTTCTTTTTCTTTTTTTCTTTTTTTCTTTTTTTTTTTGAAAAATTTTTAAGTTCTTTTTTTCGAAAAATTTTTTAAGTGTCGAGGTAGAAATAATGGGCTCTTTGGCCTAGGGATGGCCTCTCGTAAAGGGTAGAAGTACGAAATTTCTCCCTACTAATAAAAATAGTAATTAAAAAGTGGCAATTTTTTGCACCAAAAATTCTTAAAAAATATAAGGAGTAATTGGTGAAAATCGGATTAACGGTTCGGCCGCAGCGAATTTTTTAAAATTTTAAACAGACATATCTCCGCCATTTTTTCGAAATTCAAAAATCCCCCTCGTTACATTCTTCTTCACCGGCTAAAGAAATTTGTAAAAATTTGGTGAAAATTGGATGAAAACTGTGGCCGTAAAGTGTTCCGGAAAAAAATGCTACGGACGGCCGGACGGCCGGACGGCCGGCCGGCACCACAGACAAAGTTGAGATCGGTAAAGATCAATATCGATTTGACCCTCCGGGGTCTGGAAGACCCTTCCCAAAAACCCGACGTCGAGGGTATCGCAATAACTTCTTTAAGGAAGTTAAAAGTGATACGGCCGGCGGGAACTAGAAAGTAGAGATTCGGCTCAATGCATCACATGTTGGCTAAATCGTGAACTACGCGTTTTCTGTTGGTAATAGGGTTAAACTACCAACAGAATTCGATTCTCCACAAAATTTACCATCACAAAAAATGCCAAACTCGATAAAAAATGAGATAGCTGGTGTTTCGCGACGATATAATACACACCAGTAAACAAGCATTTCGCGACGCCACCAAGGGGAGCATTGAAAACGGGAGCACAGGCGCTTCATCTCTCCTCTTTCTCTACAGTGTACATCGTACGGCGGGGAAGTTGATATCATTTTTGGCTGCTGTAGAAGGGTATTTGCGAGGCGGGGTGTTTTTTACACGAAATGTTTTTGTTAGTTCTTCTTATTTGGCTTCTGCTGAAATTTACACTCGGACGACAGTGGAGTCCGATGTAAAACATTCTTTTTCGCAAGTTTCCAAGTTATACAAATTAATTAAGTTGGCAACATTGACTTTTGAGAAAGTCCCCGTCGTTCCATCTTCAGACGCAGTAGTTTTTCCTCAAATTAGCCCTTTTTTCCACCAAAAATAAAAAAAAAAAATTTTAAATATATGCAAACATAATAAAGATAAAAAGATTTTTAGGATGAAAGGGAACAATATTATAATGAGACCTCAACAAGATCGAGGGGAAAAAAAAAAAAAAAAAAAAAAAATCCTGAAAGAAGGAATATTCTTTTTTCCAATTTTGATAAGGGGGAAAGGATACGCCCTAAAACTCTATGATCCGGTGGTTTACTTCTTAATCCTCTTACCTTAAAAAGACTTTCCCTTTAAATTTTTTTCTCATACTACTATCCTAATTAAATCAAAATACGGTTTTCATTTTTTATTTAAAAGTCTTTTATATTAAATATACTTAAAGGGGGTTAAATATTTATTTTGTTGTAAATTGTTAGCCTGTTTTTACTTTATTTTTAAACTGCAGTTAACATTTTTAATCCATATTTTAATAGTTGTTCAAGCGATTATCTAGGAACGCGGACCGAAAGCGGAAAAAGTATTTCGCGACGCCACCAAGGGGAGCTTTGAAAACGGGAGCTCGGGCGCTTCATCTCTCCGTTTTCTCTACAGTGTACATCGGAGGCTGGGAAGTTGATATCATTTTTTGGCTGCTGTAGAAGGGTTTTTGCGAGGTGGGGTGATTTTATGCGGTTTTGATAGCTTTTATTGTGTAATAAAAATGGTACATAAATGGAAGATGATTTGAATTTTTCTTGCTCTGTCAATAGAAGGGTATTCGAAATGGGTTGTTAATGGGACTAGATATCGCATAAACATAAAACAATGGTTGAGGCCGGAGGGTATGGCATTGTTTAAGGCTGAGGAAGGCACTTTAACCGTTGTGCGTCTATATTCAACGTTATAATCACGGGCGAATCAAAAGGGGAGGGGGTAGGTCCCACTCGATGTTTCCGAGAACTAGGTTTACTCTTGGTAACTGGTCCAAACACCGGACGCGTCCAGAATCTATTATTCAAACTCAATGTTGCCAACTTAATTAATTTGTATAACTTGGTAACTTGCGAACTGAAAAAGAATGTTTTTCATCGGACTCCATTGTCCTCCGGAGTGTAAGATTAAGAAGAAGCCAGATAAATAACATTTAAACACAATATAAATAGAGTGCAAATACTTTTCTTTTGAGGGGAAGAAGGGGAAGAAGGGGACGAAGGGGACGAAGGGGACGAAGGGGAAGAAGGGGAAGAAGTGGAAGAAGTGGAAGATGGGGTAGAAGGGGAAGAAAGGGTAGAAGGGGAAGAAGAGGATGAAGGGGAAGAAGGGGAAGAAGGGGAAGAAGAAGAAGGTGAGGATGGGGAAGAAGGGGAAGAAGGGTAGGAAGGGAAGAAGGGAGAAGGGGAAGAAGGGGAAGAAGGGGAAGAAGGGGGAAGAAGGGGAAGAAGGGGAAGAAGGGGAAGAAGGGGAAGAAGGGGGAAGGGGAAGAAGGGGAAGAAGGGGAAGAAGGGGAAGAAGGGGAAGAAGGGGAAGAAGGGGAAGAAGGGGAAGAAGGGGAAGAAGGGGAAGAAGGGGAAGAAGGGGAAGAAGGGGAAGGTGAGGATGGGGAAGAAGGGGAAGAAGGGTAGGAAGGGGAGGAAGGGGAAGAAGGTGAGGAAGGTGAGGAAGGGGAAGAAGGGGAAGAAGGTGAAAGGGGAAGAAGAAGAAGGTGAGGATGGGGAAGAAGGGGAAGAAGGGGAAGAAGGGGAAGAAGGGGAAGAAGGGGAAGAAGGTGAGAAAGGGGAAGAAGGGTAGGAAGGGGAGGAAGGGGAAGAAGGGGGAAGGTGAGGAAGGGGAAGAAGGGGAAGAAGGGTAGGAAGGGGAAGAAGGGGAAGAAGGGAAGAAGGGGAAGAAGGGGAAGAAGGGGAAGAAGGGGAAGAAGGGGAAGAAGGGGAAGAAGGGGAAGAAGGGTAGGAAGGGGAAGAAGGGGAAGAAGGGGAAGAAGGGGAAGGTGAGGATGGGGAAGAAGGGGAAGAAGGGGAAGAAGGGAAGAAGGGGAAGAAGGGGAAGAAGGGGAAGAAGGGGAAGAAGGGGAAGAAGGGGAAGAAGGTGAGAAGGGGAAGAAGGGTAGGAAGGGGAGGAAGGGGAAGAAGGTGAGGAAGGGGAGGAAGGGGAAGAAGGGGAAGAAGGGAAAGAAGGGGAAGAAGGGGAAGAAGGGGAAGAAGGGGAAGAAGGGGAAGGTGAAGATGGTGAAGAAGGGAAAGAAGGGGAAGAAGGTGAGGAAGGGGAAGAAGGGTAGGAAGGGGAAGAAGGGGAAGAAGGGGAAGAAGGGGAAGAAGGGGAAGAAGAAGATGGTGAAGATGGTGAAGAAGGGAAAGAAGGGGAAGAAGGTGAGGAAGGGGAAGAAGGGTAGGAAGGGGAAGAAGGGGAAGAAGGGGAAGAAGAGTCTTTTTTAATTTAGTTTATATTAATGCGACAAAAAATTTTGTTCCACAAAAAAAATAGGCCTACCGACAACAAATTAGGGACTCTTATAAAATCGAGGCGCTTGAGATACTAAACCAACATGACCGCCAAGTCTTGCGGGCTTAGTGTGACAAAAGAAAATTTGAGGAGAGATGAAGCGCCCGTGCTCCCGTTTTCAAGCTCCCCTTGGTGGCGTCGCGAAATGCTTGTTTCCAGGCATTCCAGGCATATTAATCAGTGATGACTGAAGAGTTAGAAGATGTGATGCTATCGATTACTCTGAAATCCTTAAAAATTTCGGAAAAGATGTTTGTCTAGAAATCGAGTAAAATCCCTAAAAAACTAGTGTTTTGGGAAAACTTTCAAACTTTTCCCTAAAAATATGTACTAAATGTAGGAAATCGTCGCGTTAATTCTAACACCGGACAAGTCATTTTTCCTAGGTTTTCAGGAGAGCCAAAATATCTCATTGGAATCAATGCATCACCTGTTGGCTAACTACGCGTTTTCTGTTGATTATAGGGTTAATCTGCCAGCGGAATACGATCCACCACAAATTTACCATCAGAAACAATGGCTAACTCGATAAAAAAAATGAGATAGCCGGTGTTAGAACTAACGCGACGAAATATATCTTTTTGTAAAGACTTAAAAAACTTACCTTATACTACCGTAAAACGCATTTAATTCCAGTTTTCCGAGTTCTTTTTCCGGAAGCTTTGCTTGGCCAAAACTTTGAGACAAAAATGATAAATTTATTAATTAAAATGTTTTTTTAAGAGAAAATATATTTGAAATGTATCAGTCGCTTTCATCAAAAGAGAGGAAAACTTGGTTTATGTAGACTTATATTAGGTCCTCCCCGCCCTCGAGCCTAGAAGGTCAGAAGCTTTCACAAGCATCTACTTGAAGGTTCAAGTGCACATGACGTGTAATTCAAAAGTAGCTTTTAAACTCTCTCAGACTTTTTACAATTCCTATGTTTTAAATTTTACCAACAAAATTCCGTAAGCACCGAGGAAAAACTTTATAATAAGGCTTTTGAATTGATAAGTAGGGATACAAAAAAAAGGTTCTGTACCATCTGGCTCACATATTCGCACACAAATCCAATATGTCTCGCGGAGGGAAAAAAATTCTTTGAATAAAAGTAAAAAAAATTCTGTCTACAATGATTTAAATGGTTATAACGAGGTTGACCCATGATGTGAAAAAAAGTGACAGCCCTCAGCACGTCAAGCATTCATCACTCGGTTAACCATTCCTGAGAATCTAAAGTATAGAACAAAAATATCGATCGTGAGTGACATACCATGTATAAATTCCGAGAAAACTCAATTATACTTTAACAAAATATCGATTATCTTATCTCTAATTCCCCGGAACGTAAATACCGGACATGCTTCAATTTAAAATATTTAGAACGACCAAAACCGAATTTCACTAACGAGTAACTCATTATTAGACACACGGGAAAAATAATAGACCTTCGCTTTTCGCCAGTATTTATGTCAAAAATGATTTAAAGTAGATAAATTTTTGTGGTCAGAATAAAATTACTTTCCGATCGATTTGACATTTATTTTTCTACTAATGACAAAATTATATGTCTCGTGGGACTTTTCACGTGAAAACACTAGGTTTCATAAACGAAAAAAAAATCCCCCACTCAATAACTCATTTTTTAGGCCCCAATCACCCTAAAAGTACGCCAAAGGCTTTAAAAATTACTTATTTTTCGGATTATAGAAACAAAAAAAATGTTTTTCGGAAAAAAATAGCGTGAAAAAAAAGACGAAAAGCAGGTAAAATGGGTATTTCTTGACCTTTAAATCAGGAAAAAAAGACGAAAAACCTGTTGAAAATTTGATTTAAGGGAAAAAATCAAGTAAAATGAGGGGGTGACCGGTTTAAAACTAAGTCGCGAGGCAATAGGTGCTGAACAAACTCCTAAAAATCTGCCAAAAAAAAAAGGGAAAATTTTGGTTTTACGGGCAAAAATGCCGGCGAAATGCCCATTTCTGTGCTTTTCTTTGGTAGAAATATGGCAGTAGGGTAATACACTCTCGTTTTATCAAACTAACCTAATTTGGGTGTTTAAAATAACACAGAATTGCAGAAATCATCTAAAGAAGTTGTTAACAATCTAAAATACTGCTGAAAACACCTAAATTCGGCGTTTAAAGTCCAATAGACTGACGAAAACATCTAAAGAAGGTGTTGAAAATCCAAAATACACCGGGAAACACCCAAATAAGAAAACACCTAAATTAGGTGTTTACTGTAAAAAAAATGCAGAAAAACATCTAAAGAAGGTGTTAAAACTCCGAAATACAGCGGAAAACACTTAAATTAGGTAAATTAGGAAAAAACCTAAATTATCCAAAATGCTGCGGGAAACACCAAAATCAGGTTTTAGCAGCCCAAAGGACTGCAGAAAACATCTTACGAATTGTTTAATATCTAAATACTGTGGACAAAACATAAATTAGGTGTTTTACGTAAACAGACTGCGGAAAACAGCTAAATTAGGTGTTTTACGTAAATGGACTGCGGAAAACAGCTAAATTAGGTGTTTTACGTAAATAGACTGCGGAAAACAGCTAAATTAGGTGTTTTACGTAAATAGACTGCGGAAAACAGCTAAATTAGGTGTTTTACGTAAATAGACTGCGGAAAACAGCTAAATTAGGTGTTTACGTAAATAGACTGCGGAAAACAGCTAAAATTAGGTGTTTTACGTAAATAGACTGCGGAAAACACCTAAATTAGGCGTTTAAAGTCTAATAGACTGATGAAAATATATAAAGATGCTGTTGAAAATGCAAAATACACCGGAAAACACTCAATTAGAAAAAACCTAATTGGGTTCTTAAAATAACAAAGAATTGCAGAAATCATCTAATGAAGGTGTTAAAAATCCGAAATACAGCTGAAAACACCTTAATTAGGGGCTTGCAGTCCAAAAGACTTCAGAAAACATCTCAAAAAGGTGTTAACAATCCAAAATACAGCTAGAAACTCCTAAATTGGGTGATTACGCCTAAATTGAATATTAATTTCATGCTTTGAAGAACAAGGGGAAAAAAAGTGTTTTTTCAGGCTTTTTTCGACCTAGAAACGCCTAAGTTTTGGAGGCGAAACACCCTTTTTGATGTTTCGAGTAAATTAGGAAGAGGAAAAAGGTTGGGAAAAAAATTAGGCCCCAAGTGGGATACGAACCTAGGATCTCTCGGATTCTAGCCCCATATTTCTACCAACTGTGCTATAGAAGCCCAGTCTTTAAATTAACGGCACTGTTGTTTAAGACATCTAAATCTACATCATAAATCCCCGTTCGTCGGAGACAAAATTGCGAAAACGAATTAGTTTATAAAGACTGTCGATACTTTGGAAAGTAGAGAGGTTATTGATTAGGGTGTCTCGTGAAGAGACTTGTGATATATAGGAACTGGAAACGATATTGAGTTCGGGAAGCCCATGAATGTGTCTTTCGCCTTCTGTCATTCTTTATTTACTCAATTAGCATATAAAGTTAGAAATTTTTCAAGACGTTCTTAAATCGAAAAATATCAATTCTTTTAAACGGATTGTTTTTCTTTTGTATCATATTCGATTAACGAGCTATTTAAAGTAATTTGTATCAAAATATTTATAGTTGCGATTTTGTGTATTTTGTGAAATTCAAGCTTATAAGAGGAAAAAGGGATTTTGTTTTTCTCCCCCATCCAATCGCATTATATTCCCCAGGAAAAAGAGTTGGACTAAACGAATCTAATTATTATACTCATAGCAGCAAAAGAAAAGTAAATCTGGAAAAACTGACTGGGGAGAGAGAAAAAAGTATTTATAAATATCTTAAAAGAATATTAAAATAATTTTATTTTTATGATTTACCTTGATATTTTTGATAGGCCTCTTAGCCTTAAAAAAAAAGGCCCCCTGTGGGGTTTGAACCTACGACCTGTAGGTTTCCCGCTCAATACTTTTCTAACAGAATTAACCCTGGGTGATAGATTATCATTGATTTGTATTATCATCCCACATGCATTTTAAACTTGTTTCTTTCTCCTATCTCCCTTATTTTACTGTAATGCAATCTAGGAAGTCAGGTTGACACTGAGGTAGCCCAACCTGCTTGATTTTTCTTTTGGTCAGACAGGTTGACACTGAGGTAACCCAACTTACTGGATTTTTCTTTTGGTCAATCCTCTCTTTAACGTATTTTCGCGAAGTTTTCGGGATATTTATTTTACTTTTAGTGACAGAAGAAGATAAGCCCGCTGAGGTATAGCTTGTTATTTCTATGATATTTCAGTTTTCATACGGGGTCAGAAAAGGGGTGAGCCGGTGCTATGCACGATCAATCAGCCGGCTGTCAATAGGATGTGGATTTAGAAGACTTCGGGGGTGCGTTATTGATGAAGTAACATCCATTGAATAACTTCCTCGATCCTCTTCCTGGGAATAAAAACTTTCTTTTTTTAGATACGACTATCTTTTAGATTGCCCCTTCGGTTATAAATTACACCTCGAAGTTATATTTAATTTTTTTTTTTCGCAAACCTCAAGTTTAGACCCACTTTTCAGATTTGTCAGGAGCTTTGCGAAAGATGCCAGAAAGGCAAAACTTGAAAAGATTAGAAGAGATTAGTCACTTTTCCAGACGCAAGAGGGCGCCCACAAGTAAAAAAATATGCCCAAATACACTTTCCCTTATTTTTATAATGAAGCCAATTTCCTGAAAGTTTCGATGTCGAAATCTAGTCGACGATTTGGCGTACAAGTTTTTTTTTTTGTTTCTTATAAAACTAAGTGGAAAGTTTCGTGACGTATAAAATCTGTTAAGGGAAAACTCTATAACATTTTCTACAATCTGATAAAAATAGTTCTATGAATAAATCAAGTGGTCAAATTCAAAATTTTAGGTTTAAAGTATTTGTAAAGCGTTAAAGTGATAATCAGTATAATTATTGGTACATATGACTTAACGGTACTAACGCGCATGCGCGAGCTTTCATGTGTTTTAGTTCCGGCGTTTTTTTCAAAAATTCGTCTTTCTGATTCGCCTAAATTCAAAATAGTTTGATAACACGAGGGGGGGGGGGTAATTATTTCCCTCTCGCAAGATAACCTCGTGTGGATAGGAAAACAATCAAACAAGCTCTCCTTGCGAGAGGAAAAAACACCCTCGTGTTATCAAACGAGCGCTCCTTGCGGGAGGAAAAAAACAGTCTCGTTGTATCAAACGAGCGCTCCTTGCCAGAGGAAAAATAGGAAGTTAATTAACCCCCTCGTGTTATCAAATGAGAGCTCCTTGCGAGAGGGAAAAAAACCCTAGTTCTTCAAAACACCTTCTTTAGATGTTTTCTTCAATCTATTGGACTCTGAACGCCTAATTCAGCAGTGTATTGACGTTAAACACCTAATTTATGCGTTTTCCGCTGTATTTTGGATTGTAACGTCTTCTTTAATTTGTTTTTCTGCAGTCTTTGGACTGCAAAAACCCAATTTAGGTGTTTTCAACTGTATTTTGGATTTTTAACACTTTCTCTAGATGTTTTCTGCAGTCTATTGGACTCTAAACGCCTAATTGAGCGGTCTATTGACGTTAAACACCTAATTTATGTGTTTTCGCAGTATTTTGGATTATAATGCCTTTTTTTCTGCAGTCTTTTATACTGCAAAAACCCAATTTAGGTGTTTTCAGCTGTATTTTGGATTTTTAACACTTTCTCTAGATGTTTTCTGCAGTCTTTTGAACTGCAATCACCCGATTCTGTGTTTTCCGCCGAATAAAAACCCAACAACAAATTTTTGACGAAAAAAAGTTTAAAAATAACTTTGAAAATTGGTTGAAAAAAGAATTTCTCTAAAAGCTTGAAATTATTTTTCTCCTTCTTTTGGACTTCCCCATTCTTATACTTCGCCCTCCTTGAACTTCCCCTCCCTAAACTTCTCCTCCGTTATACTTCCCCTCCTTGTTATCCCTCTCCATTATACTTCCCCCTCCGGTATACTTCTCCTCTTTAATACTTCCCCTCCTATATTGTTACTTCTCTTTAAGCGTTTTCGCTTGGTATTTTGGCCAAAAAACCATCTTTGAAGGGATTTTAAGCGTTTTTCTTGGTATTTTGGCCGAAAATCCAGCTTTTGAAGGAAGTTTAAGCGTTTTCGCTTGGTATTTTGGTAAAAAAAACCAACTTTTGAAGGGATTTTAAGCGTTTTTCTTGGTATTTTGACCGAAAAGTCCCCTTTTGAAGGAAGTTTAAGCGTTTTCATTTGACCAAAAAACCATCTTTTGAAGGGATTTTAAGCGTTTTCCGTGGTGTTTTGGCCGAAAAACCGCCTTTTGAAGGAAGTTTAAGGAAGTTTTCGTTGGAAGCTCGAACTTGTACTTTTCCTTGATTTCCTCTTGAGCGTTACTTGAGTATATTTTTGGTTAAAATATTTTTTAGGGGAAGTTTAAAAAAAGGCTTAAAATTGGATAAATGAGGTTCCTTTTGTTCGAGTTTCTGAAGGAAAACGTTAATTTCGTTGAGAAAGTTGTCAATAAATTGATTTATATCTCATAATGAATTTCCATTTAGAGCGGTCGGCTGAACGTCGGGGGTCTTTATCCTGTCATGTTTCGTTTTATTTAATGTGCAGAAAACGAACAATATATCCTGAAAATATAAATCAAAATATATCGCGGTAATAACTCATTTTCGAGTGGGGTAGAGGATCGTATTTTGTCAAACGGTCGAGCTTCCCGAAATGTCTAAACTTGTAATAGAGAAAACGTTTAAACGCATCGGTGGTAATTAAGTCGTCTAATTTCACGTGCAGGAAGTTGATGTGTCTTAAAAGGCCCCCTAGGCTGTTTCAACGGTTTTACACGAGAAGTTATTGCGGGAAAACTCTATCCATAAACTAGGAAAGTTAAGAAATTGGATATATCTGAGTGCTAATTAAAACGTGAGAATTATTACTCTTTTTTTTTTAAAACGCTTTTTCTGACGTTTTATACCCTCCCATAAAAAACAAGAGGAAAATGGCGATAAACGAAAAACAGAAGGTGATTCCCTCCCCTTTTTTTTCCGCCTTTGTCAGCCAAAGAAGTTGAAGACGAGTCAAACTCTAGTTTGGAAAATTATCGCGGGGGTTGCCTCTTTTATTTGGCGGTGGCCACCTTTTAGTTTCTCCCCTCTTCACAAACTTCGGGAAGTAAAAACTCGTATAAATACACAAAGCGCTTTTTTAGACATAAGAAACTTTATATTTTTAAACTTTAAGTTTAAACTCAAGTTTGTATTTTTTATACGAAACATTTGAACTATTTCTTTATTTCGTTCTTTATTAAACAGCAGGAGAAATTCGGGAAAAAGGTTTGTCTAAACGTTGAGGGGAAATCGTCCGGAATGTTTTGAAGTAGCGCGGTAGGTCGTCCTGTTGATTGCAGTCTGGTTGCTCATTACCTGGCGACCCCCTTGAGGCCATCGCTTCTGGATACGTGCTCAACGGTTGTCACTATCTAATAAAGACTGAATTTCACCTTCTCGCTTGAAAACATTTTAAACCTTTTTCGTTTACCTTAAACGATATGTACGTTGTTCAAGCACCACCTCACCATTAAAACAAATATTGATTTAAGAAATATTTATTTTTATTTTAATAAAAATGAACTGAAAATTAACGCCATTTTTAAAAAAATTTGAGGTTTTTTTTTATTGTTGTTCTATTGCTGTTCTATGATTTTTTTCAAAAACGTTTTTTTTTTCAAAAATTTTTAAAAAAAATTAAGGTATATAATGGGCTTTTTGCCCAAGGGATGCCTCTCTCGCGACGGGTGGAAGTATGAAATTTCTTCCTACTTCTACCACGCCTTACAAACAAAAATTTTATTACACCAAAAATTTTAAAAAAAATATTTCGTCGCGTTAATTCTAACACCGGACAAGTCATTTTTTGTCAGTTTTGAGTTAGCCATTTTTTCTGATGGTAAATTTTGTGGTGGATCAAATTTCGTTGGCAGATTAACCCTAATTAATCCGTATTTTGGCTCTCCTGAAAACCTAGGAAAAATGACTTGTCCGGTGTTAGAATTAACGCGACGATTTGGTGAAAATTTGGTGAAAATCGGACTAACGTTCGGTCGCAGTGCAGTTTTTAAAGTTTCAAACAGACATACCCTCAACCATTTTTTCGAAATCCAATTATCGCTTTCATTACATTCTTGTTCACCGACTAAGGAAGATTGTGTGAAAATTTGGTAAAATTGGGTTCAAAACTGTGGCCGTGAAGTGTTCCGGAAAAATGCTACGGACGGCCGGCACCACAGACAAAGTTGAGATCGGTAAAGATCAATATTCGATTTGACCCTCAAATCTCGAAGACCCTTCCCCCAAAAACCCATCGTGGAGGGTATCACATTAACTTCTTTAAGGAAAGCTAAAAGGGTCAAAAAACGGGTGGGGATCGTTCCCCCACCTTGGAGACTAATAAGAAGATCGCGCATTAAGGCAGTTAGGGGCAGCTTATGAATTAATATTATCAATCTGCAAACCGCAATAATAGCCATCGCCTCACCAAAAATAGCGGAGATATGTCGGTCCAAAGTTCAGCTTTTCCGGAGCCCTTCATCTCCGAAATTTCAACCGAAATAAATTTAGAGTTCATAATTTTCTAGGAAAATTTTAATGGCAGAAAATGGATATTTTGGGAACACTTTGCACTCTTCGTAATGAATGAGCGTTCGGAAAACTCTTTTTACCAGTTAGGACAGTCCGACATTTTAGGAGACACTAAAAGCATTTTAGTGGGTTGGTACTCCATAACGGTTGTCAATCCGAAATAAACATCGGAAGGTTCGTTTAAATAATTTAATATTTTAAAATACTTGGAATAATTGAGATTTTATGACAGGAGTCATTTTTGGTTTTTTAGCCTAGCTAAAATTAGAAAAAATTCAAAACTGGAAGAAAAATAAAATCATTAAAAGCTGGGTTTAAAAAATAATTCAGAAATCGTTTTGTGGTCTAAAAGACAATTTTCCAAGGAGGGTACTGCAATAATTTCACTTTGAGGAAATTAAAAATTTACAATTAGCATACTTCAAGTTTCTGTTTATAAATTAAAATTATCTTGAAGAAACTTAGAAATTATAAAGGAGCCCCTAATTAAAGTCAAGACCCTTTAAGTCTAGTTTGGTGAGGTCGGTAGGAAACTTTCTCGTTATCCATGTTGTTTATTATCTAGGTTTGTAAAATGATATCGTAATCGAAGTTCGGGGCTGGAGGTCGAAGGTTTAATTAGGTCCTTTTCGACCATTAATTTGGTAGTGTACCAATTAGTGTAGGTTGTAGAGTCAAGGGGACTGAAATTCATCCATCGTTTGTTCCAGGGATCGTTTGGCGGCCGCCCAATGGCGAAAGTCAACAATTATCAGAAATTGTCGTTATCGAAGGGAAAAAAAAGTTCAAGTCGTGATTGAAAGACTGTTGGATTCTTGTTTTCAACTTATTTAGTGATAACGAAGGGCAGAGTGGGAAGTTATTCTCCCAATCGAGTTGTCGAGCCAAGTTCAAAACTCAATATCGGTAATAGGTTTCTCTAACGCGCTCATCTCGACCGCAGAACCAGTACAATTTACAGGGACAACTTTTTCTAATTAACTTACAAGTCATCGGGGACGTAACCGACACCTTTATTGGTATTTAGTGGCTTTGGAATTCGCGTTCCTCATAAAACAATGGCTCCTTCGGTCTTACGAAATCAGGTCATCGAGTATTCTAAATATTGCATCTACCTGCCGGAATGCAGGCTTCGGTCTTTTTGTGGGCGGAGGACGGTCGGCGACTGGCAGCGATTCTTGGGAAGTTTAAGGATGACATTCTTCCAGGCTCGGGAGTTTCGGGCCTCCTTAGTGAGAGGTTCCATGTCCTCAAAGCCCTTAGCATAGCGAACCCATCGCTTTCATAGACAGCCATTGGCCCTCCAGGTTGGGGGACTCCCAAAATACCTTCCCAAGCCCATCCCATCCTTTTCCCCCGCTCATCGGTGAACCATCCAATTTCGAGTGGTCCTTGACACTGACTCCGAGCCTCTTGGCTAGTAGCGTAGTAAGTCCCCTACTTATTTTCTAGATGGCTCCCTACCTCCAAGCCCAATAAATTAAGGTAAAGGGCAAAAATTTAACTTGCCCAATAAATAAAGGGTAAAACCTTAACCGCCCGTTAAAAAATTTAACCGGCCTTTAAGTAAAGGGCAAAAATTTAACCGGCCCGATAAGTAAAGGGTAAAAACTTAACCACCCGTTAAAAATTTAACCGGCCCGTTAAGTAAAGGGTAAAAATTTAACCGGCCGTTAAAATAATTTAACCAGCACGTTAAGTAAAGGGTAAAAACTTAACCAGCACGTTAAGTAAAGGGTAAAAACTTAACCACCCGTTAAAAAAATTAACCGGCCCGTTAAGTAAAGGGCAAAAATTTTACCGGCCCGTTAAGTAAAGGGTAAAAACTTAACCGCCCGTTAAAAAATTTATCCGGCCCGTTAAGTAAAGGGCAAAAATTTATCCGGCCCGTTAAGTAAAGGCTAAAAATTTAACCGGCCCGTTAAGTAAAAGGTAAAAATTTAACCGGCCGTTATAATAATTTAACCGGCCCGTTAAGTAAAGAGCAAAAACTTAACCGGCCCGTTAAGTAAAGCGCAAAAATTTAACCTCCCGTTAAAAAAATTAACAAGCCCGTTAAGTTAAGGGCAAAAACTTAACCGGACCGTTAAGTAAAGGGCAAAATTTAACCGGCCCGTTAAATAAAGGGTAAAAACTTAACCGCCCGTTAAAAAAATTAACAAGCCCGTTAAGTTAAGGGCAAAAACTTAACCGGACCGTTAAGTAAAGGGCAAAAATTTATCCGGCCCGTTAAGTAAAGGGTAAAAACTTAACCGCCCGTTAAAAAATTTATCCGGCCCGTTAAGTAAAGGGTAAAAATTTAACCGGCCCGTTAAGTAAAGGGTAAAAATTTAACCGGCCGTTATAATAATTTAACCGGCCCGTTAAGTAAAGAGCAAAAACTTAACCGGCCCGTTAAGTAAAGCGCAAAAATTTAACCTCCCGTTAAAAAAATTAACAAGCCCGTTAAGTTAAGGGCAAAAACTTAACCGGACCGTTCAGTAAAGGGCAAAAATTTAACCAGCCCGTTAAGTAAAGGGTAAAAATTCAACCGGCCGTTATAATAATTTAACCGGCCCTTTAAGTAAAGAGCAAAAACTTAACCGGCCCGTTAAGTAAAGGGCAAAAATTTAACCGGCCCGTTAAGTAAAGGGTAAAACTTTAACCGGCCGTTGAAAAATTTAAACAGCCCGTTATGTAAAGGGTAAAAATTTAACCGGCCGTTAAAAAATTTAACCAGCCCGTTAAGTAAAGGGCAAAAATTTATCCGGCCCGTTAAGTAAAGGGTAAAAACTTAACCGCCCGTTGAAAAATTTAACCAGCCCGTTATGTAAAGGGTAAAAACTTAGCCGCCCGTTAAAAAATTTAACCAGCCCGTTAAGTAAAGGGCAAAATTTATCCGGCCCGTTAAGTAAAGGGTAAAAAATTAACCGCCCGTTAAAAAACTTAACCGGCCCGTTAAGTAAAGGGCAAAAATTTAACCGGCCGTTGAAAAAAAAAACAACTTAACGGTTAGTTTATTTTGTTTAATAAAATTAACTGGCCCGTTAAGTTTTTTTTTTTTTTTTTTTTTTTCTTAAGTAGGGATGGGGCGGTAAGTATTTTCCTCCTCTAAGGGAGGCGCAGGCTTCAAAAAGGTTGAGAAACACTGTTGTAGATCCTTCCACGCAACTAAAAAGATCCCGAAACTTCCAAGCCCATACAGTTCATACAGTATTTATAAATTAAAACTCTAAAATTGAAGGGTAAAAAAAGCCTCGGTCGTTAAAAAAGTGTCTTTAATTGGACACTTTTCAAAGAATCTTCAGACCCTCTGCCACAATTAAACAGAAACCCTCCTTTTTTCTGAACGGTTGAAAAAACAATTTAGCGTCCCCTCTCGTTTTATAACACGCGATTTTCTACGCTCTAAAATCAAGAGTTAAAAGAGGTTCTTTTCTCCTTAAAAGGGATCGATTTCGTTAACTCTGGAATTTTCAAAATGTCGTAAAAACGTTTGAATATTTAAAAAAAAGGTTTTTTTTGGGGGGGTAAAGTTTGTCTTCGGAAGGACGGAGTTGTCACCTTGGTTTTCCAGTTGTTTGATTTCGCGGTTGTGTTTAATTTAGCTGCTCTTGGTTTTGGAAGTTAACAGCCCGGAACTGCAATTGTCCACTTCAACTATTTGTTGTGTATATGCCAACTTTTCGCGGAAATTATTAAACTTTATTACCCATACTCTTGCTTTATTTAAATTTAAAAAATAGGGAATAAATTTAAAACAATAAAGGAGAAAGAGGTGAATGTGATTACGGGTGTCTCATGACGCGTTTCGGCTTAAAAAGCCTCCTCAGGTGAGGCCTTTTAGTTTCGTAGCCAATCCTCCAATCCCAGCTCGTAGTAGTTTTTTTTCCTCTTTCTCAATAATTTTTGTTAAATTTTAAAAAAATGGCCGTCCCAATAGAGAGGGAATCGTAATTAGTACTTCCCGTAACTCACAAAACGGGAACGGTCATCTCGTTAAGGCTTTATCACCCATTTTTAGGGAGTCGTTCCGACTAGTTCACATTGTTCTCACTAGAGCAAATTTATGAATCGAAACATGGTTTTTCTGATTAACTATAACATCACGTAGAAATTACCTTTCCCCAAAGCGTTCCCGCCTATTTTCACTTAGCGTGAATACAAAGTTTCCTTGATAGTTTTTTAACTTCTAAAATCCTTCCAAAAAGTACGAAATCAATTTCCTTCTTCGATTTTAGCCAATCTGTTGAGAAATTAGTTGATTTCCGAACCCGAAACTAAACAAGATAACAAAATAACCTTCGTAAAATATAACCTTACGTATACTCGGAGACGGGAAGTGAGTCGTTCACGTATACGACTCTGCTGAGTCGGATCGTATAACGACCTTGGGTGAATCGTATACGGGAAGGATAAATTACGATGCCCCGAAATTCTCTAATGTCCTGGGTTCGAATCCCAGCTCTGTAGTAGTTTTTTCCTCTTTCTGAATAATTTTGTTAAATTTTTATATTATAATTAGTTTAGCCAACACTTTTTATTTTTAAACCATTTTTAATTTTTAAACAACGTCGATTTTTAGGCAACTCTGTAAATACTTAAAATGTTATTAGACATTTCCGTCACGTACAAAGGAGGCACTTGGACGAAAAATTAAAAGATTTATGCCACTTTCTTCAAGATGGAATAGTTTTTTTTAGTCCTCATTCGCCTCATTCCCCTGGGTTCTAGAGAGAAGAAAATAGGTTGAAATTACAAAAAACATGAAATCAAATAAAAAGAAAAAAACCATTTCCTTTCTTTAAAATTCATATTTTTTTTTCCAATGAGGGTTGAACATTTAGATTTATTCCCTCGCCTCCGAAAGCAACCTTTGTAAATTCCAAATGATTTATCCTTCAACTGGTTTTCCCTCATGAATTTATTCGGATTTTTATCCGCCTGAAACAAACATGATTTTTTTTTTGTATTTGCCTTTTTTCGAGCATTATTAAAAATTTAGATCAAGGAGTTAGAAGCGTTAAGGGGGAACGTGCCTCCGGAAAATTATCTTTCAAATACACGAGATCGCAGCACTATCGCCTTTAAAATTAGTTTCCTATATTCGAGCATTAAAAATCATCCAAAATTTTTAACAAAAGCTCGTTTTCGTTATTTTGGAATATCTACACGACCCCGGGAGCAGTTTTTTCAAAAAAATTTTTCCTTTAGAAAATGGAAAAATTAATTTTCGACCAAAAAATATTTTTTAAATAAGTCGCTAGTCATTTTGAAGGTTTTGAAGAAATCTTTTCAAAAACATACTATATAAGAAAATCCGATTAATAGTTTCGTCGTAATCCTTTTAGAAAGAACCACCTTGAAGATGAACCTTTTGCGTATTTACAACCTCTGATTAATCTGAGGGTTAAATTTTAGTTTATAGTTTTATTTTTTATCAATAAAATTTAGCGTCATTAAATATTCTAATGAACGTTAGTTAGGAAGTGGGTTTAATACATATTTGATAAGACTCAAACTAATCAGAGGCAACACCTGTCTCCTCCAAAGTTAAATAGAACGGAGAAGTCGGGGGGCGTCCGAAGCTTCATAATTGAAGAAAATTTCTCAGATTAGAAAACATTTTTTAAAAAGTTTCAGAAGCTTTAATAACTCTAAAAATTTTTTTTAAACATATAAGGGTTGATCAAAGTCGAAGTTTCATATCAAACGAGAAAACGCTTTGACGTTACCTCCGCTCAATAAGGTTCCCCGCTTTTAAACTCCCCCTTCGCCCCGCCCCCGCTGTGGCCCCTCAGGGCAAAACGCGTTGCAGGCGAGAGTCATATTACGCGATGTTCAAACTTAGCAAATCCAAGCTCCAAGCGTCGGATATCATGGAAAAGAGCCTCCTTGTAAATAAAATGTTACAAAATGCTCCCAAGCTTATTAAACTTTTTTTTTATATAAAAGAAAACTGTCTGCTATTGTAAAACGACTTGATTTGATAATAATTTTATTTTTTAGGTTTTTGCTGGAAAAGTTCTTGCTACAAACGCATCAACGAAATCCCTACTCGACAAAAATTTCGTAAGTAAAGAAACTCTTCAATTGCATAAGACTTACAGACGATTTATCTTCTGAAGATTAAAGGTCTTGCCATTTTAATGGGCCCCCTTTTCAAAAAGAACGTATTAAAAAATCCTTTTTGTCCAGAGTAAATTTGAACAACCGAAATAGATGAAAAGTCAGTAAAAAGGGATTTAAGATCAAACCTTTTCTTTCTTGCTTTTTACCTCCTTTTATCTAACACACTACACCCCTTATTTTGTAGCCAAGTCATAATTATTGTCTTTAATTAGACCTTTTTTACTGAAAGAACACTTTTTTCCTTAAACTCCATCGCTTTGCTTTTGCACCACAAAAACACTTATCAACAACGTAAAGGTCAGTACACAATTTTTTATTTTTAATGAGATCATTAAAGTTTTTTACAGGCTGAATTTTTTATAGTTTTGATTGACTTAAAATTCTGAGAAAAAGTCCTATGGAAATATCGATTTTACTTGTATTTTTGTTATAAAAATTTCGTTAATAGGTTCACATTCTCTCAAATCTTTCGGGGGAACATAGTGATGTGTATGCGGGAAGGTAGAGAAGTACAATTGAGGCGCTCCGGGTACGAAGGGCGAACTCGACATCGGACAATTTTTTTTTTCATTTTCAGATTCTAGACCTTTTGGAGAATACACCCATGTAACTTTTATATTGAGTTTGCCCTTTTTTTCCCCTTTAAAATACGTAAAAACCGATATGCGGCAAAGCTCTAACTGCGATTTCCGAGCGGGTACGAAGGGCGAACTCGTATCCTAGTCCACTACCCCCACTCCTTTTCCGGGAGCCCCACTCTTCTTGGAACAGCTCACCGCCACGAAATAAAATATATTATACATTTTGTGAATTAATAATCAAAAATATTCGAAAATTTAAAAAAAAAACCCTTTCCTCTATGATTCTATAAAATCTAAAATCCCGCCACGAAAATTCCAGAGAGTGACTTTTCTGTCGAGTTCGCCCTTAACAGAAAACTTTAAAATGCGAATATCTCGAAACTACGTTTTGTCGAGTTCGCCCTTCGTACCCGGAGCGCCTCATATTGTCTCAAATCATTCTGGGGACATTGTGATGTGTATGCGGGAAGGTAGAGAAGTACAATCGTCTCAGAATATGAAACCTTATTGGGATAAATAAAAAATTTAAAAAATCTTTGTAAGCGAGAGGATTGAACCCCGGACCTCCGAGTTGTGACGCATCTTTTTAGCAAGCCGAGCATTATATCGCTAAAATGTGGCACTTGTTTTCGGTGCTCCCCCCCCCCCCCACGACTTCAATATTCAATCTTTAGTGGCAACTTTCCAATCGTGGGAGATAGTAAACCCCACTAAATCAAAACCCAATAATTTACCTTCGCTAAACCGAACCATACGATCAATATTAGGGAAAACAAGAAAACTGCTAGCCATAAAAATATGGACTATAAAAATAAATCAAGTTTTTCCCAAACTTTTTGGCCAAAAAAACTTTTTATTTGCCGCTTCTTTGAAGTTTTTCTTGAGGTTTTTTTTTGGTTCGGAGACTTTGAATTTTCAGGTGCCCTTTAAAGGGGATTCTCATGCTTTTTTTGTCACAATTCTTCTGGCTTTTAAAGGTTTTTAAGTTTTTTCTTCTCAGGAACTTATCGTTATGAGGGGTCCCAATTTGCAATTTTGGTGCGGTCTTTAGCGAACTTTTGTGAAAGTTGCCCCTCAACTTAAACCAGCGTTTTAATAACTAATAAGCCATTGTCTGAGTCTCGTCTTTTGAATTAGAAATGATTTTATACTGTTGGTCTCGTAATTCATACAACTTCTCACCGCTCGGTTCTTCTCTCAATGAATATCTTAGATTTATAAAGACTTATCGTCTTTTCTTCCATTTTAAACTTGAAAAAATTGAAAATTGGAATCCATGATCTATATTGACTATAGAGTGCTTCTCAACCTTTTTGAAGGCTGCGCCCAGAAAAAAGTAACTTAACGAGCCAGTTAATATTTTTAACGGCCGGTCAAGTTTTTGCCTTTTACTTAACAGGACAGTTAAATTTTTGCCCTTTACTTAACGGGCCGGTTAAATTTTTGCCCTTCACTTAACGGGCCGGTTAAATTTTTGCCCTTTACTTAACGGGCCGGTTAAATTTTTAACGGGTGGTTAAGTATTTGCCCTTTACTTAACGGGATTTTTTAACGGGCGGTTAAGTTTTTGCCCTTTACTTAACGGGCCGGTTAAATTTTTGCCCTTGACTTAACGGGTCGGGTCAATAACCCTCAATTTTAGAGTTTTAATTTATAAATACTGCATGAACTGTATGGGCTTGGAAGTTTCGGGATCTTTTTAGTTGCGTGGGAGGATATAGAACAGTTTATATTCTCAACCTTTTTGAAGCCTGCGCCCCCCTTAGAGGAGGAAAATACTTGGTTAAATTTTTGCCCTTTACTTAACTTGAACTTGGTGAAACTTTCAACGGTGATTATTGCCCTTTACTTAACGGGCCGGTTAAATTTTTAACGTCGGTTATTGCCCTTTACTTAACGGGCCTGTTACATTTTTAACGGCGATTATTGACCATAACTTAACGGGCCGGTTAAATTTTTAACGGCGGTTATTGACCTTTACTTAACGGGCCGGTTAAATTTGTTAACGGGTGGATAAGTTTTTACCCTTTACTTAACGGGCCGGTTAAACTTTTAACGGTGATTATTGCCCTTTACTTAAAGGGGCCGGTTAAATTTTTAACGGCGGTTATTGACCTTTACTTAACGGGCCGGTTAAACTTTTAACGGTGATGTTGCCCTTTACTTAACGGGCCGGTTAAATTTTTAACGTCGGTTATTGCCCTTTACTTAACGGGCCGGTTACATTTTTAACGGTGATTATTGCCCTTTACTTAAAGGGGCCGGTTAAATTTTTAACGGCGGTTATTGACCTTTACTTAACGGGCCGGTTAAATTTTTAACGGCGGTTATTGACCTTTACTTAACGGGCCGGTTAAATTTTTAACGTCGGTTATTGACCTTTACTTAACGGGCCGGTTACATTTTTAACGGTGATTATTGCCCTTTACTTAACGGGCCGGTTAAATTTATGCCCTATACTTAACGGACGGTTATGTTTTTGCCCTTTACTTAACGTGCCGGTTAAATTTGTTAACGGGCGGTTAAGTTTTTACCCTTTACTTAACGGGCCGTTAAACCTTTAACGGTGATTATTGCCCTTTACTTAACGGGCCGGTTACATTTTTTAACAGGGCGGTTAAGTTTTTGCCCTTTACTTAACGGGCGGCAATAAAAATTAAATAAAAAAAAAGGACTCGCGCCATCGCCTCCATGGCTGGCCACTTAGCCGTTTACCCCCTATCACCCAAATTTTGCTGTTAGACAGCCCCGGCCTTCTTCAGAATGATCACCTGCAGTTTCTCCTCGGGGACATGAGGGCAGCCAAGGCCTCGGTAGCAAACGGGTTGTCTGGTAGACAGCCCCAGCCTCCTTCAGAATGATCACCTGCAGTTTCTCCTCGAGGCCAAGAGAGCAGCCAAGGCCACGGTAGCAAATGGGTTGCCCCGGCCTTCTTCAGTTTAGTTGGAGCTGTGCTCGGAAAAACCGTCCGTTAACATATAAATTAATTATTGATACCGATACCCTGGCTAAAAACAGGCTCAAGATGTTATAATTATTCAAATTTTTTCTCCTAAAAGTTTGGTATTTTCATCTTTTCTTATCGGTCTAAGTTTGAGTGATTTATGGTTGAACTTATTTGTCCTGCTAATACAAATGTCATCAGTAGCCCCTTTCGGAGATTATTGGCTATAAGTTACTCGCCGGTTTGACACGGGTCGCCAGTTGTATTGAAACCGTCGTCCGCTTTCCGATTTAATATCGAAGATCTCCGAGGTGACATTTAGATCATTTTCTATCCCGTCAAACCTTCCCCTTTTCGGTGAGTGTTCAGGGGTCTTGTACTAGAAGTTATTGTCGGCTTGTCGATTGGACATCATCATACTACTAAAGAAAAAACTTTGATTTTTAGAAAAGGAACGTTTGTAAAAGTGCCCAGCGAAAGAATGATCGTAAAATTATATTATAAAATTTACAAAATCTAAAAGTGAATTTGTGTAGTATTTAGGAACTTTTAAAAAATCGTTTTCAAAATTTGCTTTTCTGGCATCCTCCAGAGTTGAAACTCCAGAGAGGACAAGCAGTGACGTCATGCCGCATTTATTGGCGAGTAGGATGTCCGTGTTTAACCTAAAAAAAAAGTTAGTTTCGCCACCCCTTAATATTGCCATACATGTCTCCTATGAAGATGGCTTTCTTCCCTTCAGGGATGAAAGAGCGGAGGTAATCGCCGGCGAAGTCGCTCGGTTTTCCGACGTTGAACGGTTTACGTCCTGTGGCTGCTTCCACGGCCGCTGCTATCGATCCGGCACCTGCGATCAATTTTAAAACTCCCGCATATTTTTGGTTCTACGAACCTGGTATCAAAGCAACGTCTCCTTCCCGGCCATAACTTTGTCGACGTGGGTCAGCAAATAATCCACTTGCGGATCACGGACGTAGTTGATTAATTCGACTAACTTGTAGTAAGTGAATCTGAGATCGCCGCCCAGAATTACGGCGCCGACCTCCTTATTCAATTTTATACCCGACAAATCGGACAGCTTTTCGACTTTCTTCTAAAAAAATTAAATTTTTTAAATATTAAACCGAGTTTAGGAAGAAGAAAGAGTAGGAAAAAACATAAAAACGGAGGTCTCTAATGCGGCTTTCTTAGCCGAGTTGGTAGACCTTGGGCTAGAAACCCAGAGGACGTAGGTTCGTATCCAACAGGGAGCCCAATTTTTTTTACTTTTTTCTTCGTCATAATTTACTAGGTTTTTTAAAATAAATAATTACGTTTTCGGAAGTCATAATAAAGTCCAATTTTGCTTCTTCAAGTTCTTCGATGAGCCCTTCAACTCCCAAAACATAAATTTTCTTCCCAACATTTTTTTGGACCATATTTCCAAATATTTGGCCGCCAAAAAACTCGAAGAAATTATATCCTCCTGAAATTGATAAATTATTTTAGTATGTATAAACTAAAATTTAACCCTCAGATTAATCAGATTTAGAAGAGGTTGTAAATACGCACAAGGTTCATCTTCAGGGTGGGTCTTTCTAAAAGGATTACGACGAAACTATTCATCGGATTTTCTTATATAGTATGTTTTTGAAAAGAGTTCTTCAAAACCTTCAAAATGACTAGCGACTTATTTATAAAATATTTTTTTCTCGAAAATTAATTTTTCCATTTTCTAAAGGAAAATTTTTTTTGAAAAACTGCTCCCGGGACCGTGTAGATATTCCAAAATACAAAAATTAGCGTTTGTAAAAAAATTTTTCCATGATAAGTAAAGTTGTAGGTACTAAAATTTACTACATAAAAATATTTTATTAGTTTTTTTCCGTCAGAGCAATACTTTAGATATGGAAGTATTTAAGTTGGTTGCTTTGCAAATTTTTCGTTGTTAACAGCGGTTTTCGGTTTTTCCCTTCTATCTCGGAAACCGTCGCTCAAAACGAAAATTGTCTTAAGTAAAAGTCGTAGCTACGGAAATTTTCTACAAAAATTTTTTTTATTCATTATTTTGCGTAAGAGCAATATTTAAGGAGTTATGGGTTAAAACTAATAATCCTACAGAGCCCGTCTGAAAATTTAAAACCTTCATATCTCCTAAAATTGCTCTGACGGAAAATTAATAAGATATTTTATGTAGTAAATTTCAGTAGCTACAACTTTTACTTAAGACGTTTTGAGCGACGGTTTCCGAAGAAGGGAAAAACCGAAAACCGTTGCTCACAACGAAAAATGTACAAAGCAACCAACTTAAAACCCTCATATCCCCTTAAGTATGTACAAACTAAAATTTAAAACCCCAGATTAATCGTAATTTCGATTTAGAGAGGTTGTAAATACGCAAAAAGGTTCATCTTCAGGGTGTTCTTCTAAAAGATTACGACGAAACTATTCATCGGATTTTTTATATAGTAGTTTTTGAAAAGAGTTCTTCAAAACCTTCAAAATGACAAGCGACGTATTTAAAAAATATTTTTTGGTCGAAAATTAATTTTTCCATTTTCCAAAGGAAAATTTTTTTTAAAAAACTGCTCCCAGGACCGTGTAGATATACCAAAATAACAAAAATGAGCGTTTGTAAAAAAAAATTCCCATGATTTTAATGCTCAAATATAGGAAAATACATAGTTTGTTTAATAAAATTGAACTAAAAAAAAATTTTTTTTAAATAATTGTATAAAAAATAGATTTTTTCTACGATTTTACGGGGAGCACTACAACGATGCTAATCAATTTCCAATTTCCACGGGAAATTCCTGAAAGGAAAAAGTTCTGAAGTGAAAATTCTGGTTTACACATACTTTTTTTAGGGTAGATTTTTATTTTTTATTTTTTTGAGGGCGCAAAATTACATATCGTGTTTGTTTTCTTATTGCTTCACGTATTTTGAAATAATAGGTTACGTGAGCTTCTGACGTATCATTTTATACTCGTTTTTCCAATGAAATTCCGGTTAAACGATGAAAATTGTTAAACAATCTCCCGTTTATCATATTAGTGTTAATTTGCCTCCCAGATGTGCCTTAATTAATTTTGAAAATGTATTTATGTCCAGAACTTTTATAACCGGTTGTAAAAATGTTAAATTCGTAAAGATCCAATTTTCTTTCGTCCAACGGGATTGTCAAGGGAGAAAAAAAAAGAGATGCGGTTTTTTTCTTTAATTTTTAATAAACACAAGACCAAACTAGTGCTCTCCCTATAAAATAACAGGGAATTAAATTTTTTATAAATTTTATCTCAGTTTAGTTGATTTTTGATAGAAGAAAGATTAAAAAAAAAAAAGATTTCGAACCGCAATGTCAGTAAATTAAAAAGTCTTTTTTTATTTATGGGAAAATAAATAAAAAACTTGAAAAGCCATAGAATCAAGAAGGCATTGAATAGAATAAAGTCCTAGTGATAGGTGTGCAATTTTTTTCACGGTTTTAGCTATGGCTACGTAACCACTTATTTAAAAAAATAAAATAAATTTTTAAGGCAAATCAGACATCAAAATTCTACCAAAGAGGCAAGACGCCTAAAATTACTTTCCTATATTTGAGCACTAAAAATCGTTGAAAATTTTTTTTAAAAAAGCTAGTTCTCGAAAACTCTATTTTTAAATGATTTTTGGAAGTTCCTTGACATTTTGACAGAAACCCCATTTTTTGCACGTTTTTTTGGGAGTTTAACGGGATTTTGGGGAGAAAAACTCCCATTTTTACATGATTTTGAAAATGTTCCTCGACTTTTGTCAAAGAAACCCCATTTTGAAGGATTTTTGGAGTTTTCACGATTTTTTTTGACACGGAATCCCCCGTTTTACATGATTCTCAGAAGTTTTCGTCAACTTTTTGACAAAAAAACGCCCATTTTTTGAAGGATTTTGGGAATTTTCACGGTTTCTTGACAAGAAACCCCATTTTTACAGGATTTTGGGAGTTTTAACGGGATTTTGGGGGGAAAAACTCCCATTTTTACATGATTTTCAGAAGTTTTCGTCAAAATAAAATAAGTATAAATTCTACCAAAGATGCAAGATGCCTAAAATTACTTTCCTATATTTGAGCACTAAAATCATTGAAAAATTTTTTAAAAAAGCTAGTTTTGTTAGTTTGGGAATGTCTATGCGGTCTTGGGAGCAGTTTTTTCCGAAAAAATTTTCCTTTGGAAAATGGAAAACTTACTTTTCGACTAAAACATTTTTTTTTAAAAAACCGCAAGTCATTTTAGGTTTTGAAGAGCTCTTTCCAAAAACATGTTAAACATGAAATCTGATGAATAGTTTCGTCGTAATCTTTGTGATACCCTTGATAGACGGTTTTCTTAAATGGGTCTTTCTAGAAAAAAGATATATTTACCTTCCTTAAAAATGGCAAAGCAGGTTTTAAAAGTTGTAAATATAACCCTTTGTACGGCGCAGTTATTTGTGAATAAAATAACGGATTTTCCCGATTCGTGTAGTTTATTTAAAGCCTCCGCGGCGCCAGATATGATTTGACCCCCACGAACGATCCTCCTATAAAATATTTCGAATATTTGATGGGGAATTTTTGAAAATTGAATTTCTTACCGTCGATGTCAAAAAAGAAGAAATCGTGGTTTCGAAAAATGTTTCTTTTTTCGATTTCGTCGAGATCTCCGAACGAGAGCATGGTCGTTCGGTAAAAACGACCTGCGGAATGGGAGAGAGGAACAAAAAAAACGGTTTTTTTCTCTCACCTGATAACGAGTATTAAGTGGAGGAATATAAGTGGGAGATTCAAGGCGAAAAGGTTATCTAGAAAATCTCTCTGGTGGGCCATACGAAAATAGGTCGAGAAAAATAAAAAGTGTTTAAGCCTTTATGCGAATGCAAAGTTCTAATTTACTTTTTTTTTCTCTTATCATTGTAGTGGAAATTATCTTTTAAATGCATATCTCGATCGTTTTTTTTTATACATAACGAAAATTTTATTATCTTATCAAAAAGTCGATAAATAGTCTGCGATATCAGATTTTTTTTATATAACAAAATTTAAGGAGATGAATACGGATGGACGACGGCCGGCACCACATACATCCGAATTAACCGTCTAACAACCGAAATAAGGGTTTAACTGACAAAATAACGTTTGACAACCTAAGTAACCGTCTAACAACCGAAATAACGGTTTAACTGACAAATACGTTCTGACAACCGAAGTAACCGTCTAACAACCGAAATAACGGTTTAACTGACAAAATAACGGTTCAACAACCGAAAAAACCGTTAACAGACAAATTAGCGGTTTAAAATCCGATAAAGATCAGACAAAATAGCGTTTAACAACTGAAATAGTTGCCTAATAACCGAAGTAACCGTCTAACAACCGAAAAATAACGGTTTAACTGACAAAATAACGGTCCACAACCGAAATAACCGTCTAACAGACAAATTAGCGGTTTAACAACCGTATAAAGATCAGACAAAATAGCGTTTAACAACTGAATAGCTGCCTAATAACCGAAGTAACCGTCTAACAACCGAAATAACAGTTTAAACTGACAAAATAACGTTATGACAACCGAAGTAACCGCCTAACAACCGAAAAACGGTTTAACTGACAAAATAACGTTCCGAACAACCAAAGTAACGCCTAACAACGAAATAACGGTTTTAACTGACAAATAACGTTCTGACAACCAAAGTAACCGCCTAACAACAGAAATACGGTTTAACTGACAAATAACGTTCTGACAACAAACCGCCTAACAACGAAATAACGGTTTAACTGACAAAATAACGTTCTGACAACCAAAGTAACCGCCTAACAACAGAAACGGTTTACCTGACAAATTAGCGGTTTAACAACCGAATAAAGATTAGGCAAAAATTCGGTTTAAAAAAACTGAAATAGCGGCCTAATACCGAAGTAACCTTCTAACAATCAAAATAACGGTTTAACTGACAAAATAACGTTCTGACAACCGAAGTACCCGTCTAACAACCGAATAACGGTTTAACTGACAAAGTAACGTTGTGACAACCGAAATAACCGTCTAACATACAAATTCTTAGTAGAAACTTTTGGTCATTCATTTTCAAGAATATTCTTTAGACAACAAAAAATGCCTAAAATCCTTCTATTTCTTAAAATATCTCAAAAATTAGAGGTATTAATGATTCAACCATTAAGTAGTGATTTATGCGTCAATCCAATAGCTTTCTATCCTTTTTTTGATCATAAAGATTGGACTTTCCGATCTCTAGAAATCTTAAACTTTAGGCAAAAAACATGAAATTATTCAATATTTCTTCAAATATTTCCGAAATCGGAGGTTTTTACAGGCTCGAAGATTTTCTTTCCATGTTTTCCTGGTAGATCAAAGATTCAGTTTAATCAAGTAAAAATTAGAATATGAGGAAGTTTCGTGCGTTTCGAAAGAATTTCAAAACACCCTTTTTTGTCGAATACTAACTTAATTTTATGGGGACTGACTTTTGAATTAAATTCCTTTATTGGCATTTTATTTTGTCATGAATTTCTTTTTAATTTAAACCTTGTTTTCCTCGCATTTTTTGTTTTCATCATCAAATTGACTTCTGAGACTTTTATACGAAAATTGAATTAGGGACATGAGGAAAAAGGTGAAAAACTTAATATTTTGGCTTTTAAAAAAACTAAAACTAAACTTGGGTAATAAAAAAATGACATGATTAAATCCCAGTTAGAGTGTCCAATCTCAATCCGTCCAGGAATTATGATTTTTCAATTTTCCACCAAATCCCCCCCCCCCCTCAAGATCTAAAATTTAACTCTCATTTTAAGTCTCGTTTTAGAATGTCGAAAATGTCAAAAAAAAAATTGACAGATGGAAGGGGGATCCATTAAAAGTATTGGACATCCAGACATACCAGGTTTGGCTCAGTTATTTAAGCCTGAATTATTTATTCACTTGCTAAACGGGTCGACCCTGTATATCTCCAGCATTAAGGATTCTCATATTTAGCCATCCGTTTCTTCGCTCTTCATAAAATATGTAAAAGACGTATTTGGTTTCGACGCCATACCGGATGTCTATTCGTTTTTACATCTCCCTTTATCTTTTCTTTTTCTCTTTGACCTTTGGAAAATGTTTAATTCATGACGAGGAAGGGGGTAATGCGTTTAATACAAATATAGGAGCTCTAGTTTTATTTGCGGAACATAAAACCTTCTAGGGAGAACAACCTGCAATAGAATATTTGGCAAGCGTTTTTATAGACCTCGTATAAAATTATAAGAAATGGCTTTTCTAAAAAGCAGACGGTTTTTCGGTGACACCTTTTAAGATTCAGTTCTTATTACCTTAGAGGATTGGGGTCCGCGGACAGCTTAGGGGTTCGTATTTTTGGATTTTTGACAGCAAAACCTCGTTTTTTACATGATTTTTGAAGCTTTCATCGACTTTTAGACAGAGAAACCCCATTTTTGCAGGATTTTGCAAGATTTCATCGGTTTTTTTTACACAGAAGCCCCCGTTTTTTACGTCATTCTCAGAAGTTTTCGTCAACTTTTTGACCAAAAAACACCCATTTTTGCAAGATTGTGGGCGTTTTCACAGTTTTTTGAGAATAAAACCCCTTTTTTACAGGATTTTCGGGAGTTTTCCTCGGTTTTTTTGACAGACAACCCTATTTTTACATGATTTTTGGAAGCTTTCCTAGACATTTTGACAAAGAAACTCCATTTTTGCAGGTTTTTTGGGAGTTTTAAACGGGATTTTTGGGGAAAAAAACTCCTATTTCACATGATTTTTGGAAAATATATTCCTGGACTTTTTGTCAAGAAACCCTATTTTGAAGGATTTTTTTGATTTTTGACGATTTTTTGACCCAGAAGCCCCTGTTATCATGATTTTCAGAAGTTTTCGTCAACTTTTTGACAAAAAAAAAAACACCATTTTTTGCAGGATTTTGGGAGTTTACACGGTTTCTTGACAAATAACCCTATTTTTAAAGGATTTTCGGAAGTTTATCTCGGTTTTTTACAGAAGAACCCTATTTTTACATGATTTTTGGAAGCTTTCGTAGACATTTTGACAAAGAAACCCTATTTTGCAGATTTTTTGGGAGTTTGAACGGGATTTTGGGGGAAAAACTCCCATTTTTACATGATTGTAAATATTAATGGACTTTTTGACAAAAAAAAAACCCATTATGGGGATTGTTTGGAGATTTCACGATTTTTTTGACGCAGAAGCCCCCGTTTTTACATGATTTTCAGAAGTTTTCATCTACTTTTTGACAAAAAAACACCCTTTTTTGCAGGATTTTGAGAGTTTTCACGGGTTTTGGGAAAAAAAACTCCAATTTTACATGATTTTTTAAATATTCCTCGCCTTTCTGTCAAAGAACCCCATTTTGCAGGATTTTGGGAGTTTTTCACTGTTTTTGACAAAGAAACCGCATTTACAGGTTTTTGGGAGTTTCCTCGATTTTTTGACAGAAAATCCCAATTTTCACATGATTTTTGGAAGCTTTCCTAGACTTTTTGACAAAGAACTCCATTTTCACAGGATTTTTGGGAGTTTTCCTCTGTTTTTTTGACAGAAATACCCTATTTTTAGATGATTTTTGGAAGCTTTCCTAGACTTTTTGACAGAAAAACCCCATTTTTGGGAGATTTCACGGGTTTTGGGAAAAAACTCCAATTTTTACATGATTTTTGAAGATTTCGTCTACTTTTAGACAGAGAAACCCCATTTTTGCAGGATTTTGGAAGATTTCATCGGTTTTTTTTTTACACAGAAGCCCCCGTTTTTACATGATTTTCTGAAGTTTTCTTCAACTTTTTGACAAAAAAAAACTCCCATTTTTTGCAGGAGTTAGGGAGTTTTCATGGTTTTTTTGATAAAGAACCCCATTTTACAGGATTCTCAGAAATTTTTCTCGGTATTTTGACAGAAAAACCCTATTTTTACATGATTTTTGGGAGTTTTAAGCGGGTTTTTGGGTGGAAAAAAAACTCCCATTTTTACATGATTTGTAAATTAATATTCCTCGCCTTTTTGTCAAAGGAACCCAATTTGAAGGATTTTTTTTTTTTGGAGTTTTGACGGTTTTTTTGACACAGAAGCCCCCGTTTTACATGATTTTCAGAAGTTTTCGTCGTTTTGGAAAAAAAACACCCACTTTTTGCAGGATTTTGGAAGTTTCAGAGTTTCTTGACAAAAAAAACCCTATTTTTACATGATTTTTGAAAGATTTCTTCAACTTTTTGACAAAAACACCAATTTTTTGCAGGATTTTGGGCGTTTTCCTCAGTTTTTTGACAGAAAAACCCTATTTTTACTGGATTTTTTAGAGTTTTAAACGGGTTTCTGGGGAGAAGAAAATTCCCATTTTTACATGATTTTTAAATATTCCTCGACTTTTTGTCAAAGAAACCCCATTGATGGATTTTTTTGGATTTTCACGATTTTTTTCGACACAGAAGCCCCCGTTTTTACTGATTCTCAGAAGTTTTCGTCAACTTTTTGACAAAAAACGCCATTTTTGACCGAGAATCCCCATTTTTGCTGGACTTATCGCTTTTTTGACAGAGAAACTCATTTTAACAGAATTTTTGCTCAGCGTTTTGACAGGAGAGATTTTTGGAAGTTTTCATCGATATTTTTTACGGACAACCCCATTTTACAGGATTTTTAGGAGTTTTCCTCAATTTTGTTTACAAAGAAACCCCATTTTGCGTGTTTTTTGGAGTTTTCATCGGCATTTTGCCAGAAAAAACCTATTTTTACTAGATTTTTAGGATTTTTCTCGCCTTTTTCTCAAAAACATCAAAAAGTCGAGAAAGCTTCCAAAAATCATGTAAAAATGAGGTTTTTCTCTTAAAAAGCCGAGGAAACTCCCGAAAATCTTAGGATGAACCTCTTTAGTAGGATTTTGGGTATTTATTGTTTATGGCTGTCATTAAGGTTGGCAACGTCTAATGAAAAGAAGAAAACAAACTTTTTTGACCTTTATTATATATGTCAACTACCCCGTTGTGCTGAACTGGCTTTCTAATTTACGAGGGCCTATCGCTAAAGTCATTTAGAGGGTTCAACCCGTGTCAAGCACATAATCGACATAAATGGATTAATATGCGCGGTTGAGCTTATCAAATCTGACTTGAATTTCAACACAAGGTAGTTTTGAGATGATGCTCAGCGTGTACGGTGTGGAAGAGGCGTGCGGGGGAGTTCCAATTCTATTCGGCTCTATTACGTTAACCGTACAAACACAGTTTCTCTTTGCCAGAGAATCAACAAATTAACTGAGTAATACGAACCCAAAGGGAGATGACAAAATAATTAATTTCGACCATTCTCGCAATCCTCGACGTTTATTTAATTCCTAGAAAAGTTTATTTGATTTACGATAACACAATGTATATTTTCAAAAGGTCATAAAACAAAAATTTTATCAACGAATTTTCATTTCTGCAAAATAATTTTAATGAAATAGGTCACCCCTTTTTGAGGCTTGTGTCAACCTAAAAGCTTAGTTTATAAATAAGAAATTGAAAATATAAATGTAATATTAAACCAATTTCAGGAATTATTATAAAAATATAAATTACAGTAACACCCCACTCTGACATCATTTATTTAAATTTAACAATAATTTGCCCCAAAATACCCCTTTTAATGAAATTTTCGGCCTAAAAACACCGAAGTTGTCAGTCAAAGCTTTAATTTACAGGATTATGTGTATGTTTTTCTCCTTTGGTCATAAAAACATTTCGTCATAATTTCATCATCACATTATCTCGTCACAAAATGGAGGAAAAAGAGTAGGATTTATTATTAAAAAAATTATTACTGCTGTACCTAAGAATTTAAAACGTGGAGTTATTTTCGTCATAAAGCAAATCGTCATAAATTTTTCACGTTACAATGTATTGGCTAATACTCCCAGATCGTGACGCTTTCTGTCGTAGAATCTCGAAATTAAATTCCGAAGGTCGCGTAGGAGCCTTCAACCGTCCCTGCCATTATATGAAGATTTTTTCAATGAGGAATTTATGACAATTTGATTTTATGACGAAATTTTAAATTATAAGTTGTACTTACATCAATTACGGCGTGTTATAAATCCTGTCAGTTCAAGCTTTAATTTACAGGATTTTTTTTTTTTTTTTCCGTTGGTCATAAAAACGTTTCGTCATAATTTCATCATCACATTATCTCGTCATAAAATGGAGGAAAACGAGTAGGATTTATTATTTAAAAAAATCATTACCTACTGTACCTTAAGAATTTAAACGTGGAGTTATTTTCGGCATAAAGCAAATCGTCATAATTTTTCACGTTACTATGTATTGGCTCCCAGGATTCGATCGTGACGCTTTCTGTCGTAGAATCTCTAATTAAATTCCGAAGGTCGCGTAGGGAGCCTTTAACCGTCCCCGCCTTATATGAAGATTTTTAATGAGGAATTATGACAATTTGTTTTTATGACGAAATTTAAATTATAAGTTGTACTTACATTAATTACGGCGTGTTATAAATTCTGTCAGTACAAGCATTAATTTGTAGGATTGTTGTATGTTTTTTTCCCGTTTATCATAAAAACGTTTCGTCATAATTTCATCATAACATTATCTCGTCATAAAATGGAGGAAAAAGAGTAGATTTATTATTTAAAAAATCATTACCTGTGCCTTAAGAATTTAAAACGTGGAGTTATTTTCGTCATAAAAGCAAATCGTCATAAATTTTTCACGTTACAATGTATTGGCTCCCAGGATTCGATCGTGACGCTTTCTGTCGTAGAATCTCCAAATTAAATTCCGAAGGTCGCGTAGGGAGCCTTCAACCGTTCCCGCCATTATGAAGATTTTTTCAATGAGGAATTTATGACAATTTGTTTTTATGACGAAATTTTAAATTATAAGTGTTCTTACATCAATTACGGCGTGTTATAAATCCTGTCAGTTCAAGCTTTAATTTATAGGATTTATGTTTTTTTTCCGTTGGTCATAAAAACGATTCGTCATAATTTCATCATCACATTATCTCGTCATAAAATGGAGGAAAAACGAGTAGGATTTATTATTAAAAAAAATCATTACCTACTTACCTTAAGAATTTAAAACGAGGAGTTATTTTCGTCATAAAAGCAAATCGTCATAATTTTTCACATTACAATGTATTGGCTCCCAGGATTCGATCGTGACGCTTTCTGTCGTAGAATCTCCAAATTAAATTCCGAAGGTCGCGCCTTCAACCGTCCTGCCATTATGAGATTTTTTCAATGAGGAATTTATGACAATTTGTTTTTATGACGAAATTTTAAATTATAAGTTGTACTTACATCAATTACGGCGTGTTATAAATCCTGTCAATTCAAGCTTTAATTTATAGGATTTATGTGTATGTTTTTTTCCTGGTCATAAAAACGTCTCGTCATAATTTCATCATCACATTATCTCGTCATAAAATGGAGAAAAAAGAGTAGGATTTATGATAAAAAATCATTACCTACTGTACCTTAAGAATTTAAAACGTGGAGTTATTTTCGTCATAAAAGCAAATCGTCATAAATTTTTCGTTACAATGTATTGGCTCCCAGGATTCGATCGTGACGCTTTCTGTCGTAGAATCTCCAAATTAAATTCGGAAGGTCGCGTAGGGAGCCTTCAACCGTCCCCGCCATTATATGAAGATTTTTTAATGAGGAATTTATGACAATTTGTTTTTATGACGAAATTTTAAATTATAAGTCGTACTAACATCAATTACGGCGTGTTATAAATTATAAATCCTGTCAGTTTAAGCTTTAATTTATAGGATTTATGTGTATGTTTTTTTCCTTTGGTCATAAAAACGTTTTGTCATATGTATTCATCATCACATTATCTCGTCATAAAATGGAGAAAAAAAGAGTTGGATTTATTATTGAAAAAATCATTACCTACTGTACCTTAAGAATTTAAAACGTTTAGTTATTTCGTCATAAAGCAATCGTCATAAATTTTTCACTTTACAATGTATTGTACTCCCAGGATCTGTCGTAGAATCTCCAAATTAAATTTCGAAGGTCGTGCCTTCAACCGTCCCCACCATATATGACGATTTTTTCTTTGAGGAATTTATGACAATTTGTTTTTATGACGAAATTTTAAATTATTATAAGTTGTTCTTACATCAACTACGGCGTTTAAATCCTCTGTTTCCCGCATTTTATGACCTGATTGACATATTTTATGACGGAATCCTATTTTTACATTTCCACTCAAAAATTTACAATGTTTTATTGATTTTAAAGCAATTTCCTTTGACGTTATGTATTTTTAATTTGTAAAATCCCTTCAAGTGTCTTATTAAATAAATTCCTCTGACATCAAATTGAGGAAAAATAAAATAAAGAGGACATTAGGATAATGCCACTCAAAACGAATTTCCCTTAAAAGCTTTTATATTAAAAATCCAGCAAAATCTAAAGGACAAAAATTCCTTATTTTCCCCCTCTTAAATTTATTAATGATCACAATTCGGGAGGATTTTATAAATCCTTTTTAAAAAAATGCTAAGAGGAAAAATATAATAAAGCTTCTCCCAGGAGGTCCATTATAAGTTTTCACTCGACCATTCCGAACAAAGTTTGGAGGTCAACGTTGAAAGTAGCTTTAACAATGTGCCTTTAATCCAAACCATCGAGCCCCAACTACAACCCCAAAACTACCCCATAACCCCCTTTTACACGAGTATTAAAACAGGAAAACATTTACGGTATTTCCTATATGTTGCTCCTTTTTTTTTTAAGGACGTTGATTATTTAGAAGACTAAACGGAATTTTTATTTAAACGACCGCATAGTGCATAAATAACGTTTGCGGATTTAAATTCCAACATTCCCTACGATAATCGCTGTAATTTTTCATGAGAAATATAAATTTTTTAGGAACGAGTCCTTGTTGGGTTGTGATTCGTGAGTAAAATCTTTTTGTGCCGTTTGCGTACTAACTTTTCTGAAAATTTTTTTAAAACTAAACAATGGAAGAAAATAGACTTTTCCTTCCTCAAAGAAATAGTTCACTGCACTAAAAAATAGTAAAACAAAAAAAATTGATTACATTTTGGACGTTTCTCGATCTTTCAGCCCAGAAAGCCACATTAAAACAGTTTTTCACAGTATTTGAGCTGAGAAAACACGTTTTTTTGAAAATTTACTTCCTTTTTTTTTGGCACAGAATTCCAAAACTCCCTTTTTATCTGAATATTGTTCATTTTTCCTCCCTTTCAGCCGACAAATGTTTTTTTCTACCGGATTTTTGGACATTTTTCTCGATTTTTCAGCCGAGAAAGCCCCATTTTAGTTTTCTACTGTATTTAGAACCAGGAAAACCCCCACTTTTTTGGAAATTTCCCCCCCCCCCCCCCCCCCCCCCCCCCCGGGAATACCAGAAAATATTTTTTTTTTCAAATGATTATTGCTCATTTTTCCTTCTTCCAACTAAGAAACGATTTTCCCTCAAAGTATTTTGAGCTGGGAAAACGTTTTTTGAAAATTTTCTTTTTTTTTTTTGGCCCAGAATTCCAGAAACTCCCTTTTTTATGTGATTATTGCTCATTTTTCCTCCCTTTCAGCCGAGAAAGTTTTTTTTAACCTTATTTTTGGACATTTTTCTCGATCTTTCAGCCGAGAAAGCCCCATTTTAAGTTTTACTGTATTTTGAACCAGGAAAACCCCCACTTTTTTGGAAATTTCTTCCCCCCCCCCCCCCAATACCAGAAAACTTTTTTTTTTTTTCACATGATTATTGCTCATTTTTCCTTCTTCCAACTGAGAAACGTTTTTTCCTCAAAGTATTTTGAGCTGGGAAAACACGTTTTTTGAAAATTTTCTTCCTTTTTTTGGCCCAGAATTCCAGAAACTCCCTTTTTATGTGAATATTGCTTATTTTTCTCCCTTTCAGCCGAGAAATGTTTTTTTAACCGGATTTTTGGACATTTTTCTCGATCTTTCAGCCGAGAAAGCCCATTTTAAGTTTTCTACTGTATTTTGAACCAGGAAACCCCCACTTTTTTTGGAAAATCCCCCCCCCCCCCCCCCGAATACCAGAAAACATTTTTTTTCACATGATTATTGCTCATTTTTCCTTCTTCCAACTGAGAAACGTTTTTCCTCAAACTATTTTGAGCTGGGAAACACGTTTTTGGAAATTTTTTTCTTTTTTTGACCCAAAATTCCAGAAACTCCCTTTTTTTTGTGATTATTGCTCATTTTTCTCCCTTTCAGCCGAGAAATGTTTTTTTTTAACCGGATTTTTGGACATTTTTCTCGATCTTCAGCCGAGAAAGCCCCATTTTAAGTTTTCCACTGTATTTTGAACCAGGAAAACCCCCACTTTTTTGGAAATTTCCTCCCCCCCCCCCCCCCCACCCCAATACCAGAAAACATTTTTTTCGCATGATTTTGCTCATTTTTCCTTCTTCCAACTCAGAAACGATTTTTCCTCAAACTATTTTGAGCTGGAAACACGTTTTTTGGAAATTTTTTCTTTTTTTGACCCAAAATTCCGAAAACTCCCTTTTTTTTTGTGATTATTGCTCATTTTCTCCCTTCCAGCCGAGAAATTGTTTTTTTAACCGGATTTTTGGACATTTTTCTCGATCTTTCAGCCGAGAAAGCCCCATTTTAAGTTTCCACTGTATTTTGAACCAGGAAAACCCCCACTTTTTGGAAATTACCTCCCCCCCCCTAAATACCAGAAAACTTTTTTTTTTTTTTCACATGATTATTGCTCATTTTTCCTTCTTCCAACTGAGAACGTTTTTTCCTCAAAGTATTTTGAGCTGGGAAAACACGTTTTTTGGAAATTTTTTTCTTTTTTTGAGCCAAAATTCCAGAAACTCCCTTTTTTTTTGTGATTATTGCTCATTTTTCTCCCTTTCAGCCGAGAAATGTTTTTTTTAACCGGATTTTTGGACATTTTTCTCGATCTTTCAGCCGAGAAAGCCCCATTTAAGTTTCCACTGTTTTGAACCAGGAAAACCCCCTTTTTTTGGAAATTTCCTCCCCCCCCCCTCCTAAATACCAGAAAACTTTTTTTTTTTCACATGATTATTGCTCATTTTTCCTTCTTCCAACTGAGAAACGTTTTTTCCTCAAAGTATTTTGAGTGGGAAACACGTTTTTTGAAAATTTACTTCGTTTTTGTTTTTGGCCTAGAATTCCAGAAACTCCTTTTTTGACATGATTATTGCTCATGTTTCCTCCCTTTCTGCCGAGAAATGTTTTTTTACTGGATTTTTGGACATTTTTTTTTACTTTATTTTGAACCAGGAACCCCACTTTTTGGAAATTTTCTCCTCCCCCCCCCCCCCAGAATACCAGAAAAAAAATTTTTTTACACGATTATTGCTCATTTTTCCTTCTTCCAACTGAGAAACGTTTTTTCAACCGGATTTTTGGACATTTTAGGTAGATTCTTTTCTTCAAAAATCTACCTATTGTAATGTACCAAGTAGTCGCAGATTCAAAAAATTTCTATACGTTTTTCGTTTCATACCTCCTGGACCCAAACCATCTTCAGTTGAAAAGTTTATATATATATATATATATATTAGCACGATAACTGGAGCAATTTTAATGTGAGGGTGACGATATCCGGTATTTAGAGCTTTTATCAATAGCTCGGAGTTCGTTAATGGCTGAAATCGGACCAGCGATTCACCTACTTTACTTAGGGCTTAAAAGACAAAATTGGCATTTCTATTGAAATCCTAGTCCTTTTGCAAAAAAAAACTTTAAGACCTCTGCGAGGGCGTGTAAAAAATTAATTAAAGCAGGTTTGGACGAGCCAGGCGCAAAATATTGAACTAGCTAAACTTAAAAAAAATTTGAATTTATACCGGGAAATTATTAAATATTTATTAATAAAATTATCAGATGTTTTTTAGGGGCTCAGTGGAGCAATTTTTTTATATCATCATTTTATAACATAATTATATTTTGTGTTTATACATTTTAATTTACTAATCATGAAAGAAATCTACCTTTAGTCCCTGCTACCGCAGGGTCATTTTTTTTCGCTTTTTTGTTTAAAAATCCAATATTACATCGAAAAACCATTTACTAACCGTAGGTAATGTTTAAAAAAAACTCTCCCAAAAAAAAGTAAAAAAAATGACCTGCGGTAGCAGGGACTAAAAGGTAGATTCTTTTCATGATTAAAATTAAAATGTATAAACACAAATAATAATTATGTTATAAAAATGATGATATAAGAAAAATTGCGCCACTGAGCCCCTAGAAAAACATCTGATAATTTTATTAATAAAATATTTAATAATTTCCCGGTATAAATTCAAATTTTTTTAAAGTTTAGCTAGTTCAATATTTTGCGCCTGGCTCGTCCAAACCTGCTTTAATTAATTTTTACACGCCCTCGCAGAGGTCTTAAAGTTTTTTTGCAAAAGGACTAGGATTTCAATAGAAAATGCCAATTTGTTTTAAGCCCTAAGTAAAGTAGGTGAATCGCTGGTCCGATTTCAGCCATTAACGAACTCGTCCGAGCTATTGAGATAAAAGCTCTAAATACCGGATATCGTCACCCTCACATTAAAATTGCTCCAGTTATCGTGCTAATATATATATATATATATATATATAAACTTTTCAACTGAGGATGGTTTTGGGGTCCAGGAGGTATGAAACGAAAAACGTATAGAAAATTTTTGAATCTGCGACTACTTGGTACATTAAATAGGTAGATTTTTGAAGAAAAGAAATCTACCTAAAAATGAATTTTTACCCTTTTTCAGGTGTTAATTCACTGGGCTAATTTTCTTAAGTGGATTAAACTTTTTTGATATTTAGGGAAGCCAAAGTCTAATTTCTCCGCTTGTTTTAATTTTCCTTCGTTTTCTCTAACATCTTTAATAAAACTTAGTTTAATTTTTTTTTTTTTTTATTGAAACAAAGATTTATTATTTTATTTTATAGGGGTGGGTGTAACATCAACAACCGAAAAAGGTTGGTTTTTACAAAATTAAGGGTTAAAAATTAATTAATTTTTTTTTTAATTTTTTAGAAACGACCGAAATAAGCACCGAGGTTGAAACCGGTGAGTAGGCCCTTTCAAAAAGGCTTATCCGGGCTTTCATTATTTAATGGTTTCAGAAATCGACGAAAAGAAGTCACTGAATCGACAATAAAAAATCGTAAGTCCGACTTCAACGGTTTGAACTAATCGCTTTAAAAATATTGTTTGGTAGTTTTTTCATCACCGGTTTAACTCCGACCCAGTTTTCTTTTTTTGTTCTTGTTTATTTTCGTTGAAAAAGTTTTTATCGTATGAAATCATTCACTTTATCCGGAACGGCTGTGTACAAATTCCGTGCCGGTAATGATTGTTTACCGATGACAGAGGTCAAATTCCGTGCGGAGACCGAGAGGGAATGTGTACAAACTGCGTGCGAAGGATTTAGTCAGTCAGAATAATGGATCCGAGTCCGAGTGCCACGTTATCTGTGATAAGTGATCGAGGCAAAGTATTACGCGTTGTCGACGGCTACAAATTCCTAACGATGTGAGTGACTGGTTCACCGACGACTTGATGCCCATTGCCCCGGTAACCAAGAACCTTGACGATTTTTGGACTACCTTCTTCAGACTTACATTTCCGAGGATGCCACGTACCCCCCAAATTTGTGGAGCGAGTTTTCCTGCAGTACGATGAGGACGACGAACAGCTGCGAAGCATTCCATTCAAAGTTGAATGAAATGTTTTATGCTAGCCATCCACACATCTTCAAGTTCATTGAAGTTTTGAAAGACGTACAGGCCACTACTTATGTTAAAATGCGGTCTCAACAACAGAAATCGAAGACGATTCGCAAGAAGGAAGAATTCCTCCGCGAGCAAATGGCTGCGTTAGAGAGCGGTCTGATTTCCCGGATGGACTTTGTTAAATCAGTTTCATTCAAATTTTTTCCACTTGCTGTATAGGTGTTTTGAGGTTATAAGTAAATTTAATTTGATTTTTGGTGCCCATGACGTGATCAGAAGATTTTTTTTTTTTTGACAAGGCATTTTATGCAAATTTATATTTTTTCCAAGAATGTTTTGAGGTTGCAAATTTTGACAACTCCACCAATTTTTGTGGAGGCTTTTGGGGTGTGAAGCAGTTCGCCTCCAAGCGGTGCACCCTGGGTCACGCTAAACGAGCTGCACGGAGATTGTACATGTCTCATTTCATAGCCGCACGGAAACGGTACATGACCCTTTTGAGGCTCGCACGGAGTTTGTGCATCGCGGCACGGAGTTTGACGATTGCCTCCGGAACCATTGATATTTTGTGAGCAAACATTGGATAAACGCCCAAGGCTTTAAGCCTTGTTTCCATCAAGGAATTCCGCCTGAGAACTCAGGAAGAGAGAAAAAGTAGAGGAGAACACAAAAAATTTTCGGTTTCGTAACAATAGCTTTGTTCAAACCGCAGTTTGAAACTTATGGAGCATGCGCAGAAGTTTCAAACTGCGGTTGGAACAAAGCTGTCATTTGGAGAAAAGATTTTTTAAACAATTTTTTTTTAAACCGGAAGATATGGTTTGACTGATTAACTGAAAATTTGAAGATTTTTGATGCCTATATGAAACTTGATTGAAACTTATGGAGCATGCGCAGAAGGATTTGCTCGTCTAATTTGACTTCAGATTTGACGGACAAACGATTTGAACGACGTCCAATTTGACGTACAATCCTTCTGCGCATGCTCCAGAAGTTTCAAACTACGGTTGGAACAAAGCTATCATTTGGAGGAAAGGTTTTTTAAAAAATATTTTTAAAAACCGGAAGATTGACTGATTAATTGACAATTTGGAAGATTTTTGATGCCTTGTACATTTTGATTGATCTAAAAAACGCTTAACTAACCCCTGATCAAGGATGCTTACGCGGTTTTTCGGCTTTCACGCTGGAGGAAGGACGGCGACTGGCCACGATTTTTGGGAAGGAGACTCGGAGTTCAATTAACTGCGTTTTATGGATGGGAAACCCCGTATAAATCGTTGTTTGGGCATTTTTCTTCGCTTGTGGGGCAAAAGACCTCCTTTCGACACGGATTTTTGGGCGTTTTTCTTGGTTTTTAGGACGAAAAACCTCTCTTTACTCTGTTTTTGGCGTTTTCTCCTTATTTATAACGGGGAACCCTTATTAACTGCGTTTTAGGGATGGAAAACCCCGTATAAATCGGTGTTTGGGCATTTTCTTCGCTTGTGGGGCAAAAGACCTCCTTTCGACACGGATTTTTGGGCGTTTTTCTCGGTTTTTAGGATGAAAAACCTCTCTTTACTCCTGTTTTTGGCGTTTTTCTCCTTATTTATAACGGGGAACCCTTATTAACTGCGTTTTATGGATGGGAAAACCCGTATAAATCGGTGTTTGGGCATTTTCTTCGCTTGTGGGGCAAAAGACCTCCTTTCGACACGGATTTTGGGCGTTTTTCTCGGTTTTTAGGACAAAAAACCTCTCTTTACTCCTGTTTTTGGCGTTTTTTCCTTATTTATAACGGGGAACCCTTATTAACTGCGTTTTATGGATGGGAAACCCAGTATAAATCGGTGTTTGGGCGTTTTTCTTCGCTTGTGGGGCAAAAAACCTTCTTTCGACACGGATTTTTGGGCGTGTTTCTCGGTTTTTAGGACGAAAAACCTCTTTACACCTGTTTTTGGCGTTTTTTTCCTTATTTATAACGGGGAACCCTTATTAACTGCGTTTTATGGATGGGAAACCCCGTATAAATCGGTGTTTGGACGTTTTTCTTGGCTTGTGGGGCAAAAAACCTTCTTTCGACACGGATTTTTGGGCGTTTTTCTCGGTTTTTAGGACGAAAAACCTCTTTACACCTGTTTTGGCGTTTTTTTCCTTATTTATAACGGGGAACCCTTATTAACTGCGTTTTATGGATGGAAACCCCGTATAAATCGGTGTTTGGGCGTTTTCTTGGTTTGTAGGGCAAAAAACCTTCTTTCGACACGGATTTTTGGGCGTTTTTCTCGGTTTTAGGACGAAAAACCTCTCTTTACTCCTGTTTTTGGCGTATTTCTCCTTATTTATTAAAGAAAACTCTTATTAATACTCACCTGGTTAGTTCAAAAAGGTCTTTGCTGTAGGTCATCGCTCCCAGAAATAAAATGTTGGGTTCGCCGGGAGAATTTAAGATAACGAATATTTTATGGGTGGTATTACGAAAACGTTCACTGATGTATCCAATAAAAGGGATTCTTTTTTTCCCTGCAAAAGAGAAAGTTTGCTTATTTGACAAAAGCTTTTTTCCCTCGCTTATTATAGTTGGATTGAAGGGGTTCCTTGGGCGTTTGGGGATTTGCTCCATTGACCTTATATCAGGTGGGTGAAAGGGCTTTTCTCCAAGGTTGAAGCGAATAAGAGGTGCTCTCATTTCGTCTCCGAGACGATTCAAAGAGTCCCATGTAAAGTTCCCCCCTTTTTTCCCGCAGAGGATCGCCTACTTTCCATATATTATTGGATTGGTGAACACCTGCGGACAATCCCGAAACTCCCGCAATCAAAGCCGCTCTATTCATGGCAGTCTGGGACCTCAGAGCACGATCGGTATTCAAATGATTGAATTCACAGATGAAATCATTTTCGTATTCAAAACGTTTCAATAATGAATAGAATGGATTTAAAACCACGACGTAACCGCTAATTTTCCTTCTTGTTTATGCCCTATAAGAAAGACGGTTTTTCTTTTCAAATTGTGAGTGACTCTGATATTTTAGCTTCCTCAATTGTGACGGCCTAAGGGAAAGGGTCTTCCAGACCCTACCGTCTTCAGCAAAAGGGTCTTCCAGACCCTACCGTCTTCAGCAAAGGGTCTTCCAGACCCTACCGTCTTCAGCAAAAGGGTCTTCCAAGACCCTACCGTCTTCAGCAAAAGGGTCTTCCAGACCCTACCGTCTTCAGCAAAAGGGTCTTCAGCGAAAGGGTCTTCCAGACCCTACCGTCGTCAGCAAAAGGGTCTTCCATACCCTACCGTCATCTGCAAAAGGGTCTTCCAGACCCTACCGTCTTCAGCAAAAGGGTCTTCAGCAAAAGGGTCTTCCAGACCCTACCGTCTTCAGCGAAAGGGTCTTCCAGACCCTACCGTCTTCAGCAAAAGGGTCTTCCAAGACCCTACCGTCTTCAGCAAAAGGGTCTTCCAGACCCTACCGTCTTCAGCAAAAGGGTCTTCAGCAAAAGGGTCTTCCAGACCCTACCGTCGTCAGCAAAAGGGTCTTCCAAGACCCTACCGTCGTCAGCAAAAGGGTCTCCCTAGACCCTACCGTCTTCAGCAAAAGGGTCTTCCAGACCTACCGTTTCCACCAAAAGGGTCTTCCAGACACTACCGTCTTCAGCAAAAGGGTCTTCCAGACCATACCGTCTTCAGCAAAAGGGTCTTCCAGACCCTACCGTCATCAGCAAAAGGGTCTTCCAGACCCTACCGTTTCCACCAAAAGGGTCTTCCAGACCATACCGTCTTCAGCAAAAGGGTCTTCCAGACCCTTCCGTCTTCAGCAAAAGGGTCTTCCAGACCCTACCGTCTTCAGCAAAAGGGTCTTCCAAGACCCTACCGTCTTCAGCAAAAGGGTCTTCCAGACCCTACCGTCTTCAGCAAAAGGGTCTTCAGCAAAAAGGTCTTCCAGACCCTACCGTCGTCAGCAAAAGGGTCTTCCAAGACCCTACCGTCGTCAGCAAAAGGGTCTCCCAAGACCCTACCGTCTTCAGCAAAAGGGTCTTCCAGACCTACCGTTTCCACCAAAAGGGTCTTCCAGACACTACCGTCTTCAGCAAAAGGGTCTTCCAGACCATACCGTCTTCAGCAAAAGGGTCTTCCAGACCCTACCGTCTTCAGCAAAAGGGTCTTCCAGACCCTACCGTTTCCACCAAAAGGGTCTTCCAGACCATACCGTCTTCAGCAAAAGGGTCTTCCAGACCCTTCCGTCTTCAGCAAAAGGGTCTTCCAGACCCTACCGTCTTCAGCAAAAGGGTCTTCCAGACCCTACCGTCGTCAGCAAAAGGGTCTCCCAAGACCCTACCGTCTTCAGCAAAAGGGTCTTCTACACCCTGCCGTCTTCAGCTTCTACCAGACCCCTTAGAGGCGAATCAATCTTTCCGATCGTGAGGTCATCTATGATGCCCCGCGTCCTTCGGCCCATCCGCACCCTTTTCATCCGATTTTCACCAAATTATCACTGAATTGTCCTTTTGACCAGATTTTTCAATATCCAGAGCTTTTTAGAGCTCTTTAAAATGAAAGTTTTCTTTATGTTCAACTGCGTTACGTTGAAACGACAAAATGTCGAAACGACAAGTGTTAAATCCCTTCTTTAAGTTCAAATGCATTATAGTGAACGTTTTCGAGTATTTTCTTTATGTTGAGTTGCAGATTTTTTTGTGTTGAACGTAAACTCGCGTTTTCTGCTATTTTATGGTCACTGCATTATGGCGAACCGAATTATGTCGACGCGTACACATAACAGGCAGGAATTTTGGGGTGCTGTCGTCGCTACCTCGAGCTTCTTTGATGAAATTCCCGTTGAGTCACTTTAGCTTTTAGGAAAAAAGATTTAATTTTGAAATCGATTTTGAATTTGAAATTGCTAATTTTAATCCAGATTGAAGCGCTCAATGAATTTTAATTAGTCATGGAACTTAATTGATATAAGTTAAATGGGCTAAAAGGGGTGGAGCCGATCCCTTTTGGGAACTCTCAACATCAACACCTCCCTCTGATTGAAGTGTCATCCCAAGAATGAATCCCTCGGGGGGCTTTAAACGCCTTTAAGACGAAAAGGAGAAATCCCAGGACTCCCTCAAACCTCAAAAAGTAGAAGGAGGATGGGGAGATTCGGAATACCTGCTACATATTGTATTTACCTAAGGCTTGATGAAACTAAATTACCTCTTAGGAACGGTTTAAAATAAGGTAAATTGAGTTTCTAGTCGTTTATCAGAATTACTTTCAGCTTATTCTCACACTTCTCTCCCGTCTGGGTATTCCAGACTTATTTCAATGTGACGGGAAAATTTATGTACAGATTTTCTTCAAGGTATCTCTCGAGAAAATAATTTCAAAAATAAATTTCTTCAACTCTAGAAATGTTAAACATCGTAAATATTATTTTACTTCAGTAAGCAAAAGGTTTTTCCGAACAAAAAGAAGTTGACCCCCGTTACACCTTCCTACAACTCGAGCATCATTTTAACTTCCTTAAAGAAGTTATTGTGATACCCTCGACGTCGGGTTTTTAGGGAAGGGTCTTTCAGACCCCGTAGGGTCAAATCGAATATTGATTTTTACCGATCTCAACTTTGTCTGTGGTGCCGGCCGGCCGTAGCATTTTTCCGGAATACTTCTGGGCCACAGTTTTGAATTTTTTTTTGTTGTGTAATAAGCAAAAAAATTTTTTTTTTTAGTAGGGAGAAATTTGATATTTCCACCCTTTGAGAGAGAAGCATCCCTTGGGCAGAAAGCCCAATATTTCTACCTCGATTCTTGGAAAATTTTTAGAAAAAAAAAATTAAAACTCAAAAAATTTTTGAAAGGAAAAAAGAAAACTCTAAATTTTTCAACAAAAATGAAATAAAATAAAATAAAAATTAAAAATTAAAAAAAATAAACTTAAAAAATTATTTGAACTTCCTCTACCTAAACTTCTCCTCCGTTATACTTTCCCCTCCATGAACTTCCCCTCCTTTATACTTCCCCTCTTTAATACTTCCCCCTCACTTATACTTATCGTACATCTCCCTTATACAGTACTACCCCTCCCTTATACTTCCCCCTCCCTTATACATACCTCTCACTTATACTACCCCTCCCTTATACTTCCCCCTCCCTTATACTTCCCCCTCCTTTATACTTACCTCTCCCTTATACTACCCCTTCGTTATACTTCCCCTCCTTAAACTTCTCCTCCGTTATAATTTCCCCTCCTTAATACTCCCCTCCTTAATACTTCCCCCTCCTATATTTTTCCTTCTCTTTAAGGAAGTTTTCGTTGGAAGCTCTTCCAAACAAGTACCTTTTTTTTTGGTATAATTGAGAAGGCAGTGGAAAAAAAAAAAAAAGTTCAATTAAGACCATAGAAGATGAAGTTCACTTACATAAAGCAGGGTTGAATTTAAGCCCAACATTCAGACATAAGCATCAACAATAGAAACGGCCCTTTACAAACGGGTTAACCCTTGATTAACCCAGAGAGCAAAATAGTTTCAAAAGCATCTTTTATCAAATTAATTTAGTAATTTTGAAGACTAAAAATTCATGATAGATTATTAATTCGATATTAAATTGATCGCAGATTAGTTCATTTGATTATCTAACAACCTAATTATGGTATGGATATCTCCCTTGAGGTACTCAATTTATGTGCTAAGTACATAGCGCATATGCATGTAGATTATTAATTGTGTTCTAGCAGCCCCTTCAGATTCCTCAAGTTATTTTTATTAAAAATGGCTTTTGAATCGATTTTAATTCGCATATTTCTTTTTTTAATGTCTGCCAAGTGTCGTGTCAAAAAGAAGATGGATGTGCTCAGGTTATAAGCTCTGGCCCGCCTACTTAGCAGAATTTCAAGTTCTTAAAATTAAATCCATGGGGAAAGCCCTTTTATTGTGAGCTGGCAACGACGGAAATTTCCTCAAAGTTGCGCAATTTTTGATTTTTCTTCCTATTTTCGAAAACATAAGTCTTCGCCCAGTCAGGCCATATGGAATTTATCCTACGGGGTCTGGAAGACCCTTCCCCAAAAACCCGACGTCGAGGGTATCACAATAACTTCTTTTAGGAAGTAAATTAAATAAATTCCATTTAACATAAAGAACATTTCGTCGCGTTAGTTCTAACACCGGCTATATCAGTTTTTATCAATTTTGAGTTTGGCATTGTTTCTGATGGTAAATTTTGTGGTGAATCGAATTCCGTTGGTAATTTAACCCTATTACCAACAGAAAACGCGTAGTTCACGATTTAGCCAACAGGTTATGCATTGATTCCAATGAGAAATTAATCAGTATTTCCACCCTCCTGAAAACCTAGAAAAATGAGATAGCCGGTGTTAGAACTAACGCGAAGATTTGGTGGAAATTTTCTTCTTCGAGGTCCAGAAGATGCACTCCCAAAAAGCGATCGTGGAGGGTAATACAATACCTTCTCTTTGAGAAATTTATCAAATTGTGTGTCCCTCGGCCGAAAAACTGAGGAAAATGCTCGAAAATCGTTCCCATTTTGTTTTCAAGGCCACTTTTTCTAAAATGAATCCATTTTGAGGATTACCTTAAGAGGGAAAAATTAGTTTTAGAATCTTGAAAAAATAAAAAAAATTGATTTTTCTGTCAAATGTTTTTTCTATTAGCTAAAGTGGGGGCTCGTCGTTTGAGACGAAGTAGAAAAAATATGAGACGTGAAAAAAAAGGTTTAGGACCCGTGGAAGGGGTTGAAGTGTTTTTTTATTCACTATGACCCTTCCCGGGGTTTTGTAAATATCATTAGTAGCTCGCAGTTGAAGGTTTTAAAGCTTCTAAACTGTTTTGCGGTGGTCGAAAGGATTTTCATCGTAATCCGCCCACCGCCTGTCTCTTTACCCGGGAAAATTACGTGCGTTTCTACCCTATAATACTTTAAACGCCTTTTTAAAATTAATAGGTTCAACTCAATAGTTTCGAAGGTTGTATTTAATTATTTTATTATTCACGAGGATTTCCATAGATAAATTTTTTCCCCTTAATTATGAATTTTTTAAATAAAAAAATCTTGCACAGAAAACTAATGAATGAATAAATAATTAAGTTAAAAATATGCGTTCTCTGTTTCACATTTCAATATTAACGAGATGAGATCCAATTTGCGTGTGAAAACGTTGATAACTACTCCTGTTGTTAATTTTCTTCCCTTCGGTTTGATTGGTCAGAAAAGGTTATTAGTGAAATTGTTTGAAACGGTCGGAAAAGTGTGGAAAAGCGAGGGGTTAGTCGACGGCGGGTAGAATTAGTGTTATGTCTTAGTCGCAAAGCCGTGGAACCGACCCCCCTATTCTCATGCAAATACCTTCAAACGGATTATAATACGGATCCTCGAGTAATTAACACCCTCTCTCTCGTCCTCCGGCTTATTTACTGGATGGCGAATAAAGTCAAGAACCTATTCTGGGAGGTCGCCAATTTTTCGAAAGAAAAATAAACAGTTCAACTAGGCTAATTTTAAGGGAACAATTGTTATCACACCGAAATTTCAAGAGTTAAGGTGAGGTGGGGAGGCAGTGGGTAAGGTGACCGAATTTCAAAGAGGAACGTTGTGGAAAACAGTCCGAAACCCGGTAAAAAGGGGTTAAAACATCCGAACAACCGATAAAATGGATGTTTCATAACTAGAAAATCGAGGAAAACAACCTAAAACTTGGTAAAAGAGATGTTTAACGCCTGAACTACTAATAAAACGGGTTTTTATATTCCGGAAAATGATCAATAACCCGGTAAATAGATGTTAAAACACCCGAACACCCGATAAAACGGTGGGTTGTTCGGGTAAAAAGATGTTTTAGGTTGTTTCAAAGCAGAAAATCGATGAAAACAACCTAAAACTTGGTAAAAGAGATGTTTAACGCCTGATCGGCTGATAAAACGGGTTTTTATATTCCAGAAAATGACCAAAACCCGTTTAAAAGATGTTAAAACACCCGAACACCCGGTAAAACGGATGTTTCTAAACCAGAAAATGACCGAAAACCCGGTAAAAAGACGTTAAAACTCCTGAACACACGATAAAACGGATGTTTCTAAGCCAGAAAATCGACGGAAACAATCTAAAACTCGGTAAATGAGATGTTTAACGCCTGAACGACTAATAAAACGGGTTTTTATATTCCAGAAAATGACCAAAAACCCTTAAAAAATGTTAAAACACCTGAACACCCAGTAAAACGGATGTTTCTAAGCCAGAAAATGACCGAAATCCCGGTAAAAAGATGTTAAAACGCCTGAACACACGATAAAACGGATGTTTCTAAACCAGAAAATCGACGGAAACTATCTAAAACTCGGTAAATGAGATGTTTAACGCCTGAACGACTAATAAAACGGGTTTTTATATTCCAGACAATGATCAAAAACAAGGTAAAAGATGTTAAAACACCCGAACACCCGATAAAACGGATGTTTCTAAACCAGAAAGTCGAAGAAAACATCTAAAACTTGGTAAAAGGGACGTATAACGCCTGATCGACTAATAAAACGGGTTTTCTGTACCAGAAACTCGATAAAAACGACCCAAAACACGCTAAAAGAGATGTTTAACGCCTGATCAACTTTTAAAACGGGTTTTTCTATACCAGAAAATGACCGAAATCCCGGTAAAAAGATGTTAAAACTCCTGAACACACGATAAAACGGATGTTTCTAAACCAGAAAATCGACGGAAACAATCTAAAACTCGGTAAATGAGATGTTTAACGCCTGAACGACTAATAAAACGGGTTTTTATATTCCAGAAAATGACCAAAAACCCCTTAAAAAATGTTAAAACACCTGAACACCCAGTAAAACGGATGTTTCTAAGCCAGAAAATGACCGAAATCCCGGTAAAAAGATGTTAAAACGCCTGAACACACGATAAAACGGATGTTTCTAAACCAGAAAATCGACGGAAACTATCTAAAACTCGGTAAATGAGATGTTTAACGCCTGAACGACTAATAAAACGGGTTTTTATATTCCAGAAAATGATCAATAACCCGGTAAATAGATGTTAAAACACCCGAACACCCGATAAAACGGTGGGTTGTTCGGGTAAAAAGATGTTTTAGGTTGTTTCAAAGCAGAAAATCGACGGAAACAATCTAAAACTCGGTAAATGAGATGTTTAACGCCTGAACGACTAATAAAACGGGTTTTTATATTCCAGAAAATGACCAAAAACCCGTTAAAAATGACCCTGCGGTAGCAGGGACTAAAAGGTAGATTTCTTTTCATGATTAGGTAAAATTAAAATGTATAAACACAAATATATAATTATGTTATAAAAATGATGATATAAGAAAAATTGCTCCACTGAGCCCCTAGAAAAACATCTGATAATTTTATTAATAAAATATTTAATAATTTCCCGGTATAAATTCAAATTTTTTTTAAAGTTTAGCTAGTTCAATATTTTGCGCCTGGCTCGTCCAAACCTGCTTTAATTAATTTTTTACACGCCCTCGCAGAGGTCTTAAAGTTTTTTTTTGCAAAAGGACTAGGATTTCAATAGAAAATGCCAATTTTGTCTTTTAAGCCCTAAGTAAAGTAGGTGAATCGCTGGTCCGATTTCAGCCATTAACGAACTCGTCCGAGCTATTGAGATAAAAGCTCTAAATACCGGATATCGTCACCCTCACATTAAAATTGCTCCAGTTATCGTGCTAATATATATATATATATATAAACTTTTCAACTGAGGATGGTTTTGGGGTCCAGGAGGTATGAAACGAAAACGTATAGAAAATTTTTGAATCTGCGACTACTTGGTACATTACAATAGGTAGATTTTTGAAGAAAAGAAATCTACCTAAAATGTTAAAACACCCGAACACCCGGTAAAACGGATGTTTCTAAACCAGAAAATGACCGAAAACCCGATAAAAAGACGTTAAAACTCCTGAACACACGATAAAACGGATGTTTCTAAACCAGAAACTCGATAAAAACGACCCAAAACACGCTAAAAGAGATGTTTAACGCCTGATCAACTTTTAAAACGGGTTTTCTATACCAGAAAATAACCAAAAACCCGGTAAAAAGATGTTAAACGCCAGAAAACCTGATTAAACGGATGTTTCTACACCAGAAACTCGATAAAAACGACCCAAAACCCGGCTTAACTCCTATACGCGCAATTAAACGATCTTAACGATCAATTTCTTGAAGTTATTGGACTAGCCTCCATGTCCGGTTTTTGAGAGTAGGTCTTCCAGACCCATTTAAGGAAAATGGATTAGTGAGGTTGTCTGTGGTGCCGCCTGTCCGTCCTTCCTGTATTCGCCAGTCCTTCCAGTTTACGGCCGCAATTTTCATCTGATTTTCTCCAAGTTTTGATTATTTGCAAACTTTTTCCAAATCAACAAAATAACGGAGATATCTCGATCTAAAATTTTTATAATGTTCTACAGCCCTCCTATTGGTGCGTTCTTCACCAATGTTTTATCAAATTTTAGGTAGACTTATTTTGTTTCCATTAAATAAAGTTTATTCGAAAAAAAAAAAAAGTACCTATAGTAGGCTGAAATTTTGGCTTTTCTCGCTCCTATATTGTTACTTTCCTTTAAGCAAGTTTTCGTTGGAAGCCCTTCAAACCAGTACTTTTTTTAAAATACATGGGAAAAATTAAAGTCTTCGCCCTGCCACAAGAAATGAGGGTAAACTGCCCATATTTCTCCCAAATATCGCGGAAATTATTTTTCTCGATGGAAAATAGCCCTTGCGGAACTCATTTCCCAAAACATCGAAGGTATAACGATAAAATTCCATTCAAAATAACAAAAAAAAATGGAGTGTTTTAGGTATTTTACCTACTAATATTTTAACCTAACTGGATCCTTTAAAAATCTTATAGTGTATTTTAAAATTTTTTTGTTTTTTTCAGAGGGTTTGAGACACGTGAGAGTACACGTTCCTGTGGCTGTGAAAGCGGGCGACTCGGCGGTCCTCCGGTGCCTCTTCGATCTGGGCGAGGACACACTCTATTCCGTCAAGTGGTACAAAGGAGGAAGGGAGATTTTCCGATATTTACCCAGAGATACGCCATCTATAAAAATTTTCCCCATCCAGGGCCTCGAAGATCTTCATGTCGAGGTAAAAATTTTATCATCAAAAAAAAGAAAAAAACCTTTTTCAAAATTAAGAGAGCAAAAAAAAAATTATTTCTTTTGATAGAAGCTTATCTTCCGTTATGCGTGCCCAACATACAATTCTAAAAACCTAATCGGGAGATTAAAGAGGGTGGAATAAACATGGAGATTCACTTTGAATTGTGAAATTTTATGGAAACTCTGTTTGCGATTGTTACCGTGCGTCACGTAAAAAGATAAAACGAAAATTCTCTCTCGTTTTTTAAACATGATTAACATTTCGTGCTGATTCAAAAAAATGCAAAAATTGATTTTTCCTCCAGAGAATTTTATAAAACATTTAAATTTAAGTTGAAAAGGAAAAGAGCGCAATGTAACTGTGATGACGTCATCAATTTTGATGACGCACTTCCCAATAGGGCGCCGAAATTCAAATTACAAGGTCAATTGTATTTTGAGCTTTTTCATAAAACGTTTAAATTTTCTTTAAGCAATTACTGTCTAATAAATTGAAACTTTATTATTTAAACGTCGGGGGGTTATTTTAAAATTATAAAAGCGTATAATGGGCGCATAAATGCGGATTCGCGTGTTCAGAGGAGTTCGAGATAGGCGAGGTAACGCCATTAACTTTTCAAGCGGTAATCTGAGGTTGTCATTGCATGTTTTTATATAAAAATTCCTTCATTTTAATTAGAATGAAAACATTCAGAAGGTGGAAGCCCGCCTTGGAAAATTGCTCGACGTGTTTGTTTAACTTAAAATTGTTTGTCTTTCGGGTCTAGACTCGAAAATACGCCCTCGAGACACGTGTTGTGATATTCGGGGGATTTCCGAGAAAACTTTATGGGGAATATCGTTAGTATGAACCTCCTGGATGATAAGTTATATCGAAACATTCCGTACACTTGTTAGGGTAAACTGTAATGCTAAAGCTTCTTGAACAAAGCGGATTTACTCATCGGTTAGATACCGAATAGGTGTTTCCAAGAACCTTCTTAAATCGTAAGAATACTATTCATAATCAAGCCCTCAAAATAGCTTTTCCTTGTATTCTACGGGGGGGGGGGGGGGGGGGGTAGAAAGAGGAACAAAATCGGTTGTAAATACTCTAAGTAGTCTTTACATTTCAAAAAGTACTGGTTTGAAGAGCTTCCAACGAAAACTTCCTTAAAGAGAAGTAACAATATGGGAGGGGAAGTATAACGGAGGGGAAGTATATGGGAGGGGAAGTATATGGGAGGGGAAGTATACCAGAGGGGGAAGTATATGGGAGAGGAAGTACATGGGAGGGAAGTATAACAGAGGGGGAAGTATACAGGGTGTCCGGAAACACATGGCAAGCGTCTGGGAGAGCGTTAAAAAGTGGTTTTACGAAAAAAAGTTAAATGTAAACCCCCCTTAATTTAAATCAAAGAATTTGATGGTGTAGTTTAAAATCCGCCTGGATATACAGGGTGTCCCAGACACAACCTAACTTCGTTATTTCAAATGAGAACCCCTATTTTTATTTCAGATTCGTAATCTACGCAAAATTTCAAGTAGATTTGAGTACTCATATGACGATTTTGGACAACTTTTAAAAAATGTCAAAATTTAGCGTTTTTCCGCTAAAATCCGTTAAAATTGACCTAGGAGACTCGTTTTTTTTTTTAATTCCACTTATTTTTTCCCGAAGAATCCAACTGTCTCAAATTTGAGCATCTTCGCATTCAGCATCACGAGATTTCGTCGCTAATGGCCTTTTTTCAAGTTTAACTCCAAATTCCATACTTCAAAAATGGAAATTAGCGATTTGTTGACGGAATTTTAATTTTGATGCATAAACACAAAAGACGCTGTAGCTCTTTCAAAATTTGTGGTCCGAAAGAAAAATTCCTTTCAACAAGTGCTAATTTTCATTTCTGAACTAAAAATTTGGGTTCTAACTTGAAAAAGGCCATTAGCGACGAAATCTCGTGATGCAGAATGCGAAGATGCTCAAATTTGAGACAGTTGGATTCTTCGGGAAAAAATAAGTGGAATTAAAAAAAACGAGTCTCCTAGGTCAATTTTAACGGATTTTAGCGCAAAAACGCTAAAATTTGACATTTTTTAAAAGTTGTCCAAAATCGTCATATGAGTACTTAGATCTACTTGAAATTTTGCGTAGATTACGAATCTGAAATAAAAAATAGGGGTTCTCATATTTTGAAATAACGAAGTTAGGTTGTGTCTGGGACACCCTGTATATCCAGGCGGATTTTAAACTACACCATCAAATTCTTTGATTTAAATTAAGGGGGGTTTACATTTAACTTTTTTTCGTAAAACCACTTTTTAACGCTCTCCCAGACGCTTGCCATGTGTTTCCGGACACCCTGTATAGGAGGAGAAGTATAACGGAGGGGGAAGTATATGGGAGGGGAAGTATAACAGAGGGGGAAGTATATGGGAGGGGGAAGTATATTGGAGGGGGAAGTATATGGGAGGGGAAGTATAACGGAGGGCGAAGTATAAGGGAACGAAAGTATAAAGGAGGGAAAGATAAGGGAGGGGAATTTTTTTTTCGAAAAATTTTCCTGTTTCTTTTCGAAAAATTTTCCGGGTATTTTTTTCGAAAAATTTTCCCGTTTTTTTTCGAAAAATTTTCCCGTTTTTTTTTCGAAAAATTTTCTAATTTTTTTTCGAAAAATTTTCCAGGTTTTTTTTCGAAAATTTTTTTAAGTGTCAAGGTAGAAATAATGGGCTCTTTGGCCTAGGGATGTGCCTCTCGTAATGGGTAGAGTGTGAAATTTCTCCCTACTAAAAAAAATTATAATTAAAAAGTGGAAATTTTTTTACACCAAAAATTCGTAAAAAATATGAGGAGTAATTGGTGAAAATTTGGTGAAAATCGGATTAACGGTTCGGCCGCAGCGAATTTTTTAAAATTTCAAACAGACATATCTCCGCCATTTTTTCGAAATTCAAAAATCGCCCTCGATACATTCTTCTTCACCGGCTAAAGAAATTAGTGTGAAAATTTGGTGAAAATCGGTTGAAAACTGTGGCCGTAAAGTGTTCCGGAAAAATGCTACGGACGTCCGGACGGCACCACAGACAAAGTTGAGATCGGTGTAGATCCATATTCGAATTTATCCTACGGGGTCTTCCAGACCCCTCCCCAAAAACCCGACGTGGAGGGTATCACAATAACTTCTTTAAGGAAGTTAAATATACAGGGTGTCCGGAAACACGTCTGGGAGTCTCCTAGGTCAATGTTAACGGATTTTAGCGCAAAAAAACGCTAAAATTTGACATTTTTTAAAGTTGTCAGAAATTGTCATATGAATAGTCAAATCTACTTGAAATTTAGCGTAGATAACGAATCTGAAATAAAAAATAGGGGTTCCCATTTGAAATAACGAAGTTAGGTTCTGTTTAGGACACCCAGTATATCCATGCGGGGGGGGGGGGGGGGTAAATTTAACTTTTTTTTCATAAAACCACTTTTTAACACTCTCCCACGTATGCCATGTGTTTCCGGACACCCCGTATACTGCGAAAATTGTAAAGACCCTAGCGCTCTCTTGAGGCAAACATTCAAATACATAGAAAAACGACTTTTCGCCAATTACCATCATGAAAATAAATTAAGAACATTCATTTAGGTCTAAATTATAAATAAAACATTTTTTAAACACGTGAAAACTTGAAGAACGTAATCTTTCTTAATTAGAACTAAATTAAGTTAGTTTAATGATGAACCTTCCCGCAGTTCTCTAGCAAAATTTTTTTGACGCCAAATTCCAAAGGTTTGTATCAGCGAATCAGTGAGGTCCGGAGCTTCCATGTGTACCAAGCGTATTGAAATCAACAACAACAGCAAAACAACAAAATCCCATAAAATCCTTACACATAGGGGGCAAAATCGACCTCACTTTTTACTTATTTTTAATTTATTTTCCGTGGGAGCCTTATTTTCGGGGGAATAAAAACAGAATTTTTTGACAAAAAGAGGTGAGAAAGACCCTTTCTCCAAAGATCGCCCCTTGCGGAGGTTACCACAATACATTCTCTTTGGGGAAGTTAAAAAATAGTGAAAAAACAGAAAAACGACTAAAGAGGACATTTTTCTTGGCTGTCATGAAAGTACATGAGAAATAAATTGGGCGGGCGTAAGTTTTGCCTATTGAGAGGGGCCAGTCGAAGAGAGGTTTGTTGGTAAAGTTCAGTTCTTTGACCTTCTTTTACAAAGAAAAAAAAATTTTTTTCTTTAACATACTCACAATTATAAAAATGCACGCACAAAAGAATGAAATAATGAAGATGGGATTAAAGAGAAAAGAGGGTTGGAAAATGAGCTTTTTATCTGTTGAGAAGGATGCGTGGTTGGAAAAGAAAGGAAGCGTAGAAAGAGAAAGGGGGGGGGGGGATTTTTCTTGTTAACCAAGTGCCTCCAACTTCCCAATGTAATTGGAACAATATTGACAAATCCGGGTAAAGTTGATAGATGGTGAGCCACGACTTTTTCTTACTCGTGCACCCCCTTAAAAACTTCTTACTCCCACTTTTTTTCTCTCTTTCTTTCTTTTATTCCCCGTCCTAATCATTCAATTATAGGGAGGGAAGAAGCGCTTTTTAGAAAACTCTCTCAGAATATAAAACCCAAAATATCGTTGGTTATCCTGTCTGGAACATAACCTAGTAAGACAACGTGGACTAGGGGCCAAACTTCCTTGAAACTCTCCTTAAACTAAAGGAATACTTTAAAGAAGGAATCTTTTGCTCCGAGGCTTCCTCAAAAGAAGAACTATAATAATTGAAAATGAAAGATTACGTTATCATCGGCCAATCAGAAAAGTTCAGTGTTTATAAACAGTAAGAAGGTTACGCTTCTAAGTTAACCAAAAAATCGCCATTTCGACTAAAAACAATTTGAGTACTCCAAAAACATATCTTGAAAAAATGGGGGAAATTGATAGGCTTCCTTCAATTTTAAGAGACAGATCACTGGGAGCTTCTTAACGTGAAGGAAGGATTTTTGAACTTAGAAAAGGGCTTCGTTTATAATTTATAAATGTGGGATAAGATATTTCCTGGAAAGGAGATCTATTGACAGAAGATCAAAGAAAACAGAAGTCTGTTAAATGTTAGTTTTATTGTGGAGAACCCACTGGAAGCTCCTCAAAGTAGCATAATTTGATGATTTCTGAGAAAATAAAATTGAGGAAAACCACTTCGGAGAGACTTTCGCCCATTTCCTGAGCCTGAAAAACCATTTCTCCCTCATATAACATTTTTTAAACAAAATTTCTTGATTCTTCATGACCGATCGAACTTTAATGGGAACAGTGCTCTAACACGGTTCACAAATGTAGAATGCATGTTAGAGCCTGAACTGTGTTCGATTGAATTGTATTTGAAAAATTTAGGTAGTCTTTTTAAATCCAGCGGTCAACGTCATGGCTGCCTAAAAGCGTTTATAACCTTTTATTGGAAGGTTTCATCTGGAATTTTTCGCGCCAAAAAATCAGGAATGCACCCCATAGATAAAAAGAAGAAAAAATCCTCTCCGTACTTTGCGGATCCTCCAAAATTTTTCAAATCAATTTTTTATTTTATTGTCTTTCTTTGATTCTTCAATTCTATTCTGGAAAATTATTTAATTATTTACTGAATGGACTGGAGTATTACTTTAATTTCAGCAGCGGCCGCTGATCCTTTATTCATTATAGTTTTAACAATAACGTTCATTTCGTCCCTTTCTTTTTTGCCCGCCATTTTATTTTCTAATTCTACACAACTTCGGCTCATTTCATTGCAGACATCGTTCCAAATTTTGATCATCCCTTCCGAACTCCCACCATTATTCAACTTGTCCGAAACACTCGAGAGCATTTTCGCCGTTATTTGATTGTTTTTTAACTTTGTTTTAAAAATTAATCGGACTTTTTGTTTTTTTTAATTTTTACCTGTCCTCCGACTTGCGTGTTTAAATGATCGATTCCACGTTTTAGCTTCGAAATCGACTTTTCGTAAATGTTTTCGAATTTTTTTTCGCCTTCGTTGACCGAATTTAGGGCCGATTGAAAACTTCGACGGTTCTCATCTATAGATTTTTGAAGATTTTGAAAATCTTTTAGGTTAAAAGAGTCACGGCTGAAACGGCAAACTGTTTTCAAAAGCAAAAATGACATTTTTTCTAATTTCCATGTGTAAAATTAATGTTCTACAATAAACATCTTAAGATTTTACTTAAAATTAAAAAAATTTGCCAGAAAAAAACTGTTGATAACCTCCAGACTGTTAACTCTTGTTGGTTCTCAAACCTACAAAAGGAGTTTCATATTTCATTTCAGCTCCATAAACAATCGATCAAATATTTCAAAAATACAATAAAAAAACGGGCGTACGGAAGATTTTAATCAAACAATCAAAGAAAATAAGGTCCGGTTCAGGAGGCCTTAATTATTATCAGACGATTGAAGTGTCAGGTTGTCAAACGTTTTGAAAAGCTTTAAATTAAATACGTTTCACTCTCAACTTTTCCAAAGAGACACAAAACTGATTAAACCTCTTTTTCTCCCCAAGGCAATATTTCAACACAACTCGAAAATAACTGGAGCATAAATTTTAGATCATTTTTTGCACTACTTCCCGCAGTTCTCAAAATTCAATTTTTTAAGAAATAAATCTAAAAATAAACATATGATAAACAGTGAGGTCCGAAGCTTCCATGTGTACCAATCTCTATGCAATCAGCAAAACAGAAATCACTCTCAAACTCAAACTATAATTAACACCTACACATAGGGAGCAAATATGACCTCACTTTTTTTGCAGGATAAAAATTTTTGACAGCTTTTTGCCTGCAAATATGATTTCTCTTCTTTCTTTTTCTTCTTTGCTTTTTGAGCCAGAATTATTATTGTTTTATTTTGAGCCAAAAATTTTCATTATTTTGTTTTGCCCAACTCGGGCTCTCCAAGCCTGCCAACTTATATCAACAAAATGAACAAAAGTTAAAAGTTTCTTTCTTTGACTCTTTGGGCTATAGAAATTTTGAAAAACTAGCTTAAGCTAATGAATAATTGCCTTTAAAAAGTAATAAAAAAATAAAACCTGTAAAAGTTTTTCGGTTGATTTCATTTTTTAACTTCCTTAAAGAAGTTATTGCGATACCCTCGACGTCGGGTTTTTGGGGAAGGGTCTTCCAGACCCCGGAGGGTCAAATCGAATATGGATCCACACCGATCTCAACTTTGTCTGTGGTTCCGGCCGTCCGTAGCATTTTTTTCCGGAACACTTTACGGCCACAGTTTTCATCCGATTTTCACCAAATTTTTACACAAATTTCTTTAGCCGGTGAAGAAGAATGTAAAGAGGGAGATTTTTGAATTTCGAAAAAATGGCGGAGATATGTCTGTTTGAAATTTTAAAAAATTCGCTGCGGCCGAACCGTTAATCCGATTTTCACCAAATTTTCACCAATTACTCCTTATAGTGACTTGTGATACACCTATAATTTATGTTCCTTTTTCTAGTGAGATAAAAATATTTAAAAATTGTTAATTGTTTAAAAGTGTTAATTGTAATTGTTTCCTGTTCTAGTTATTTTGTTTGACAATTACTATAAAATTTATTAATTTTGATGTAAATAAATAAAAATAAAAATAAATAAAATAAATATTTTTTAAGAATTTTTGGTGCAAAAAAATTGTCACTTTTTAATTATTAATTTTTTAGTAGGGAGAAATTTCGTACTTCTACCCTTTACGAGAGGCACATCCCTAGGCCAAAGAGCCCATTATTTCTACCTTGACACTAAGAAAATTTTTCGAAAAAAAGAACTTAAAATTTTTCAAAAAAAAAAAAGAAAGAAAAACCCGGAAAATTATTCGAAAAAAAAAATTTTTTTGACAAAAAAACTTAGAAAATTTTTCGAAAAAAAAAGACAATTTTTCGAAAAAAAAAAAAAAAAAAAAAAAAAAAAAAAAGGAAAACCCGGAAAATTTTTCGAAAAAAACTTAGAAATTTTTTGAAAAAAAAAAAATTTTTTTTGGACAAAAAAACTTAGAAAATTTTTCGAAAAAAAACTTAGAAAATTTTTCGAAAATTTTTTCGAAAAAAAAAAAAAACCTGGAAAATTTTTCGAAAAAACAAACTTGGAATATTCTCCTTTATACTTTCCCTCCCTACTACATCCCCTCCGTGATACTTCCCCTCCCATATACTTCCTACTCCGTTATACTTCCCCCTCCGTTATACTTCCCCTCTCATATACTTCCCACTCCGTTGTACTTCCCTCCCATATACTTCCCACTACGTTTTACTTCCCCGTTATACTTCCCCCTCCTATATAGATACTTCTCTTTAAGGAAGTTTTCGTTGGAAGCTCTTCAAACCAGTACTTTAAGTTGATTTCCTTTTTTTAAGAAATTTTAGTTTTTTTAGGCACCTTCCCGCAGTTCTCAAAATTTAATTTTTAAGAAATAAATCAAAACATTTAACAGCTGATTAACAGTGAGGTCCGAAGCTTCCATGTGTACCAATCTCTATGCAATCAGCAAATCAGAAATCACTCTCAAACTCAAACTATAATTAACACCTACACATAGGGAGCAAATATGACCTCACTTTTTTTGAAGGATAAAAATTTTTGACAGCTTTTTGCCTGCTAATATGATTTCTCTTCTTTCTTTTTCTTATTTGCTTTTGAGCCAGAATTATTATTATGTTTTATTTTGAGCCAAAATTTTTCATTTTTTGTTTTGCCCAACTTGGGCTCTTCAAGCCTACCAATTTATCTCAACAAAATGAACAAAAGTTTGTAGTTCTTTGACTCTTTGGGCTATAGAAATTTTGAAAAACTAGCTTAAGCTAATGAATAATTGCCTATAAAAAGTAATAAATAAATAAAACTTGTAAAAGTTTTTAGGTTAGTTATTTTTAGGTTAGGTTTCTAAATTTCTATAGCCCAAAGAGTCAAAGAACTCCAAACTTTTGTTCATTTTGTTGAGATAAATTGGTAGGCTTGGAGAGCCCAAGTTGGGCAAAATGAAAAATTTTGGCAGAAAATAAAACATAATTATAATTCTGGCTCAAAAAGCGAAGAAGAAAAGAAAAGAAAGCTTCCATGTGTACCAATCTCTATGCAATCAGCAAAACAGAAATCAAACTTAAACTATAATTAACACCAACACATAGGGAGCAAATTTGACCTCACTTTTTTTGCGGGATAAAAATTTTTGGTTAGGTTAGTATTTTTAGGTTAGTTATTTTTTTAGGTTAGGTTAGTATTTTAGGTTAGTTATTTTTTAGGATGATTTCCTTTTTTTCAGAAATTTTAGTTTTTTTAGGCACCTTCCCGCAGTTCTCAAAATTCAATTTTTAAGAAATAAATCTAAAAATAAAACATATGATAAACAGTGAGGTCCGAAGCTTCCATGTGTACCAATCTCTATGCAATCAGCAAAACAGAAATCAAACTTAAACTATAATTAACACCAACACATAGGGAGCAAATTTGACCTCACTTTTTTTGCTGGATAAAAATTTTTGACAGCTTTTTGCCTGCTAATATGATTTCTCTTTTTTCTGTTTCTTCTTCGCTTTTTGAGCCAGAATTATAATTATGTTTTATTTTCTGCCAAAATTTTTCATTTTGCCCAACTTGGGCTCTCCAAGCCTACCAATTTATCTCAACAAAATGAACAAAAGTTTGTAGTTCTTTGACTCTTTGGGCTATAGAAATTTTCAAAAACTAGCTTAAGCTAATGAATAATTGCCTATAAAAAGTAATAAATAAATAAAACTTGTAAAAGTTTTTAGGTTATTTATTTTTAGGTTAGGTTAGTTTTTTGGTTGATTTCCTTTTTTTCAGAAATTTTAGTTTTTAAGGCACCTTCCCGCAGATGTTAAAATCTAATTTTTTAAGAAATAAATCTAAAAATAAACATAAGATAAACAGTGAGGTCCGAAGCTTCCATGTGTACCAATCTCTATGCAATCAGCAAATCAGAAATCACTCTCAAACTCAAACTATAATTAACACATACACATAGGGAGCAAATATGACCTCACTTTTTTGCCAGCAAAATAAGTTAGTTTTAACAAAAGAAATGTTATTAAAATGCTCTACAAGTCAGGGTATTCGTTTTTTTTTTGCTTCTTTTTTCCCTTTTTTTTCTTTTTTCTCTATAGAAAAAAATAGATCCCTGAAGAATCACAATGATATGTGAAAAAATAGAATTGATTTTTATCTTCATTCATGGATGCAAACAATTGAATGGCCGAATGGAGATTTTTAGATACCTTTTCCCTCTTTTATTATACGAATTAAAATCTTCCATTTGAACGCTTTTCAGGCTTCAATTCATATTCAGTTATTGAAAACGACCGAGTACAACCGGCAATAAAATTTTTCGTTTTCAAAGAGGAAAAAAAATATTCTTGAGCTGCAAAAATTTATTTGGGATGGATCTAGCAGAAAAGATTGGAATAATTATTAGAAAAGGTCAAAAATTATTTTAAACTGCAGTTTTATATAGGTTTTATCAATTTTTTTGGAAAAAATTAATGGAAAAACAGAAAAAATTGAAACAAAAAATGAAAAATTTTGGCCCAAAATAAAACATAATAATGGCTCAAAAAGCGAAGAAGAAAAAGAAAAGTACTAGTTTGAAGAGCTTCCAACGAAAACTTCCTTAAAGAGAAGTAAAATATAGGAGGGGGAAGTATAAAGGAGGGGAAGAATAACAGAGGAGGAAGTATAAAGGAGGGGAAGAATTACAGAGGGGAAGTATAACGGGGGGAGTATACCGGAGGAAGAAGTATAAGGGAAGGGAAGTATAAAGGAGGGAAGTACAATGGAGGGGAAAGTATAAGAAATACAAAAAATTTTCTGAATTATTTTTTTCGAAAAATTTTCTAAGTTTTCTTTTTTAAATTTGCAATTTTTTTTTCCAAAAATATTCGAAGTTTTCTTTTTCGAAAATTTTTTTAGTATCGAGGAAGAAATAATGGGATTTTTTCCTATGGAGGTCTCTCTATAGCGGGTGGAAGTGTGAAATTTGTCCCTACTAAAATGAAAATCAATGTAAAAAAATGATAATTTTTTTTCACCGAAAATTCTTTAAAAACATAAGGAGTAATTGGTGAAAATTTGGTGAAAATCTGACCAACGGGCGCAGCGAATTTTTTAAAATTTCAAACAGACATATCTCCGCCATTTTTTCGAAATTCAAAAATCGCCCTCGTTTGTTTCTTGTTCACCGACTAAAGAAATTTGGTAAAAATCGGTTGAAAACTGTGGCTGTAAAGTGTTCCAGAAAAAAATGCTACGGACGGCCGGCACCACAGACAAAGTTGAGATCGGAAAAGATCAATATTCCAATTGACCCTCCGGGGTCTGGAAGACCCTTCCCCAAAAACCCGACGTCGAGGGTATCACAATAACTTCTCTAAGGAAGTTGAAAGTGAGAGAAAACAAATTATCAAACAAAAAGCTGTCAAAAATTGCTTATGCTGCAAAAAAAATTGAGGTCAAATTTGCTCCCTATGTGAATGCTGATGGCAGATTATTACACATGGAATCTTCGGACCTCACTGTCTATCATGTGTTTAATTTTTAGATTTATTTCTGAAAAAATAATATTTTGAAAACTGCGGGAAGGTGCCTAAAAAAACTAAAATTTCTGAAAGAAAAGAAATCAACCTAAAAATTTTGCGTGTTTTACTTATTTATTTTTTTTAAAGGCATATTATTCATTAGCTTAAGCCAGTTTTTCAAAATTTTTATAGCCCTAAGAGTCAAAAAACTACATTTTTAACTTTAATTTTGTTTATTTTATTGAGATAATTTAGGATGCTCGGAGAGCTAGAGTTGGGGGAATAAATTTTACGAAAGGAAAAATGTTTTATTTATAATTTTTTAAATAAATATGTGGAAAGTGCCGTTGAAAAAATATCAATTTTATTGACATACTAGAAATTCATATTTTTTAATGAATTTTAATTAAATTTTATTGTCATTTATTATTTTATAAATTCATCTCCCAGGAATTCCATCTTTTTTTTTAATTTATTGTAAAAAAATTATGCATTTCAAAAAATTCATTGATTAAAAAAGTGTGTAATTTAATTTTTAAAAAGTACCTAAGTACTTTTATCTCGAAATTCGTGAGAATTTTGAGGATATTGTGACTTTTAAAAGTCTGAATTTTTAGAAATTACAGTTTTTTAAATTAATTTCTAGATACTTAAACTTTTTAAATGAATTTTTAGACATTCTTACCTTTTTAACTTCCTTAATGAAGTTATTGTGATACTCTCCACGTTAGGTTGTTGTGGAAGGGTCTTCCAGACCCCGGAGGGTCAAATTGATCTTTACCGATCTCAACTTTGTCTGTGGTGCCGGCCGGTTGTCCGTAGCATTTTTACCGGAACACTTTACGGCCACAATTTTCAACCGATTTTTACCAAATTTTCTTTAGTCGGTGAACAAGAAACTAACGAGGGCGATTTTCAAATTTCGAAAAAATGGCGGAGATATGTATTGGATGCTCGCTAACTTTCTTGGTCCTGAAAAGGGCTGGAAGAAAGTAGAAGATCCAATAGGAAAAGTATGTGCCTTCTCGACACCGTCGTTTCCCGTCAAGGAACTCCAGATGTCGTTCTGGCGTGGGATTATTCTTATTCCCAATGAAAAAGGAGAGCGGAGCGTCAAGTTTTGTGAGTCAGTCTCACGCTTCCTGAATTGGTGTCTCGAGAGAGACTATTTAAATAGTGATACGCCTAAGGGGCGTTATAGAGCTCGGAGAGCAGCCGGTCCTGAAAAGAACCGTTGAATATCCAAGGATTTGGATTGGCGCCTTTCGGAGTGGTGAAGTCCTTTCTCTGAGCAATCCAGGGATGTCCCAAGGCAGGCTGTATCCGGGCTTCCACGTTCGGATGGAGACGGTGCTTTTTCCTTCTGCAGGGCTGGATGGTGCTTGGCTGGATGACGAGTAGTGATTGATTATTAATCTTGAAAAAGACTTGTTAAATGGACGTTCACGGGCGGTCTATATAAGATCCGCTTTTGCAAGGTTCGGCGTGAAGCGTCCGAGTATTTATTTTATTTCTTTTACATGTTAGTTTATTTCTGTATGTACATTATTGGTTTTTTACAAAGTGAGTTTTTGCTTTTTAATAATTAACAATTTTTTAATAACGTAAATGAAAGAATACAATTAAATAAAAGAAAAGAAAGGAGTTTGAAGAGACTTCGTGAGATCGCTAGAAGCTCTCTTGTGGTGAAGGAGTTAGGCAGTAGCTTTTGGTTACTTCCGTTAGGGTGCGTAGGCTGTACGGTTGTACCGCCACATAGCCCCCCCAAAAGCGTTGCCAGGAGGGAGTCATATGTCGAAGTGTACCTTCTTCTTCACAGTCCGTCCGGATCGGGTGGTGATCTGCGTCGAAGGAGTCGGCTGAGTTGGTGCTGTATCCGCAGGTTCGCCTTCGTTCGATGGCGCGTCGTCGAAGATCGCGGGCTTCACCCTGTCGATGGATACCGTGGTTTCCCGGTTGTCGAGCTGTATGCTAAAAGTCTTGTCGGTACGGGAAAGAACTCGGAAAGGTCCTTCATACGGAGGTGTTAGAGAACGCTTGAGCCCCTCTATTCTTAGGAAGACGTGGGTGCACGTTTGTAGCGATTTCGGAACAAAGACTTTTGTCGACTGGTTCCTGGGGGGCATCGGTCGCAACGAAGTTATTGTGTTCTGTAGCTGTTGGACAAAAGCGTCGCAGTCCACCGACTCTTTTGATGGTATGAAGAAATCTCCAGGCAGCCGAAGCGTGGTGCCGAAGACAAGTTGAGCTGGACTGTGATTCCCCGTGTTTAAGGCGTTTCTAAGTCCAAGGAGCACGATGGGAAGGTGTTTTGTCCAGGTTGTTTGTGCATCCCGAGCCGTAAGAGCCGCCTTGAGCGTTCGGTGCAATCTCTCAATTTGGCCGTTGGCTTGTGGGTGATAGGCTGTGGTCCTTATACGGTCGATTCCAAGAAGCAGGACGAGTTGACGAAAGAGTTGGGATTCAAATTGTCTCCCTTGATCCGTTGTAAGTCGGAGTGGCGTCCCGAAGCGAGCGATCCAATGTTCGATTAGAGCCCGGGCGACTGTCTCGGCGAGCGTGTTCGGAAGAGGGATCGCTTCTGGCCATCTCGAAAAACGGTCGATCATTGTCAAACAGTACGTCATTCCTTCGGAAGTCGGTAGTGGACCGATTAAGTCAATGTGGAGGTGTTCGAACCTTCCTGCGGTCGGGAAAGATCCAAGTGGAGAGATCGTATGTCGCGTGATTTTTGATTTTGGCAGCCGATGCATGACTTGGCCCATTTTCCGGTGTCCACGTTCATGCCCGGCCAAAAGTATCGCTGCGAGACCATTTTTCGAGAAGTTCGAACTCCAGGGTGACTTGGCGTATGGATGTTGTGAAAGGCGGCTCTTCGGAAATGAAATGGGAGGTACGGTCGAGGTTTGTCCAGTGTAGTCTCGCAAAGGATTGAAACGAGTGAACCTGGAATGCTAATTTTCTCGAGCTTAAATGAACCCGTCGGAAGAGTGCCGTTTTGTTCTTCAAGTAGTTGAGCTTTTTCGAGCGCTTCCCAATTGTCAGGCAATAGATCTACCTCGTCCACTCGGGAGAGAGCGTCCGCTACCGGATTTTCAGCGCCATTTATATGTCGGATGTCCGATGTGAATTGCGCTATGAAGCTGAGGTAACGAGTTCGAATAGGTGAGCTTGAAGTTGATGGTTTGTCGAATGCGAACGTGAGAGGGCGATGGTCTGTGCGAATCATGAACTTCCGTCCTTCGAGAAGTGGTTGGAAGTGTTTGACTGCCTGGTACATAGCGAGAAGTTCGCGGTCGTATGTGGAGTATTTTTGCTGGGCTGGAGACAGTGCTTTTGAAAAAAATCCGAGGGGTGTCCAGGTGTCTCCATCCAGTTGTTGAAGTGCTGCTCCGATGCCCTTGTCTGATGCGTCGCAGTCGAGTGAGATGATAGCATCAGGGTTTGGGTGTCCCAATCGCGTGGCATTCCTTAAGTCTTCTTTAGTTTGATCAAAAGCCGCCGTAGATTCCGGGTTCCAGTCGATTTTGCGTTTGTCATTTTTCTTACTGCCTTTTAAATATTCGTTGAGTGGACGTTGCCTTTCAGCCGCGTGAGGAAGACATTTTCGGTAAAAATTGACCATAGCCAAGAATCGCCTTAAGTCCTTGATGGTCTCGGGCTTCGGGTAAGAGTTGATGGCGTCGACTTTAGTTTCGATCGGTGTGATTCCGTTTGCATCGATGTTGTAACCGAGGAAATTGACGGTGTTTTTTCCGAAGACACATTTTGGAATTTTGAGAGTTAATCCATGTGTTGAAAGACGTTTAAATACTTCTTCGAGGTGTTCCTTGTGTTCTTCCTCGGAAGACGAGGAGACGAGAATGTCGTCGATATATGCGAACACGAAAGGGAGGTCGCGAAAAATAGAGTCTATAAACCTTTGGAAAGTCTGCGCGGCGTTCCTCAGTCCGAAACACATCCTTGTAAATTCGAAGAGTCCAAATGGAGTTATAACGGCTGTCTTGGGTATGTCTTCTTCAGCTATCGGGATTTGAAAGTAGGCGCGTTCCAAATCGAGAGTAGAAAATATTGTCTTGCCTGTAAGACCAATATTCAGATCGCTGATGTGAGGAATACTGTATTTGTCTGGGGTAGTCTTCGAGTTGAGACGGCGAAAGTCCCCGCAGGGTCGAATGGTGCCATCGGGTTTATCAACGATGTGTAATGGACTAGCCCATTGGCTTTTGGAAGGCTTACAGATGCCTTCTTCCACCATTCGGTAGAATTCCTCTTTTGCGGCTTTATACCTCTGCGCCGTTAGACGGCGTGCTTTTTCTGCGACAGGGCGCCCGGTTGTCTCGATGTAATGTTGCACGTTATGTTTGATAACGTCCTTTGCGAAAGCCGGTTGTGTTATGTCCTTGTATTTCCCTATGAGGTCGGCGTATTTTCCGGTCGGTATAGTCGAGAGAGATTCGAGTGAAGCGAGACCGGTGCGTCCAGAGGTGCTAAGCTTGGTTTCTCGATCGATGATTCGTCGGCCTTGAATGTCTACGATGAGACCATGGCGATTTAAAAAATCAGCCCCAATGATCGGTTTCTTGACATCGGCTATTACGAATCTCCAGTTTAATGGCCTACGTAGTCCGAGGTCCACATTCAATGATTTGTACCCGTATGTGGAAATCAACGTACCATTTGCGGCGTAGAGAGCATTATCTTGTAGAGGTCGACTATTTGAAAGAGGCGGTAGGACCGACACCGCGGCACCCGTGTCTATTAAAAAAGTCCTATGTGATTTTCGGTCTGTTACAAAAAGGCGGGCGGAGATCGAGTCGAGAGCTGCTGCGGCAGACTCAGCCCGTTGAGCTGCCGCCGAGGTTAGTTTTTTGTTAGAGTTTCGGAGCAGGGTTGAGTACATTTTGTAGCCTGATCTCCGAAGCGTCTGTGAAACCAGCATTTTCCTACTTCGTTAGTCGAATTGTCTCGCTTCGCTGGAGATTTCGAACGGGTTTGCTTCTAGACCTTTTCTGGATCTGCAGTTTCTGGACTTGTTTAGCGAGTTCCGAGACTTGTCTCGATAATTCGGCTATTTGGTCGTTTTTCGCTCCGGCGTCGGACGGAGAAACTGAGAAGACTGATGGTTTGTCGACCTCTGCGATCTTGTCTGCAGTTAGGGCCAATTTATTTAAGTCGTCAGTGTCTACCGTAGTTAAAATTTCTTGAGTTATGGACGGTAGGGCGCGCAGCCAGAGGCTTTTTAACATGTCGTCAGAGAGTAGCGTCCCGGCTTTTTGTCGCATGGAGCGGAGGAAATGTGACGGCTTTTCATCTCCGAGCGTTGTCTGTTCCAGTAAACGTTTTATTTTGGAACTTTGACTTTCCTCGAATGTCGACAATAATCGGGCTTTTAACGCTTCGTACGGAGTAGCTCCCGGTTCCCGAAGTATATCAGCTACCTGTCGTAACTGTTCCAGTTCCAAGTTGGCCACGACGAGTTGATATTTTTTGGCGCTCGAATTTACCCGTGAAGTGCTGAAAACCGCTTCAATTTGTATAAACCAGAGAGCTGGTTCGGCTTTCCAAAATGTAGGCAGGCGTGGTGCAGGGCCGATGGACTCCGTTCCTTGCGGAGTGGGCTGACCCTCTTGATGAGTAGTCTCTTGATCCTCTTTGACCATGTTGCCGGCGAAGAGTTATCAAGTCAGTCTTAGTTCTGTTAAACGTCGATAGGTCACCAGTTATTGGATGCTCGCTAACTTTCTTGGTCCTGAAAAGGGCTGGAAGAAAGTTAGAAGATCCAATAGGAAAAGTATGTGCCTTCTCGACACCGTCGTTTCCCGTCAAGGAACTCCAGATGTCGTTCTGGCGTGGGATTATTCTTATTCCCAATGAAAAAGGAGAGCGGAGCGTCAAGTTTTGTGAGTCAGTCTCACGCTTCCTGAATTGGTGTCTCGAGAGAGACTATTTAAATAGTGATACGCCTAAGGGGCGTTATAGAGCTCGGAGAGCAGCCGGTCCTGAAAAGAACCGTTGAATATCCAAGGATTTGGATTGGCGCCTTTCGGAGTGGTGAAGTCCTTTCTCTGAGCAATCCAGGGATGTCCCAAGGCAGGCTGTATCCGGGCTTCCACGTTCGGATGGAGACGGTGCTTTTTCCTTCTGCAGGGCTGGATGGTGCTTGGCTGGATGACGAGTAGTGATTGATTATTAATCTTGAAAAAGACTTGTTAAATGGACGTTCACGGGCGGTCTATATAAGATCCGCTTTTGCAAGGTTCGGCGTGAAGCGTCCGAGTATTTATTTTATTTCTTTTACATGTTAGTTTATTTCTGTATGTACATTATTGGTTTTTTACAAAGTGAGTTTTTGCTTTTTAATAATTAACAATTTTTTAATAACGTAAATGAAAGAATACAATTAAATAAAAGAAAAGAAAGGAGTTTGAAGAGACTTCGTGAGATCGCTAGAAGCTCTCTTGTGGTGAAGGAGTTAGGCAGTAGCTTTTGGTTACTTCCGTTAGGGTGCGTAGGCTGTACGGTTGTACCGCCACAATATGTCTGTTTGAAATTTTAAAAAATTTGCTGCGGCCCGATTTTCACCAAATTTTCATCTCCTTATATTTTTTAAGAATTTTTGGTGAAAAAAATGATTATTTTTGGACATATATTATAATTTTTGTAGGGACAAATTGCATAGTTCCACCCGCAACGAGAGGGACCTCCCTCGGGCAAAACTTCCATTATTTCTACCTCGATACTTAGAAAAATTTTCGAAAAAAAACTCAGAATATTAAAAAAAAATGCAAATTTAAAAAAGAAAACTTAGAAATTTTGCGGGAAAAACTCCCCCCTCCGTTATACTTTCCCTCCCTTATACTTCCCGCCGTTATACTTCCCCCTCCGTAATACTTCCCCTCATTATACTTCCCCTCTTTATACTTCCCCTCTTTATCCTTCCCCTCCCTTATACTTCCTCCTCCTAAATCTGACTGGAACTGAGGCGTAGCTTGAGGGTTAAAAGAATTTCTTTAATATTTTAAAATGTGGAATTACCTATATTTAATATTCAACGATAATTGAAAATGGGGAAAGTGGAATATCGTTTAAGAAATGTAGGGCAATTTGGTCGACGGTTGGTATTGACGTCGCTGGTCGGCTTGCGCATTAAACATTCTCGAGGTAGCTTCTCAGTTTCTTGTTTGTAAACGTCAAATTTTTGAGTTTTGAATTTATATTTTGCTTTTAAAAATGTCGAATGCGAATAGCGATACTGCACAGGTTTGTTCTTTACCTCTTCCGCCGGCCCAGTATATAAATAACTATACGGATGAAAATATAAAACGTGGGAGGGCACCTCGTCCTCCTCCGCCGATTCACGATTCTTATTCTATGTTTGGGGTCACATATAACGCGGACGATTCAATTATAAGACCTTTGGAAGCTCAGGTAAGTCGATTTATTTCTTAGGTTTTCTTAGATTTTTGTTTTTTAGGGTATCAAACGTCTTTATCCGCAACATTTCGACCGGAGGCGGGAGTTGAGGAAGTTAAACCATTCGCTTTTGGTGAATTTTTTGGATTTGATCGATTTGTTGGTGAGATGCCCGGAGTCGCCGAGGAGGGCGGAGAAGGTGGACGATCTCAGCCTTTTGTTTATACACATCCATCATCTTCTCAATGAATTCAGGCCTCATCAAGCGCGGGAGACACTTCGCGTTATGATGGACCTTCAGAAAAGGCAGAGAATCGAAATTTCTCAGCGGTTTCAGAAGCATTTGGATAAGGTGAAATATTTTAGCTTTGTTCCAAATGCAGTTTGAAACGGGCGCAAAAGGATTTGTACGTCAAATTTGACGTCAGGTGACTTGAGATTTGACGGACAAAAGATTTGAATGGCGTCAAATATGACGTACAAATCCTTCTGCGCCAGTTTCAAACTTTGGTTGGAACAAATATTTAGGGGGAAAAAGGGGAATTTTTTTAGAGCGCCAAAATTTTCTGTCTGGTGCCCATATTGGGTGGGTAAAAAGCAACACCATTGATTAGTGGATCCTTCTGCGCCAGTTTCATACTGCGGTTGGAACAAAGTTTTTATTTAGGGAGGAAAAAAAGAGGGAATTTTTTTTGGGCGCCAAAATTTGCTGTCTGGTGCCCATATTGGGTGGTAAAAAGCGATACCATTGATTAGTGGACCATTTTTACCACTGCAAAATGTGTCGTAGACCCCATTTTCCTAATTCAACCTCCGAAAATCCTGTAAAAATGGGGTTTCTCCAAAAAGCTGCAAAAAAAACTCCAAAAAGTCCTCTGGAATTATTTTTTAAGTCTAAAAGCCAAGGAAATCTCCCAAAAATTTTGTATGATTCGTTTTTTCATCAAATAATCACAGAAAAGTTCTAAAAAGAATGTAAAAACTGAGTTTCTCATTGAAAAAGATGAGGGAAAACTCCTAAAAATCTTTGAAAATGGGGTTTCTCTATCAAAAACTGAAGAAAACGTTTAAAAATAATTCTGTTAGCTTTGGTTTCTTCATCAAACAACCAAGGGGAAGACCTAAAAATTATAAAAAAATGGAGTTTCTTTTTGAAAAAGCCAAGGGAAACTCCAAAAATCTGTTGTTCTTGGTTGTTTTTCTTGGTTGGTACTTTTCCTTGGTTGTTTCATGAAGAAAACCAAGCTTACAGAATTTTTTCAAAGAAGTTTTCTTCAGTTTTTGATAGAGAAACACCATTTTCACTGATTTTTAGGAGTTTCCCTCATTTTTTCAAAGAAAAACTGAGTTTTTACATTCTTTTTAGGACTTTTCCTTGACTATTTGATGAAAAAAACCAAACTTTTCTTCAAAAAAACCAAGAAAATATAAGAAGTTTGACTTAAAACCCCTGTAATTGTGGTATTTCTTTGTCCACAGACTGAGGATGAGTCCTAAAAGTCATGTACAAATGGGGTTTCTCTGTCAAAAAAAAAAAAACCAAGAGAAAATATTCTAAAAATTATTTATGAATCGAGTTTTTCCGTGAAAAGTCGAGAAAAACTAAAAATGGTGTTTCTTCGTCCACAAACTTGGGAAAAGTCCTAAAAATCATGTAAAAATTGGGTTTTTCTGTCTATAAAAGGAGGAAAACTCGGAAAACTTACAAAAGTCCTATAAAAGTGGTGTTTATCAAACTAAACCTGAAGAAAGCTTCTAAAAATGGGGTTTTTCTGTCTAAAAACCAATAACTTCTTTCTCTTTAAAGAGGTTTTTAAGATTTACGGCTAATTTTTATGGATCAATCTGAAAATCTTATAGAAAATAGGGATTAACTGTCAAAAACCAAGGATTAACTATTAAAAATCCTCTTAAAATGTTTTTTTTTCCTTAAAAGAAAAGCCAAAATCTCCCAAAAATTGATTTTTTCATCTAATAATCCAGAAAAAGTCCTAAAAATGATGTAAAAATGAGTTTCTCTGTGAAAAAGCCAAGAAAAACTCCCAAAAATTCTGTAAATCCCCCCCCCCCTCCACCAAAAAACCCCAAGAAAACATCCTGAAAATCATCTTGAAATTGTGTTTTTCCGTAAAAAGCCGAGAAAAACTTGTAAAAATGGTGTTTCAAACTGAGGAAAAGCCCTAAAAATTGTGTAAAAATGGATTTTTTCCGTTTAAAAATGAGGAAAACTCCACACATGTAAAAATGGGGTTTCTCTGTCTAAAAACCAAGGAAAACTCATGAAAATCCTTCTTAAGAAATCCCCTTTTAACATAAAACCGAGGGAAATTCTCCCGAAAAATTGTCTTCTTTTTTTCTGCGGAAAATCCTGCAAAAATTTGGTTTTTCTGTCTAAAAACCGATGAAAACTCCCAGAAATCCTGATAAAAGTGTAAACGCTTCTCTAAAAATACTAAAATTGGGGAAAACAGCTCTTTTTTTGAAGACGAAACATTATTCCAGGTTTCCTTCACTAACACTTTCTTTTTTAGGTGATAGAAATGCTTCAGCAAGCTCTTCATAATTTACCAGACACCTCAGATTTCGATTCTAAGCTTATGATTCCAAATGAGTCCTTCGACAACAACGACTCAGCGAATATCGACCCCTCGAATCCCGAAACAAGTTCCATTCTTGACGAAATCATGTGCGAAATAGTCGATCAACTTTAACTTCCTATTATATTTAAATATAATTTATTGTTTTGTATAATAATTTTTAATAAAATAAATTTTGTATTTAAATTATCTTTTTTAAGCCATTTACTCCCAAAAATTTTTTTTTCTAAAAGACTTTTGAACAAAAAATTTTTTTCCTTAGAAATCGAGGAGCAATGCGACCCACTTGGTACTTAAAAAAGTGTCGGTGAACCTTTCAGGGCGCTACAGCTGCGAAGTTTCAGCGGATGCTCCATCATTTCGGACAGCTTTTGTGTCTGGAGATATGAATATAGTTGGTAAGACTGGAGACATACCTGAAAAACAGGAGCGAAATTTTGTTTTTTCAGTCGTTCCAAAAACTCTTCCTGAAATACAAGGGATGAAGCCTCGCTATCGTGTTGGCGATGTTTTAAGGGCGACTTGTACTTCAAAACATTCGAAACCAGCGGCCAACTTAACTTGGGCCCTCAACGGAAATTCGGTTTGTTTCACCTAATTTCTTTTTTCATTATTTCTCTTTTTTTAAAGGCGGATTCTGAAAGTATTTCGTACACAAGCATAAAAAAGGATCCAAAAGCCGATTTAGAAACTTCAATATCGACTTTAAGTATCGAGCTTCAACGCCACCATTTTTCTCAAAGTGGAAGACTAAAAGTATTTATTTTTATAATAAGATTTCTTTTTAAATGTTATTTTCTGAAGTTAAAATGCACTGCAAGTATACACAATATTTATTGGAGGACTTCGGAAAACAGCGCAGAAGAAGAAAAGCCGAAAGAAGCTGTCCCTGCTCAGGATTACAGACTTCATGTCGTCCACTCAAGTAATAAATTTTTGTCAAGTTGATTCTTTGCCAAATACACAAACATTTGTTAAAAAGGGGTGTTTTTGACCAAAAAAACACAAAAAACTGGTCAAGAATAACTTTTAATGGAATTTTTCACCTAAAAACACCCATTTCACCGGATTTTTGGTATTTCTCCTCGATATTTAAACCAAGGCTCGAGAGAACTTCTACTTTTTCTAGTTTTTTGGGCGAAAATCGCCGGAAATATTAGCGTTTGCATATTATAGGGCATATTTCGTCAATTTTTAGCGCTCTAAAGTCTAATTATAATAAAGGTCGGGGTTTTGCTTGGCAGGGCGTAAGATTGGTAGCACCGATATTTTGGAACCTATATATCGGCAGCGCCGATATTTTGGAACCCGTATATCGGCGGCGGAGTTATTTTGGAAACCGTATATCGGCGGCGCCATTATTTTGGAACCCATAATATTATATCGGTGGCGCCAATATTTTGGAACCTATATACGATATGGTTGGCACCGATATTTTGGAACCCATATATCGGTGGCACCGTTATTTTGGAACCCATATATCGGTGGCACCGTTATTTTGGAACCCATATATCGGTGGCACCGTTATTTTGGAACCCATATATCGGTGGCACCGTTATTTTGGAACCCATATATCGGTGGCACCGTTATTTTGGAACCCATATATCGGTGGCACCGTTATTTTGGAACCCATATATCGGTGGCACCGTTATTTTGGTACCCATATATCGGTGGCACCGTTATTTTGGAACCCATATATCGGTGGCACCGTTATTTTGGTACCCATATATCGGTGGCACCGTTATTTTGGAACCCATATATCGGTGGCACCGTTATTTTGGAACCCATATATCGGTGGCACCGTTATTTTGGAACCCATATATCGGTGGCACCGTTATTTTGGAACCCATATATCGGTGGCACCGATATTTTGGAACCCATATATCGGTGGCACCGTTATTTTGGAACCCATATATCGGTGGCACCGTTATTTTGGAACCCATATATCGGTGGCACCGTTATTTTGGAACCCATATATCGGTGGCACCGTTATTTTGGTACCCATATATCGGTGGCACCGTTATTTTGGAACCCATATATCGGTGGCACCGTTATTTTGGAACCCATATATCGGTGGCACCGTTATTTTGGAACCCATATATCGGTGGCACCGTTATTTTGGAACCCATGTATCGGTGGCACCGTTATTTTGGAACCCATATATCGGTGGCACCGTTATTTTGGAACCCATATATCGGTGGCACCGTTATTTTGGAACCCATATATCGGTGGCACCGTTATTTTGGAACCCATATATCGGTGGCACCGTTATTTTGGAACCCATATATCGGTGGCACCGTTATTTTGGAAGCCATATATCGGTGGCACCGATATTTTGGAACCCATATATCGGTGGCACCGTTATTTTGGAACCCATATATCGGTGGCACCGTTATTTTGGAACCCATATATCGGTGGCACCGTTATTTTGGAACCCATATATCGGTGGCACCGTTATTTTGGAACCCATATATCGGTGGCACCGTTATTTTGGAACCCATATATCGGTGGCACCGATATTTTGGAACCCATATATCGGTGGCACCGATATTTCGGAACCCATATATCGGTGGCACCGATATTTTGGAACCCATATATCGGTGGCACCGATATTTCGGAACCCATATATCGGTGGCACCGTTATTTTGGAACCATATATCGGTGGCACCGTTATTTTGGAACCCATGTATCGGTTGCACCGTTATTTTGTAACCCATGTATCGGTGGCACCGTTATTTTGGAACCCATGTATCGGTGGCCCCGTTATTTTGGAACCCATGTATCGGTGGCCCGTTATTTTGGAACCCATGTATCGGTGGCACCGTTATTTTGGAACCCATGTATCGGTGGCACCGTTATTTTGGAACCCATGTATCGGTGGCCCGTTATTTTGGAACCCATGTATCGGTGGCACCGTTATTTTGGAACCCATGTATCGGTGGCACCGTTACTTTGGAAACCATGTATCGGTGGCACCGTTACTTTGGAACCCATGTATCGGTGGCACCGTTACTTTGGAACCCATATATCGGTGGCACCGTTACTTTGGAACCCATATATCGGTGGCACCGTTACTTTGGAACCCATATATCGGTGGCACCGTTACTTTGGAACCCATATATCGGTGGCACCGTTACTTTGGAACCCATATATCGGTGGCACCGATATTTTGGAACCCATATATCGGTGGCACCGTTACTTTGGAACCCATATATCGGTGGCACCGTTACTTTGGAACCCATATATCGGTGGCACCGATATTTTGGAACCCATATATCAGTGCCACCAATATAATTTTATATATCGCCCATCCCTAGCAGCACTATTGGAAAGAGTCAAATCAGATTTTTGGGCCTTTTTTCCGTTTTTCGACCAAGAAAACCACACTTTGTGGCAAAAAAAAATTACCAACATTTTTTAGTTTTTAGACATTTTTCTTCTTCTTTTTACCAATCTTTTATGGGATTTTTGACCAAAAAACTTACGAAAAAAGAAACTTTTTATCTGATTATTACACATTTCCTATCTTATTATTTTGTCCTTCCTTTTTAAAAAAAATGTTTTCAGGCATTTTTCTTGGTTTTCTTGTCTAAAAAATCTCATTTTCTAATGGGATTTTCAGTCATTTTCCTCTCTTGCTTGACCAAGAAAACCCTTTAATTGGATTTTCGTTTCCATTTATCTTTTTAAATTTTTTAGCTGAAACGACCGCTTTGCCTTCAAGCAGCAACAACTCGGAGACAACGTCCTACAAAAACAGAACGAAAGCATTCTCTATTTTTTTAATCCTTACCTATTTAATAAACTACCACTTTTCTAGTATATTTTGTTAATAAAAAATAAGACCATTATTGTATATGTTGTAAATAAAATTTTAAAAAAAATACGTACTTATTAAATTGTTGTAAAAAAATTTATTTATGTGATATTTTAGTGCAGTTTTATTGTTTTAAATGATCAATATTTTATCTAAATCTCTGTATAAAATTCTCGGTTTTTAGAGTGCGAGAAGTAATTCGACGGCTCAAAAATTTTCTGGAAACCGAGCATTCTTTCCTTCTGTGTAGATAGTTGCGCAAATTGTAATCAATTACTTTAATAATCATGTAATCCTACAAAAGTTTAATGATTACATTTTGCTTAAGATTACATAATTAAAAAAGTAATCGATTACTTTTTTACTGGTAGAAAGTGATTACTTTCATTCTGTTATTCCGAATAACATTATTTTCATCCGAATTCTTTGTAAATAATTATATTTTTTTATCGTTAAAATTTTATTTGGCGGCGAAAAGGAAAATATTGTGCCAAAATGTTAATAAATGTTTTAAAAAAATACTGCGTTTAAATTTCCCTCCTATTTTGACGGCGCTGTGTGTGTCTTTTATCAACATTGATAAGAGTGATAAGAGATAAGGCGTAACCAAAATAGTTAAAAATGACAGATTGGATTAAACTTTCTCCAATGTGAGTAAATTATTTTAGTTTTAATTTAATTTTTGATCAATTTTTTGAGTTAGAATTGAAAAGGGCGTTGAGATAATCAATAGAGTAGACTGTTCAAAGTATCAGCTACTTTTGAATAGAATAGTTCAGGATATTTTGTCGAGCCAAAAGGATTCATACAAACCGTTCACTGATGATGAAGAAGAAAAGCTGTTGGCCAGCCTGAATGTTGAGAAAGAAGAACTTGATTTGCTTATATCTTCTTCAATTGTCATTTTAAACCAGGTACAGACTTCGGTTAAGTTTAATCAGTCGTTAGCTAAACTTGATGTTTTAGGCTGTTTATAACATAACATCTTTGGAGGCTATACATTCTGGACTTACAAATAATCTTAAAGTCGCAGAAGACAAATCGATAGCGTTTGTGACCGTTTTAAAGGCAAATTCTAAAAAACTGTATCTTAAACTAAAGCAGAAATCGATATACACAAAAAAAGTAAAATAAAAATTATCTTTTGGTTTTATTAAAATTTAAAAAATATAATATTTTAGCTTGAAGATGTTAGCTGGCTGGTGAATACGGAGATATCATCGCAGAATGAAGTTGAGAAATTTGTTCCGAAAGTGATCCTTCAGTTTAAACTTAAGGATAATCAAGGATCGTCCAATTTGACCGTCGAGGCTAACGAAAAGAGTTTATTGGAATTGTACAAATCGTTGGAACAGATACAGGATTCGCTGGATGTTTTAGTTTAGGCGACGTCGACGACGAAATTTTGTTGGGCAGACTGCGATGGGGCGATCGATGGAAGTTGGGGGGCTTCGCTGGAGACAGAAGCGGACAAAAACATTTTTATTATCCCACCCAGGCCTATCATATCTCTCGTCAGCTCCTCTTCTTCTTTTATCCTCTTATTCAACTTTTTCAAAAGGTCCAACGCTTCAGGCGAAAATCTGTCTAAATTATTTTCAAAAACATCTAAAAATTTTTCATTAAAACCTTATAAAAAAATTATTGAGTATTACCTAAAACTATGTTAAAAACATCAAGAAGGACTCGTACGAATCGATAATCGCCGAGAAATCTCATAAGAAAACGTAAAGTTCCAATTACAGACTTTCCATCTTTAGAAGATAATAAAGCATTATGTAAGCCTTTCCTCCTAAAAATAAGAAATTAAAAATAATAATTTATTATTTTTCTAAAGATTGTTTAATTTTGTTAATCCTTTTCACCACATACAAAAGGTCAGGCACAAAAAAAAAAGCATTTTTGTGAAAAAAAATATTGTGTTTCTTGCTCAATAGTCAATGGAAAACGTCAAAAAATGGTGTTCCTAAAAATTGGAAAAAACTGACATTTTTCGACCAGAAAATCATGTCAGAAAGGTGTTTCTCCCAATAGTCTATAGAAAACGTCAAAAAATGGTGTTTGTTGGGCTTAAGATCTAAGTAAATGCCTACACATTTAGAAAAATGGATGTTTTTACCAGAAAATAAATAAAAAAAAAAGGCCCGAAAATTAAGTGATTAAGGTGTTTCTCCCAATAGCCTATAGAAAACGTCAAAAAATGGTGTTTGTTGAGCTAAAGATCTAAGTAAATGCCTAACATTTGGAAAAACGGATGTTTTTACCAGAAAATAAGTTAAAAAAACGCCCGAAAATCAAGTGAAAAAGGTGTTTCTCCCATTAGTCTATAGAAAACGTCAAAAAATGGTGTTTGTTGGGCTAAAGATCTAAGTAAATGCCTAAACATTTGAAAAAACGGATATTTTTACAAGAAAATAAATTTAAAAAACGCCCGAAAATCATATAAAAAGGTGTTTCTCCCACTAGTCTACATAAAGAAAACTTCAAAAAATGGTGTTTGTTGGGCTGAAGATTTAAGTAAATGCCTAAAAAACATTAAATGTTTTTGGAAAAACGGATGTTTTTACCAGAAAATAAGTAAAAAAAAACGCTCGAAAATCAAGTGAAAAAGGTGTTTCTCCCAATAGTCTATAGAAAACGTCAAAAAATTGTGTTTGTTGAGCTAAAGATTTAAGAAAATGCCTAAAAAGTACGAAAAACTAATTTTTATAAACCAGAAAATTTTAAAAAAAACGCCTAAACATCTAGTAAAAAAGTGTTTATCAACTAATAGTCTATGTAAACGTCAAAAAATTGTGTCTGTTGAGCTAAAGACCTAAGTAAATGCCTAAAAATTGGGAAAAACGGATGTTTTTATCAGAAATTAAATTTAAAAAAATGCCCCAAAAATCAAGTGAAAAAGGTGTTTCTCCCAATAGTCTATAGAAAACGTCAAAAAATGGTGTTTGTTGAGCTAAAGATTTAAGTAAATGCCTAAAAATTTGGTGAACAAAGGATGTTTTAACAGAAAATAAATTTTAAAAAAACCCAAAATCAAGTGAAAAGGTCTTTCTCCCAATTGTTTGTAGAAAACGTCAAAAAAAATAGTGTTGCTTAGCTAAAATAAGGGACACTAAAGACAATGGACTAGCTTTAAAACTTGAATCAATGCTTTTTTAACCAGAAAATTAGGAATAAACGCCCAAACATCAAGTAAAAAAAGTTTTTATCAACTAATAGTCTATGCAAACGTAAACAAAATTGTGATTGTTGAACTAAAGACCTAAGAAAATGCCTAAAAACATGGAAAAACTGACACTTTCATAATCAGAAAATTCAAAACAAAAAAAACTCCTAAACATCTTGTAAAAAAAGTGTTTATCGACCAATAGTCTACGAAAACGTCAAAAAATTGTGTTTGTTAAGCTAAAGGCCTAAAAAATGTCTAAAAATTTGAAAAAACTGATGTTTTTTTTCGGACCTGAAAATTGGAAGAAAACACCTGTAAATGAAGTAAAAAGGTATTTATCACCCTATAGTCTATGTAAACGTCAAAAAATTGTGTTTGTTGAGCCAAAGACTAAAGAAATTGCCTGAAAATTTGGAAAAACACCCATTTTTGGTTCAGAAAATCAATATATGACCACAGAAATTAAATAAAAAATATTTTTTTTTGGTCGAATTTGGGTTGATGTCCCTCATGATTGGAAAAAAAATTACTGTAGGTGAATATTATTTTTGAAAATTATTTACCGTATCAATTCTTGAAAAATGGCGACAGTTACGTGTGGCTTCTTATTGGCTACATATGGTAAAAGAACAGATTCCAAGGCTTTCGCGTAGCGAAATTTTCTTAAATGGAAGTCGTGTTTGGATATTTCCTGTTGAGACTCTAAAGGAATTATGTTGTCAATTTTTTCTGTATTTTTATCGCCAGAATAGCGATAATGCGATTTCCCTTTTTTGGTTTTCTTTTCCTGTATTTGAACTTCTAAATCTTTTCTCTGTACTGAAACGATGCCATCGACAGTCCCGACGGCCAAAACATCATCGTTGGCCTAAAAAATGATAATGATAAAAGAGACAGATTAATAAAAACTTACGCTGACGCCAAGGCTGAGGATGGCGTTTGAATAATCAAGGTTATGAACTACTTTATATGTCGATACATCGTAAATTTTGACATGGCGATCCAAAGATCCGGAAAGAAGACGAGTATTGTTTGATGCCAGGCATAAACTTGTTATCGTTTTATGATGTTGGGAAACTCGAGCAAGTAAACGGCCACCCGCCAGAGCATCCCAGACCCTAATTTCCGTACCACCTGAAGAAATGAAGATTCCGCCAGACGGTAAAAAGATGACACTTTCAATAGGGTGGCCATGATCGACGGTAAAGACTGCTTCGCTTTGTGTCCTTGTGTCGAACATCCGCAACTTTTTATCGTACGAACCAGAAACTACGACAGTTGGCGACACTGGAGAAACAGCTCCTGCACGCACATAATCCTATTTTAAAAAACAACATTATTTTAACTTTTTTTAATACGATATATTACCTCATGTGACTCAAATTTAAAAATTTCCTTCTCACACGGAATATCCCACAGACGAACAGTTTTATCATCGGAAAAACTCGCAATGTGTGTTTGATCTGATGTAAAATAGCATCTCCGAACAGGCCTATAAATTTATTTAAAAAAATAAAATGAAAATAATTTTTTTTTTACCCTTTATGGCCTCTAAATATTCTTAAAAGAGATTTAGAATGTACATCGAACAATTTGACTTGTTGCTCCTCACTTCCAGCACAGAGAAGTTGGCCGTCCGACCTAAATTTTCCACCGTAAGCGTTCTCTCGGAAACGACTCAAGTTTTTATAGACTAATTTTGTTATCGGGTTATAAATTTGAACCTTAAAAAAAAGCCATTAATTACATTTTTATGATATAATTAATATAATTACTCTTGCTGAACAAGTGACAGCGAAATAATAAGGCTCGACAGGCGAAAAATCGATGTTGTTGATTGGTCCAAATTCTTTTAAATGCACAGGAACCTATAAATAAACAATAAGAATAAATAAATGTTAAAAATACATTCTATTTTGATAATCCTTTCATTTTGGCATTTGAGAGGCATAGCGTTGTGCGTATTAATACCTATTCATAAATTGAGGACTTATGAATATGAATAAAGAATAAATATACAATATTTATATTAAAAAACCACAAATTCCAGGAATTTATTTTTAAAAATTTCGTGGGGAAGCCTCCAATTAAAAAATTCTTCTGTCCACCCCTAGAATTGAACCCAGGACCTCCCTGTTGGTCCAGCTAAGCCCAGATTTACTTATTTAATTAATTAATTAATTTTTTAAAGTAAAAAACTACTTACACCAAGTTGTTTCCAGTAAATCGTATCAGGCGTAACTTTCTGCGAAGGTTTAGCGAATATCTTCGCATTCGTTTTCTTAAAATGCGTCATCCTCTAATTGTTTAATAAAATAATATAAATAAATGAAAAAACATAACTAAGAAACAATGTCTCAAATAATACACGCGACATGCGCCTAAAAATTTCAACACAGGGAGGTTTTAAAAATATGCTGTTATACATTTGTTTTACTGTTAACCTCCAGTGTTCCTACTACCACAGAACAACAAAAACACAAGATTATGGGCAATAAGAAAGTTAGAACAAATTTTGGCTTCATTTATTGACCAATAAGAAGGCTTAAACAAGATTTTTTCTCATGTCCAATAAGAAAGCTTCAACAAGATTTGGTTTCATTTCTTGACCAATAAGAAGACTTGATTGTACAATATCCTGACCGATAAGGAAGCTAAAATTTTGGCTTCATTTCTTGACCAATAAGTTTTACGATATCCCTGACCGATGAGGAAGCTAAAATTTTTGCTTCATTTCTTGACCAATGAGAAGGGATAAAGGAGATTTTTCCAATAAGAAAGCTTCAACAAGATTTGGTTTCATTTCTTGACCAATCAGGAGGCTTATTGGATTCAAAACTGGCCAATAAGAAATTTTAACTAATTCTCCATCATCACCAGAATAAAATGGAGGCATTAAACAAGCTTTTGCCTAAAAAGAGGCACCAACTTTTAACCAAATTTGGCTTCATGCTTTGACCAATCAGAAAATTCAAAACAAGGTTCTGCTACATCCCTGGCCAATCAGAAAGCTTAAATAAATTTTGGTTTCATTTCTTGACCAATAAGGAAGCATAAACATTTGCCCAAATCTCCAGAGTACTAAGGAGGCTATTACAGTCAAAAATTGGCTTCACCGCTCGACCATTGACCAATAAGAAACCGTTTGACTTTTTGCACTCTGGATCAAGTTCTCTATCCATTGAAAAACAACACACATAATAACTGAGGCCATGTTTTTGTTGTTCTGTGCTACTACGCCGCCTACGCGTACATCCGATGGTTGAAATTGAAGTTTTTTTAAAATGGTTGAATACTGAGAGAGGAAGCCTTACGAAGAGCCTGTAGACAAGTATCTTTTCCGAAATTTTAAGGATTTCAGCGTAATCGATAACATATTTTCATCTAACTCATCAGTAATCACTGATTAATATATTACCTGTAAACAAGCATTGCGCGACGCCACCAAGGGGAGCTTAAAAACGGGAGCACGGGCGCTTCACCTCAAATTTTCTTTTGTCATACTAAACCCGCAATACTTGACGGTCATGTTGGTTTAGTATCTCAAGCGCCCCGTTGAAAATCACTGGTTTAAATGGTTTAATCGTTTAATTCTAAAAATTTGAACAAAATCAGTTTTTAAAAACAAAAAATTACGTTTTAAGCAAAGTTCTTGAAGTTTTCGCTGTCTTGTCCAACATTTAAATGGAGCCCCTCCGCAATTTTCAGAAAGACAAGGAGCCCATATTTCCTAAAATCAGAATGAAACCGATAAACGAGGTCTCCTGATTTATGGAATTTAACTTTCATAAAATCTCAAAGAGACGTTATTGTATTACCCTTCACGTTTTTGGGTCTTACAGCATCAGCTAGTTTTTTCACGGCTGAAATTTTCACAGATATTGGATTACCCTCTATGTACGACTTTTTCCAGACAAAAAAACGATGTGTGATGTTTGTCAGAGCCCTTCGCCACATTTTATGGGTCTAGAAATAATTATTTTAAAAAAATGCGATTTTTTGAAAAATTGTAAAATAGTAGTAATCTTAATTATTATCATTATCAAACATAATATGATTACGATTTTAATCGTAGTTATGATTACGATTTTAATCGTAGTTTTGATTACGATTTTAATCGTAGTTTTGATTACTATTTTAATCGTAGTTTTGATTACTATTTTAATCGTAGTTTTGATTACGATTTTAATCGTAGTTTTGATTACGATTTTAATCGTAGTTTTGATTACGATTTTAATCGTAGTTTTGATTACGATTTTAATCGTAGTTTTGATTACGATTTTAATCGTAGCTATGATTACGATTTTAATCGTAGTTTTGATTACGATTTTAATCGTAGTTATGATTACGATTTTAATCGTAGTTATGATTACGATTTTAATCGTAGTTTTGATTACGATTATGCCCTACTTTTTGTTCAGAAGTTTAAAAATGAGCGCTTATATCTACGATTTTAATCGTAGTTATGATTACGATTATAATCGTAGTTCTGATTACGATTTTAATCGTAGTTATGATTACGATTTTAATCGTAGTTTTGATTACGATTATGCCCTAATTTTTGTTCAGAAGTTTAAAAATGAGCGCTTATATCTACGATTTTTATCGTAGTTATGATTACGACTATAATCGTAGTTTTGATTACGATTTTAATCGTAGTTTTGATTACGATTTTAATCGTAGTTTTGATTACGATTTTAATCGTAGTTATGATTACGATTTTAATCGTAGTTATGATTACGATTTTAATCGTAGTTTTGATTACGATTTTAATCGTAGTTTTGATTACGATTTTAATCGTAGTTATGATTACGATTTTAATCGTAGTTTTGATTACGATTATGCCCTACTTTTTGTTCAGAAGTTTAAAAATGAGCGCTTAAATCTACGATTTTAACCGTAGTTATGATTACGATTTTAATCGTAGTTTTGATTACGATTTTAATCGTAGTTATGATTACGATTTTAATCGTAGTTTTGATTACGATTTTAATCGTAGTTTTGATTACGATTTTAATCGTAGTTTTGATTACGATTTTAATCGTAGTTTTGATTACGATTTTAATCGTAGTTATGATTACGATTTTAATCGTAGTTTTGATTACGATTTTAATCGTAGTTATGATTACGATTTTAATCGTAGTTATGATTACGATTTTAATCGTAGTTATGATTACGATTTTAATCGTAGTTTTGATTACGATTTTAATCGTAGTTTTGATTACGATTTTAATCGTAGTTATGATTACGATTTTAATCGTAGTTTTGATTACGATTATGCCCTACTTTTTGTTCAGAAGTTTAAAAATGAGCGCTTAAATCGACGTCACACGTCTCATATTGCAATTTCCTTATCAAATTTTAATTATATTTTTCCTCATTATATTTACATTCACCACGTTTTTTCCGAGTGTTTAAAAACCCATTTTTGTAATCTCGTCTTCTTGAAAGATAATCTTATGAGTGTTTGTTATTATCAAAGAACAAATATTTCTTTGGCAGTGCCGCCTAATTTGGTATGGAGTCTTCTCGTAATACTTTTAATTATGTTATTATTTGTTAAATTTCAATTTATAAACTTTCTTTTATAAAAATTATGTGGAGAAAATTAGAAATAATGATTAGTTTAAAAAAATTAGTTAGATTCTAATTAAAGTCTAAACGGTCTAACGCTTCCAGGTTAGAAACGAAACTTGAACACGAAAAAAATGTTATTTCAGTTATGAAAATTGTTATCGCCCTCAAGTAAGTGGTTTTTTTTAAATATTAAGATTGATTAATTAATTTATTTATAGGTTTTATCTGAAAGGTTTGTGATGGCGCCGATTAAATACAGGGTGACACTCAGAATTAAAGATGTTGGATAACGAATAGAAAAAAGTTAAAGTTGTCCTAAATCAGGATGGCTTCTGTCGGCGGAGCTCAGTCTTCAAGAACTCTACATGATATTTTGCCCCAGTATACAAAATCTAAGGTAAAATACTAAATATTGCAGAATTCATGGTCTGTTGATATTGCACATTATTTGAAAATTTGAAGTCGGCCTCAGTTTTATTTGAGTTGGTTTTCAATGGATGGAGAACTCGACTCAAAGTTCCAAAAGTCGAATGGTTTCTTATTGGTCATTGGTCGAGCGGTCAAATGATGACTGTTATAGCCTCCTTAGTACTCTGGAGATTTGGCCAAATGTTTATGCTTCCTTATTGGTCAAGAAATGAAACCAAAATTTATTTAAGCTTTCTGATTGGCCAGGGATGTAGCAGAATCCTGTTTTGAATTTTCTGATTGGTCAAAGCATGAAGCCAAATTTTGTTAAAAGTTGGTGCCTCCTTTTAGGCCAAAGCTTGTTTTTGCCTACATTTTAGTCTGTGAATGGTGGAAAATACGTTGAAGCCTCTATTTTGGTCAAGAAATGAAACTCAATCTTGTTTAAGCCTTCTTATTGGTCAAGAAATGAAGCCAAAATTAACTTCCGTATTGCCCATAATAGAATCTTGTTTTGAGTCTTCTTATTGGTCAAGAGATGAAGCCAATTTTTGTTGAAAGCTTCCTTATTGGCCAGGGATATGGTAGTAACTTGTTTCAAGGCTTCTTATTGGTCAAGAGATGAAGAAGCTTCATTTCAAGGCGCCATAAATAAATTTGGCTTCTTATTGGTCAAGAAATGCAGCAAAGTTTTAGCTTCCTTATTGGTCAGGGATATTGTAGAATCAAGTCTTCTTATTGGTCAAGAAATGAAGCCAAAATTTTAGCTTCCTCGTTGGTCAGGGATATTGTAGAATCAAGTCTTCTTATTGGTCAAGAAATGAAGCCAAAATTTTAGCTTCCTTATTGGTCAGGGATATTGTAGAATCAAGTCTTCTTATTGGTCAAGAAATGAAGCCAAAATTTTAGCTTCCTCGTTGGTCAGGGATATTGTAGAATCAAGTCTTCTTATTGGTCAAGAAATGAAGCCAAAATTTTAGCTTCCTTATTGGTCAGGGATATTGTAGAATCAAGTCTTCTTATTGGTCAAGAAATGAAGCCAAAATTTTAGCTTCCTCATCGGTCAGGGATATTGTAGAATCAAGTCTTCTTATTGGTCAAGAAATGAAGCCAAAATTTTAGCTTCCTCGTCGGTCAGGGATATTGTAGAATCAAGTCTTCTTATTGGCCAAGAAATGAAGCCAAAATTTTAGCTTCCTCATCGGTCAGGGATATTGTAGAATCAAGTTTTCTTATTGGTCAAGAAATGAAGCCAAAATTTTAGCTTCCTCGTCGGTCAGGGATATTGTAGAATCAAGTCTTCTTATTGGTCACGAAATGAAGCCAAAATTTTAGCTTCCTCATCGGTCAGGGATATTGTAGAATCAAGTTTTCTTATTGGTCAAGAAATGAAGCCAAAATTTTAGCTTCCTCGTCGGTCAGGGATATTGTAGAATCAAGTCTTCTTATTGGTCAAGAAATGAAGCCAAAATTTTAGCTTCCTTATTGGTCAGGGATATTGTAGAATCAAGTCTTCTTATTGGTCAAGAAATGAAGCCAAAATTTTAGCTTCCTCGTTGGTCAGGGATATTGTAGAATCAAGTCTTCTTATTGGTCAAGAAATGAAGCCAAAATTTTAGCTTCCTTATTGGTCAGGGATATTGTAGAATCAAGTCTTCTTATTGGTCAAGAAATGAAGCCAAAATTTTAGCTTCCTCGTCGGTCAGGGATATTGTAGAATCAAGTCTTCTTATTGGTCACGAAATGAAGCCAAAATTTTAGCTTCCTCATCGGTCAGGGATATTGTAGAATCAAGTTTTCTTATTGGTCAAGAAATGAAGCCAAAATTTTAGCTTCCTCGTCGGTCAGGGATATTGTAGAATCAAGTTTTCTTATTGGTCAAGAAATGAAGCCAAAATTTTAGCTTCCTCGTCGGTCAGGGATATTGTAGAATCAAGTTTTCTTATTGGTCAAGAAATGAAGCCAAAATTTAAGCTTCCTTATTGGTCAGGGGTATTGTAGAATCAAGTCTTCTTATTGGTCAAGAACCGAAGCCAAAATTTCAGCTTCCTTATCGGTCAGGGATATTGTAGAATCAAGTCTTCTTATTGGTCAAGAAATAAAGCAAAATCTTGTTTAAGTTAAAGAATGATGGAATATTCCAGTCCCATGGTCTATTATTGGTTATTCAAAGAGGTCAAGGTCAGATAAATTGTTGAAAAATTTCAATGTCAATGTTGTTGGTGATAAAATCTAATGTTTTTTTTCCAGCTTGATGTTGTTGGGAGCGTTCGGCTAAAATCACTTGTAAGCATCGGAAGTCCTCAAAGTACGACATCAAGATTTCCGAAACTCGAAGAATGCGCTCATTTCCATTATGAACATGTAGAACTTCAACCTATACAAGTAATTATTTTAATAATAGCTTTGTTCCAACCACAGTTTGAAACTCCTGGAGCATGTGCAGAAGGATTTTCACGTCAGATTTGACGGACAAACGATTTGAGCGACGTCAGATTTGACGTCTAAGTCCTTCTGCGCAAGCTCCAGGAGTTTCAAACTGCGGTTGGAACTATGCTAATGGTATTATAGTACTAATTTAATGTCCGTTTAGCTCAATATTTGCGACGATGGGACAAGTCGAGAGGAATTCGAAGGGATCACAATCTGCGTCAAAAGTGGGCAAGACTCCTGGAAAATCCACCGGACGTACGATCATTTTTGCCGCCTCGACCAACAGCTTCATCAATGTGTCTTCGACCGTAAATTCAGCAATCTTCCTGTTTTAAACCAGCAATCTCCTAAATCTTCCGTAAGCGAAATGATTGTATTGGTTTTTTTAAATTTTGATTTTTTAGAGTGAAAGAAATGCCCTTTTGAACAGCTATGTTTGTAAGTTGAGTGTTATTGGAAGCGGATGCGCTATCAGCTGCGGTCCGGTTTTAAGTTGGTTCGAATTGGACAACCGCGGGCGGAGAATCGTGGCGTCAGGTCATGGCATCAATACGCCAGCTGTCGCTGCCGCTTTCGCTACTACTCCGTACACAGCTCATGCCACAGACGAACTCTCTTTCAGGTTTTTTCTATTTTTTAAATATTCAAATTCTAACTTTTTATAGATTGGAGATATGATAAGTGTGATAGATATGCCTCCTGCGGAAGAGAGTTCTTGGTGGAGAGGTAAACGAGGTTTCGTGGTTGGCTTCTTCCCTTCAAATTGCGTCGCTGTAATCACCGACAAAATACCCAACGAAATCACATTAGCTGAACCAACTAAACCAGTCTTAAGGTAAAAAAGGCTTAAGGACAAGGGGGATATTTTCATTCAAAAATTTCAGAAAACATGGTAAACTGATCGCGTTTTTTCGTGCGTTTATTTTATCACGTCCTTCAAGGCGGAGGTTGAAACAATTTGGAATACTCAAGAAAGGGTCTTCGGTTGTGATTTATCGGAACATTTGCTCAACTCCGGTTATGATAGTATGTTCTTCAGCATAAATTTGATGTTTTTAACTTTTTATTTTAGTTCCTTTGGTGCTTAAGTGTTGTTCTGAATTTATTGAAAACCATGGTATCGTTGATGGGATATATCGGCTCTCTGGAGTTACATCGAATATCCAGCGCCTACGGTAATCAGAAATTAGGGTGGTGATTAATTTTTTAAATTTTTTTTAGGTCAATATTCGATGAAGATAGGATTCCAGTGTTGACTGAAGATAGTGGGATAAAACAAGATGTTCATGGTGTTGCTTCTTTGTTGAAAATGTATTTCAGGGAGCTTCCTAATCCTCTTTGTACTTATCAGCTTTATGATGAGTTCGTCGCTGCTGTTCAGTCACCGAGTGACAAGCGATTAGAAAATATGAGGAGAGTCGTTCAAAAACTTCCACCTCCTCATTACAGGTAAGAAAATACTTAAGTTTTTACTTGAATAATTTTTTTTTAGAACGCTGGAATACCTTATGGGACATTTGGGACGAGTATGCAATCATAGCTCGGGGACGGGGATGACGGCGAGAAATGTCGCGATTGTTTGGGCGCCGAATCTTTTGCGTTGTCGGAGTCTAGATCAAGGCGTCGCTGCTCTTCAAGGGGTCGGCGTGCAAGCTGTGGTTACTGAATATCTCATTTTGTACTCCCCTCTCATTTTTAACAACCAACCAGGTAAATAATATTTCTTACTGGGATTCCCAAAAATTTTTACCTACTAGCCCTGGCAGACCCTAGTTCCTGTTTTCAGTTTGAGTGCCTTTAGAATTTGGATGTGTGGCTAATTTTATGGGTAAAAATGGTGAAAATCATATTAAAATTAGGTTTCTTTGTCAAAAAACTGAAGAAAAATTGTAAAAATGGTGTTTTTCTTTAAAAAATCAGAGGATAACTCCTGTAAAAGTAGGAGAAATCTTGTAAAAAGAGGAAAATGTAGTAAAAAGAGGAAAATCTAGTAAAAAGATGGTTTCTTTGTCCCAAAAAAGCAGGATATCTGGTACTTTTTCTCAGATTTCTTTGTCAAAAAAAGCGAGGAAAACTATACTGTAAAAATGGGGTTTTTTAAGTCATGAGAACTCAAGTTTAGTTAAAGTGAAAATACTTTCTGAATTCAAATGGAAAATCCTGTAAAAGGAGGGTTTCTTGTCGAAAAATCGAGGAAAATGACTGAAAATCCTGTAAAAGTAGGAGAGATTTTGTAAAAAGAGGAAAACCCTGTTAAAAAAGGGTTTCTTGTAAGAGAAAAAACTGAGGAAAACGACTGAAAATTCTGTAAAAGTAGTAAAGATCTTGTAAATAGAGGAAAACTAGTGAAAATCCTGTAAAAATAGGAGAGGTCTTGTAAAACGAGGAAAACCTTGTTAGAAGAGGGTTTCTTTTAAAACAAAAAACGAGGAAAACTACTGATAATCGTGTAAAAGTACGAGAGGTCTTGTAAAACAAGGAAAACCCTGTTAGAAGAGGGTTTCTTGTAAAAGAAAAAACCGAGGAAAACGACTGAAAATCCTGTAGAAGTAGGAGAGATCTTGGAAAATGAGGAAAACCCTGTTAAAAAAGGGTTTCTTGTAAGAGAAAAAAACTGAGGAAAACTACTGAAAATACTGTAAAAGTAGGAAAGAGCTTGTAAATAGAGGAAAACCCTGTTAAAAGAGGGTTTCTTTTAAAACAAAAACGAGGAAAACTAGTGAAAATCCTGTAAAAATAGGAGAGGTCTTGTAAAACGAGAAAAACCTTGTTAGATGAGGGTTTCTTTTTAAACAAAAAACGAGGAAAACGACTGAAAATCCTGTAAAAGTAGGAGAGGTCTTGTAAAACAAGGAAAACCCTGTCATAAGAGGGTTTCTTGTTAAAGAAAAAACCGAGGAAAACGACTGAAAATCCTGTATAAGTAGGAGAGATCTTGGAAAATGAGGAAAACCCTGTTAGAAGAGGGTTTCTTTGTAAAAAATTAAACCCTGAGGAAAGTACCAGATATCCTGGAAAATTAGGGTTTTTGAAATCAAGATAACTCAAGTTTACTTAAAGAAAAAATCCTTTCTAAATTAAAATGGAATTCTGAAACCACAGTATAAAGAGGGTTTCTTTTCAAAAACCAAGCGAAACGATTGAAAATCCTGTATTGAGAGGGTTTCTTTTTAAAAAACCAAGCAAAACGACTGAAAACCCTGTAAAAAGAGGGTTTCTTGGCAAATAAACCAAGCAAAACGACTGAAAATCCTGTAAAAAATAGGGTTTCTTGTCAAAAAATCAAGCGAAACGACTGAAAATCCTGTTAAAAGAGGGTTTCTTTTTAAAAAACCAAGCAAAACGACTGAAAACCCTGTAAAAAGAGGGTTTCTTGGCAAATAAACCAAGCAAAACGACTGAAAATCCTGTAAAAAATAGGGTTTCTTGTCAAAAAATCAAGCGAAACGACTGAAAATCCTGTTAAAAGAGGGTTTCTCTTCAAAAAACCAAGTGAAACGACTGCGAATCCTGTAATAGGAGGGTTTCTTGTCTAAAAACCAAGCAAAACGACTGAAACTCCTGTAGAAAAAGAGGGTTTCTTGTCAAAAATCCATGACTGAAAATCCTGTAAAAAGAGGGGTTTCTGGTCAAAAAAAACCAAGCAAAACGACTGTAAATCCTGTAAAAAGAGGGTTTCTTGTCCAAAAAAACCCAAGCAAAACGACTGAAAATCCTGTAAAAAGAGGGTTTCTGGTCAAAAAACCAAGCAAAACGACTCAAAATCCTGTAAAAAGAGGGTTTCTTGTCAAAAAAAAAAACAAGCAAAATGACTGAAAATCCTGTGAAAAGAGGGTTTCTGGTCAAAAAACCAAGCAAAACGACTCAAAATCCTGTAAAAAGAGGGTTTCTTGTCAAAAAAAAAAAAAAAAAACCAAGCAAAGCGACTGAAAATCCTGTGAAAAGAGGGTTTCATGTCAAAAAACCAAGCAAAGCGACTGAAAATGCAGTGAAATGAGGGTTTCCTGTCAAAAAACAAAGCAAAACGACTGAAAATCCTGCAGAAAGAGGGTTTTTTTTTGTCGAAAAACCAAGCAAAACGACTGAAAATCCTGCAGAAAGAGGGTTTTTTCTTGTCAAAAACCAAGCAAACGACTGAAAATTCTGCAGAAAGAGGGGTTTTTTTTGTCGAAAACCAAGCAAAACGACTGAAAAATCCTGTAGAATGAGGGTTTCTTGTCAAAAAACCAAGCGAAACGACTAAAAATCCTGGAAAAAGAGGGTTTCTTGTCAAAAATAACCAAGCAAAACCACCAAAAATCCAGTGAAAAGAGGGTTTCTTGTCAAAAAACCAAGCAAACGACTGAAAATCCTGCAGAAAGAGGGTTTTTTTTTGTCGAAAACAAAGCAAAACGACTGAAAATCCTGTAGAATGAGGGTTTCTTGTCAAAAAAACCAAGCGAAACGACTAAAAATCCTGGAAAAAGAAGGTTTCTTGTCAAAAAAAAACCAAGTAAAACGACTAAAAGTCCTGTAAAAATAGGGTTTCTCGTAAATAAAACCGAGAAAAATTAAAAAAGGTTTTTTTTTTGTCTAGATGAGTCAAAAACTGTCTCAAGCTTGTCAAAAACTGAGGAAAATCTTATAAAAATAGGGTTTCTTTAAAAAACCGAGAAAAACTCCCCGAAACTCCTGTTAAAATGGGTTTTTTGAAATCCAGCGAATTTCTAGACAAATAGAAGGTCAATTGAAAAACCTCGGGAATCTCCTGATAATCCTATAAAAATGTGGTTTCTTTATCAAAAAACTGAGAAAAACTTCCAAAAGTCCTTAAAAAAAATTTTTTTTTTTGCTTTGGTTTAACTATAGCTGTGTATTTCTGTTGAAAACGCCTAGAATATTCTTTTTAAAAAACGAAAATTTGGGAAGTATGTTTTTTGAAGACCTAATATAAAAATGCTTTTTATTCCTCTTTTTCAAGCAAATTTTTATTATGAAGCCTTTCCCTGGCTACACTTTGGGAACCCCTTATTTGAGGATTTTCTAAAAATATTTTGTAGGTGAGCAGCCGTTACCGAGACCGAAATCTTTAGCCGTCAATTCGCCGACAAAATTATTATCATTACAAGAAGCCCAGGCGAGGGGACAACATTCACCCAGTCAAGCAGGTACTGCTTCTTATTTTCAAAAAGTTTATAATCCTTACAGAAAATTTCAGTTGCTCCAGTGGAAGTCACAGATAAAAAATCTCTAAATGATTTTTCCTTCCATACAATAATCGATTTGCCGAGAAAACGTCAGCCTTTAAATTGGCGTACGATTTTCACTCCACGACGTAACCATCAGACGAAATCTCCCCGAAGATTTAAAAGAGTATGTCTTTCTTTTTAATAATAAACTCTTTAATGTGTATTTTAGAAAACTGTGGTTAAGTCAGCGGAGTTTCTTGGTAGTGGGCCATCTTCTACGGGGAGCGTACAGCAAATCTCGATCCCACCGACAACCTGCCACAGCCGTTCCGTATCTCACGATTCTTATTTCGACACAATGGACCACCCTTCGACTTCTTCACTGGTTGAAACTCAACATGAAGGTAATCAATTACTACATATTATATTTTGTAATGTAATTTAATTTTAGGATTGTCATTGTCGCTTGATTTAAGCGAATTGCAAATGAATTTCGATATTGAAGAGAGCGAAATGAGAATATTTTCTGAAGACGAGACTAATCAGCTTTTTAGCTCCGGTGCGAGTATCGTTTTCGGGACTTTGGAGACGGAGATGAATTTAGAGCAGAGATTTTCAAATCAGGAACTAAGATATATAGACAGTTATTCTCCTGATCCTATGGAAAATGAAAGTCCTTCCGAAGACCTCCTTACACCCGGCTATCAGCCGCTTCTCTCCCCTAACTCTTATGAAGTGAGCGAACGGCGTAAATCTGACTACGGCTATCAAAAACTGGCCGAATCCCCCAACATTGTACCTGATGTTTTATTACAAAAAAAAGAAAACGATTTATACGAATCGTGCTCCGCAAATCCTTCAGTCAATATTTACGAGAGCATGGAGTTGGGAACTGAGAGTTACGAGCCAGTTACGATGTCAGTCGAAATTCATAAAGAAAACGTCTACGAAAACGACAACGTCAAAGATGTCGATAATAACATCTATGAAGAAGTTGAGGTAATCAACTTTTTTTAAATGTATCAAATTTAAATCTATTTTCAGTATACACCATCTGAAATATACGAGCAGGTTTCAAACTTTCGGAATTCTGTCAATGAAGTCAACCGACTCGTCCAGGACAGCCCTTCTAAGGAAAAAGATCCTCAACTCCAAGAACACAAAATGTCTTCAGGTATTTAGAATTTACATCTTCATAAAAAAAGACAAAAATTTAAAATTGCACATGAGCAAAAATGAAGAGAAATTAAAAAGATAAGCTTTAGGTAAAAAAAGTTAAGGATAGTGAATAATTTTTTTTCCCCCACTCATTCACTTCGGCCGCCTCATTCAAAATGCATGTCTCACTTTATAAACTCCTCATTTTTCATTTTAACATTTTTCTACTTTATAATGAAAAGTTCAGTTTAGGTGCTCATTGTGTTTGGAAAAAAATGGAGTGAAAGCATGGAAGTGTGGAGTTTTCTGAGCTTTTTGTTTTTTTAAGTTTAGAATTTCGCATGGTGTGGAGTGATTTAGGTTTAAGGCTTAAAAAAAGTTTTTCAGGCTTTACTTACTTGGATCTTCACTTCAATCCTCAAAATTATGTGCTTTATCTTCTTTTGCTTTAATTTATTTATCTGGGTCTTGATAATATTGAGTCATGTCTAACAATAAAATATTAATAAGCGATAATTGAAGTTAACTACTCATATTTTTCTTTCTTCTAAGATTTCTTCCCACGTTTTATCAATTTATTACTTCATATTAGATTTTATCCATGTTTTTCTAACATTTTACTCAGTTTATGACACCATTTAAGGGGATATGAGGGTTTAAGTTGGTTGCTTTGTACATTTTTCGTTGGTTTTCGGTTTTTCCCTTCTATCTTGGAAACCGTCGCTCAAAACGAAAAAATGTCCTAAGTAAAAGTCGTAGCTACGAAAATTTACTACATAAAATATCTTATTGGTTTTTCCGTCAGAGCAATATTTTAGGAGATATGAAGGTTTTAAGTTTTCAGACAGGCTCTGTAGGATTATTAGTTTTAACCTCATAACTCCTTAAATATTGCTCTTACGCAAATAATGAATAAAGAAATTTTTGTAGAAATCTTTGTACCTACAACTTTTACTTAGGACATTTTTTCGTTTTGAGCGACGGTTTCCGAGATAGAAGGGAAAAACCGAAAACCGTTGCTCACAACGAAAAATTTGCAAAGCAACTCACTTAAGAACCCTCATATCTCCTTAAGTATTGCTCTGACAAAAAAACCAATAGAAGGGAAAAACCGAAAACCGTTGCTCACAACGAAAAATTTGCAAAGCAACTCACTTAAGAACCCTCATATCTCCTTAAGTATTGCTCTGACAAAAAAAACCAATGAGGTCTTTTTTGTTGGAAATTTCCGTAGCTACGACTTTACTTATGACATTTTTTCGTTTTGAGCGACGGTTTCCGAGATAGTAGGGAAAAACCGAAAACCGTTGTTAACAACGAAAAATTTGCAAAGCAACCAACTTAAATACTTCCATATCTCTTAAAGTATTGCTCTGACGGAAAAAACTAATAAGATATTTTATGTAGTAAATTTCAGTACCTTCAACTTTTACTTAGGACATTTTTTCATTTTGAGCGACGGTTTCCAAGATAGAAGGGAAAAACCGAAAACCGTTGCTCACAACGAAAAATTTGCAAAGCAACTCGCTTAAGAACCCTCATATCTCCTTAAGTATTGCTCTGACAAAAAACCAATAGAAGGGAAAAACCGAAAACCGTTGCTCACAACGAAAAATTTGCAAAGCAACTCACTTAAGAACCCTCATACCTCCTTAAGTATTGCTCTGACAAAAAAACCAATGAGGTCTTTTTTGTAGGAAATTTCCGTAGCTACGACTTTTACTTATGACATTTATTCGTTTTGAGCGACGGTTTCCGAGATAGAAGGGAAAAACCGAAAACCGTTGTTAACAACGAAAAATTTGCAAAGCAACCTACTTAAATACTTCCATATCTCCTAAAGTATTGCTCTGACGGAAAAAACTAAAAAGATATTTTATGTAGTAAATTTCAGTACCTACAACTTTTACTTAGGACATTTTTTCGTTTTGAGCGACGGTTTCCAAGATAGAAGGGAAAAACCGAAAACCGTTGTTAACAACGAAAAATTTGCGATGCAACCGACTTAAATACTTCCATATCTCCTAAAGTATGGCTCTGACGGAAAAAACTAATAAGATATTTTATGTAGTAAATTTCATTACCTACAACTTTTACTTAGGACATTTTTTCGTTTTGAGCGACGGTATCCGAGATAGAAGGGAAAAACCGAAAACTGTTGTTAACAACGAAAAATTTGCTAAGCAACTCACTTAAAAACCATCATACCTCCTTAACTGTTGATTGTATCATTTGTTTTTATTAATTTTTTCCCCCCTAAAAAACTAAAACTTTGATGAAACCCCTGTATAAAGGCTGTCGCTATTGTGCCTCTATTTTTTAAGAATTTAAAAATTATGTTTAGATTTGATGATTTCAGATGAACTTTATGAAAATACGAAATCGACTTTAGAGGTAGAAAACGCGAAAGAAAAAGAAGAGGAAGAAGAATTGAAAATAACGGAAAATAGGAAAGACGAGATGGAATGTGAGGTCAAAATTCAAGAATCTAACGATGAAAAATCTTTGGATAAAGCGGAGCTTAAAATAGAAAATGATACAGAAGTACCTGAAGGGGGGAATAAAGAGAATATTTACAATTTCAAAGATTCGACGTATGAAAACGTTAGTTTTACAAAAGAACCTTGTAAAAATCTAGAACCAAAATCAAAATGTGATAGTAATTTTAGTGATAATAGAGATAAAAATGAGAATATAGAGAAATCGAAAGACCTTAAAAGACAATCGGATGATAATTTGGATAAGAAGCTGACGCCGGCGAAATTGAGTTGTAGCGTCGTTTCTGAAGTACTCAAAAGAGACTGGATGAATAAAGATACTTTACTGAAGCCTGTACCATTAGAAAGTAATATTCAAGACTGTGATATGAGAAAAGAGTCGGTGAAAGAGAGAGTTGCTAAGCTTTCGCCGCTCAAGCTCACAGGCGTCGAACTGAAAACAAGCGAAGAATCGGACGCTGAACGCCGAGAGAGAATCGAGAAGTACAAAGAAGAGCGAAGGAATTTCTTCAGAAATAAATACAAAACGGACGCGATAAACAACAACGAAGATCGCGACGACGAGCTTATCCGAAGGATAAAGGAGAAGACGAAAAAAGAAAGGGATAGAGACGGCTCAAATTCGAGCTTAGATGATAAAAAGTCCCCTACCAAAACCACCGTCAGCATCTCATATTCACCGACGAAAGCGAAAGCTCCGTCGGAAATCGAAGAAAGAGATGATCAGAGGTAAATTGAAATTTTTTCATTAAAGAACACAACATCATCTCATCTTCCAGCTATCATTCATCAACTAACCATTTTCTACATGAATGCGCATGATTTTTGCATGATTAACATTAGAATTTATAAGAAAGTTTTCCATTTTTATGTGAAGCGATTGACCATTAGTTTATTTTCTTTTTTCTCCAGACATAAAAGCTGTAATTTTTACAATATTTATATTTTCGACTGCTTTTTAGCAGTTATTTTATTGGAATTTCTATTCCAATAAAACCTTCCTCTATTCTAAGGTTATCCTAAGGTAACCTTCCTCCTGAGGAAGGTTATAACCTTCCGCCTATAACCTCTAAATAAGGTAAGTCGGCCAATCGCTTTCATGTGTTTGCAAATTTTAAAGAAAAGAAATGCTTTTGGTGTTATTAATGGGTGATTTTACGAAATCAAGAGCACAAATTAAAAATAATGTAATTTTAATATTTTGGCTGCGAAATTGGCACCAAAATTCGTTGTATACAGGGTGCTCTTAATTTCAATTTAATTATTTCAGAAATTTAAATTTCTTCCATTTTTCTTTGTTTTCAGTGAGCAAGCTGCCAAATAAGCTTTAGCTGGTCTTCTATTTTCCCCTTCTCTAGATCAATAAGCGTACTATTATATTAGCCAATTTTTGTCAGCTTCCAAATTAAGAAAAAAATATAGCTTATAAAATTCTATGCTCATTAAATTGTATAGACCAAAAAAATTAAAAATATAGCTATTTTCCATAGTATAAAGTACTATTAACAGAAATATTCTTGTAACACTTAAATTTGGTGCATCTTTATTTTTAAATTGTTTAAAACATTTTTTTTTGTATTATAATGTTCCTGTTTTTTTATTGTTAATGTTATTGCACCGTTTTTTCCGTTTTTGGCCCATTGACTTTGGAATTTTCCGATTAATCTTTTATCAAAAAGACAAATCGTTATGTAAAAAAATTTAAATGTTAACCTTAGAAAACGTTGTTAGAAATTTGGTGTGTTATCCAAGAAAAAAATTAACAGCTAATTAATAAAAATTGTTATTGTTGAAAGCTCTCTAATAGAAATTAACGATTATTAACAATTTTTTTTGGTTAAAAAAATTAAGCATTCCTAAAAAAGATAGCTTTAGACTATTTTTTAAAAAAACTTTCAAAAATAAGTCATTGCATAATTTATTTGTACTTTTTTATTAATAATTTTTTGTATATAAAGACCACAAGTATAATTTCACACTAATATAATTTAGGGACGTGTGATTTGTAAAAATATTATTTATTAATTTTTTTGTTTCTAATTTCTAAAACTCATCCCTGTCAACAATATTTTTTTGTATATGCTCGTTAACCTTTTATAGCAATTTTGTATTTTTTTTTTTGACTTAACCAGTCCTTCGACTATCAAAATAATAAATTTTAACTTGTTCACTTATATTGTTTATTATTTTAAAAAATCCTTAGTCCCTCAACTTGACGGAAAAGTCAAGAAAAACATTTCAAGGACAGCAGAGAATTTTCGCTGTTTTCGCAGAGCTATTTTAACAAATTTTGAAAATCTTGATCTTTTTGCTTAGAGAAACAATTTTCTCACCGTTTTGAGGAGTTTTCCCAGGAAAAGCCCTTGAGAATTCTATTTTCACCTTGGCAGGGGCTTTTCCCTGTTTTTCCTCATTTTTCAGTGTCAAAAAAAATGGATAAGTTTAAATACTACCTTCAATAAAACCAGACAATTCATTTTTTCTTCTTTTTTTACCTTTCGATATCAAAAGGAAACAAAGAATAGGAAGCCAAACGAACTTTTCCATTCTTCAGTTGAGAATAGAAAATTGTTGAGGAAAAAAAGTTATTGAAATACAATAAATGTTATTTTTTTAGGTAGATTTCAAAGAAAACAACCTGAAGAACTTAAGAAAAAATTATACTTTAATTTATATAATTATAAATTGAGAATTTGGATCAGCTGGATGCAATGGATTTGACTTAGTAATGAAATGAGTTTGACTACGGCGTAGCATGATAGGCTAAACCCGCTTGACACCACAACCATGCTGGTTTAGCGTTTTTTGGGGAAGGGTCTTCAGACCCCGTAGGATAAATTTTTGGTGTAAAAATTTTTTAAACATTAATTATCATTTTAGTAGGGAGAAATTTCATACTTCAACCCGTTACGGGAGGCACATCCCTAGGCCAAAAATCCCATTATTTCTACCTTGATACTTAGAAAAATTTTCGAAAAAAAAACCTAATAAATTTTTCGGAAAAAGTGCAAAAAAAAAAAAAAAACTTAGAAAAAAAAGAAAATTTTTTGATAAAAAAAAACTTAAAAAACTTTTCGAAAAAACAAACTCGGAAAATTTTTCGAAAAAAAAACTTCCCCCTCCGTTATACTTCATTCCCTTACGTTATATCTTCCCCTCACTTATACTTCCCCCTCCGTTATACTTCCCCTCCCATATACTTCCCCTCCGTTATACTTCCCCTCCCATATACTTCCCCCTCCTATATTGTTGCTTCTCTTTAAGGAAGTTTTCGCTAGAAGCTCTTCAAACCAGTACTTTTTTCCCCTCTTCTTTAAAGATTAAAAAAAAACGATTTTTGAAGAAGGAAGGGGCCGTAAACGGCTGAGTTACTTCGAATTCATTGGTTACGCCTATTTCGTGTTTTAACCCCCCTAAACAAAATAATTTGCATATGAATATCAAAGGTCTTCTCCCTCTAACCCCCATCCGAATTCTCTGAAAGCTCTAAATTTATACCAAGAAGTTAAAATTTTAAAAGTTTTTCGCCAAATTTTCGTTCCCCCAGCTCTTTTAGAGAAAAAAGGCGATTCAGGCAAATTTTGGCTTTTGTGCACAAAATATTTTTGTTTTTTTATGTAGCCCGCGAATAGCTGAGGGGGCTCGGGGGGACAAATAAAATAAGCCGAGAGTGGGGTACCGAGTGCCGCCCCTTTCCAACTGCTCCGGCGCCAACCAATTGATTTGTTATTATCTCATAATCTCAAATAATTGTTAAAACGTATTTTTTACCATAAAGAAAACAATAAAATTACGATTTTTCATCCCAAAAATGTCGAGTAAAAAGTAAAATTAGGGAAAATTTATTGTGTTATTTAAAAGCACTTTTTGTATTGGCAGAAACGAAGGGAAAAATCCATAAAATCGTAAGAAATTTTGAAGTAAAAAGAAAAGAGACCAAAAAATTGCATTTTTTGATGCTAACTAACCCTTAAAAACGACTAGTTTCTCCAAAAAATTAAAATTTCAATTTAAAATTTTCTGGAGGAAATTAACTTGCTTAAAGAAGTTATTGTTTTACCCTCCTTGTCAGGTTTTTGGGGAAGGGTCTTCCAGACCCCGTAGGGTCAATTATGGAAATCAACTTTGTATGTGGTTCCGGCACCGCAACCTCAGCCGTGGATTTTTTTCCGAAATTCTATTTTTTAATAGTAGAGAGAAATTTTATAATTTAACCACATGCGAGAGACATCCCTGCGGCAGACGTTCCATTATTTCTACCTTGTTTACGTTCAATTTTGTTTTAAACGACCCTCCCGTACGACAAAATGGTCAATTTAAAAGGAATTTCGTGAGGTTCTGAACGTCCTTAGGGTTGATATTAAGAATGTCATCGGCATTCTAGTTCCCACCTACTCAATGACATATGTTCAGGAATTTCTTTCCCCTCGAAATTCCGTAAAATAATTTTCAAAAGACCGACAAATAGAATAAAGGAAAACCCTTTCAAAGTAACGATAAATAGTCTTTAAATTGCTTTTCATTTTTAACATTTTAAACTTAAATTATATAATTATCCTTTTCCCACAAAATTATGCGTTTCAACTCTACAAAATGTTCATTTATTTAAGAAAAAATAATTTTTCAGGACTCAATTTGATGGAAAAAAATTTTTTTTTTAAACCTTCAACATACCAAACCAATGATGTATCAAATCTTTGAAAAATTGATGGGAAAACTTATAAAAAGGTCAAGTTTTGTAATAAAGAGAGTTTTCCTTACTTTTTGTTTTTTAATGTCAACAAGAGGAATTTATTTTTTAATTTTATTTCCCCTTTATCGACCCGGGGGCCATGCGGGGGCGTTTCAATTGCTAAGGACGAGAAAAATTAATCCTTCATTTTTGTAAAAACATTTTTTCGAAATTTTTTCGGTGAAAATTATTTTTTATTTTTATTTTTTCTTTTTGAGGAATCAAGTTTTCGACCTTTGATTTTGAAATTTTCGAAAAGTGGACGTAATTTTTCGACGTCTTCTTTTTGGGATGTTAAAATACTTTTTCTACGAATTTATGGCATATTTTTGCTTACTTTGGGCTATTCTACGACTTTAAATCCTTTTCCATTCCCCCCTATCATTGCAACTTTAAATTTTTCATTAAAGAGAATGTTTAAGAATCTCTTTTTTGAAATTAAAATTAAAAAGATAATTTCAATACTATTAAACTACTAAAAAGAGAATAATAAAATGTTGGAAAAATTTACAAACTTCTGGAGGACGCACAAAATTAGCAATATGGACAAGCTTTTTTAAATAAAACTAAAATCGCCTGAAGAATCGAGAAAAAAATAAGCTCAGATTTTTAAAATTTCAAATTTTATTTAGGGATAAAAAGCGAAAAAGCTCCCTTTTTTTCGGGAAAAGAACGAGGAAAAAGTCGTTTTTCCGCGTTTTTGCCTTTTCTTCGACATATACGGACCTTGATTTTATAAAAATAACAATAAAAATGATAATTTTTTCTGATAAAATGGTAAATCATGGGAAAAAAATTTTCTTTGGGAAATCGTGGTTTGTGGGGGTGAACGTAGGCGTTTCCAGGGGGCGTGGCGTTTTATCCAGGGATGTTTCAGTAGTAGGCGAGCTATCGTGATGCCTGGTCCCCTCGACCTAGCATCAAGCATTAAGGCCAAGATACTCGCACTTCTCACAAGGTAAGAAACCAATAATTTAGTGCTTAAAAAAAAATCAAATTAACCAAAACTTAATTCATAAATATTTTTATAACAGAAGAGTAAAAATTGTTTTCTTCTATACATTTTGTGCTTAAGTGGTCCTCCATTTTGAATTTTCATTATAAATCCAGGTCAAAAATTACTTACCAACTTTTTTTTATACTGTCCTATTCAAATTAAATTTTTTTAAATAATTAATTATTATTCTTACCTCATATCAGACCTGACTTCTAAAATTAATAACAATAATTTTTTTTTTATTATTATATATATCTATTTGTATTAAATTAAAATGATAGAGAATAATAAAATAGTTAATTAGCCAAATTTTTTTAATTAATTTTTTCTTCTTAAAAATTTTAAAATAAAAATCTGTGGAACTGAGGAAAGCTCATTATTTTGGCTTCTACAAATGAAAAATAATGAAACTCTGAATTTAATTTTAGCTTCATTGATTCGCGAGTGAATCTCACAGCGCAGAAATCCGCGAGTCCATTCGCGCAATTCTGTCTTATTGACTTCTCCATAAAATAGCCTCTAAAATCCCCATCAAAATTTTTCCCATATCATATTTAAAATAAATTAATATAAAAATTTAAACAATTTATTTATTTTACAAAAAAAAAAAAGAGAAAATTAAAAATAAGTTTTTTTTTTTACTTTCCACTTTTTATTAATCAAAAACGCTTTTTTTCGTTTTTAGTTTTTCTCTGTTAGAAGTGCAAATCGTATGAAATTTGGGGGAAAAATTTTTTAAAGCCTTTTCGAGGGTCTTCGGAAAATCACTGACTTGGGAAAGCGCCATACGCGGATTTTCGCGGAACTCCATTTGTTGCTATCGATGTTGGATTTAGCCAGTGGCCATTATTAAAATATTCAATTGAATTTCATATTTTTTCCTTGTTTATTTTTATGGCATGATACTTGACTTTCTTATTAGGGATCGCTTTTGAATAAATGTCTTTTCGTCCAAACTAAAAATGAATGAAATTTAAAAAATTGAAGTTTCTAAATTCCAAGGGGAAGAAAGTGCGCTAAAATCTGCTCCCTGCGTTTCATTCTGTTTTGATTTATATTTTATAAACAGAAGAGAAAAAAATTGCCTCCTATTTCGTGAGAGGATAAGCTGAACCTCATTACTGTATTGGATTGTCAGGGAGCTAGTTAGGGGCGAAACTCTTCACTCGCTTAAGAGGATTTGTCCGAGGAAATCCCCAGACGACAGAAGCTAAACCGTTTTCACATATTTCGTCCCCATTATAACTCTCTTCCCCTCATCGATCCATCAAATAGACAACAGCAACAATCAAAATATAATGATCCAAAAATATGGGAATGTAGCTTCTTTTTGTTTGACTTTATTAATTTGGCGGCCCAAAGAACTCGCAAAGAGACCGCGCATTTTACTGGATTTTCGGGAGTTTCCGCAGGTTTTTTGGGAGAACACTGTTCTACATAACGCATTTCACCCTAAAGAAGTTGAACGTTAAAAATCTGCATTTCGACATAAAAAATCTGTAGTTCACCATAATGCGTTTCGGCGTAATACATTTGAACAAAAGGTTTCAAAAGTTCAAAAATTTTGAGCATAATGCATTTCAACGCCATAAACGATTTTTTCAATAAATGCAAGTTGAGATAAAAAAAAAGAGCAAGTCACCATAACGCAAGAACACCATAAAAGCCTCTCTTAAAACTTGTCGTGTCGCCATAAAACTGTTTCTGTGGTTTCTGTGGTTTGGGCATAATAAATCTAACTATAAACTAGGGACAGCGAAAGAGCAAGCCTACTTTCGCCGTCTAAAACGCGATTATGGCGAAACGACAAAAACCTTAAAACTTGACAGTTCACCATAATGCAAATCAACATAAAACATCTCAACATATATTAAGAAAAGGCAGCCAATGGGATCAGCTCGTTTTATGACACATGGGGTTAATTTTTTCCCTTTCGCGAAGATGTGCGAATTGCATTATGGTAAACTGTCATTTTTTGCAGGATTTTTGGAGTTTTGTTTTTCGGTTTTTTGACAGAGAAACCCCATTTTTGTCGGATCGTTAGGAGTTTTCTTCGGTTTTTTCACAGAAATCTTCATTTTCCCGGGTTTTTATGGAGTTTTTTTTGTTTACAGAGGAACCCCACCATTTTCAGGGTTTTTAACTTCCTTAAAGAAGTTACTGTATTACCCTTCTCGTCGGGTTTTTGGGGAAGGGTCTTCCAGACCCCGGAGGGTCAATTCGAATATTGATCTTTACTGATCTCAACTTTGTTTTTCTCTGTTTTAGACAAAAATAATACTTTTTACAAGATTTCCTGGAGTTTTTTTCTCAGTTTTTCGACAAAGAAACTCTACTTTTACATTTTTTTTTCTCATTTTAAGGACCAAGAAACCCCATTCATACAGAATTTTCGAGAGTTTTTCCAGTTTTTTGACAGAAAAACTTCATTTTTTTCGGAGTTTTTCTCTGTTTTGTAATCTGAAAAAAAAAAAATCTAATTTTGCTGGATTTTCCTCATAAAAATTAGCCACACAGCCAAATTTTTTTTGTTTTCTTCGTTTTTTTGACTGAGATCCTAATTTTACAGTATTTTTTGGAGTTTTTCTCAGTTTTTGACAGACCCCATTTTCAGGGGGTTTTTTTTCCTCTGTATTAGACTGAGAAACCAAATTTTTTCAGGATTTTCGGGAGTTCTTTTAAGTTTTTTGATAAAGAAACCCCACTTTTACATGATAACGACTTTTCTTGGCATATGGACCAACTGACCAAGAAACCCCATTTTTACAGCATTTTTGGAAAAATTTTCGGTTTTTTTGGACAGAGAAACCCTATTTTTGTCGGACGGTATGGAGTTTTCTTCGGTTTTTTGACAGAAATCTTCATTTTTACAGGATTTTCTGAAGTTTTTCTTTTGTTTACAGAGGAACCCCATTTATACATCATTTTCAGGGTTTTTAACTTCCTTAAAGTAGTTATTGTGATACCCTGCACGTCGGCTTTATGGGGAAGGGTCTTCCAGACCCCGGAGGGTCAATTCGAATATTGTTCTTGACCGATCTCAACTTTGTGGTTCCGGCCGGCCGTAGCATTTTTCCGGAAGTCTTCAATGCCACAGTTTTCAACCGAACTAAATTTTTACAAGATTTCCTGGAGTTTTTATCAGCTTTTTTTTTTGACAAAGAAACTCAACTTTTACATTTTTTTTCTTCTTATTTAAAGGACCAAGAAACCCCATTTATCCAGAATTTTCGAGAGTTTTTCCGGTTTTTTTGTCAGAAAAACTTCATTCGGCGTTTATGGAGTTTTTCTCCGTTTTTTATCCTGAAAAACAAAAAAATGTAATTTTGCTGGATTTTCCTCATGAAAATTAGCCACTCATCCAAATTTTTTTTGTTTTCTTCGGTTTTTTGAAAGAGATCCTAATTTTACAGTATTTTTTGAAGTTTTCATCAGTTTTAGACAGACAAACCTCACTTATAAATCATTTTCAGGGTTTTTTTTTTTTTCTCCTCTGTTTTAGACTGAGAAACCAAATTTTTACAGGATTTTTTGGATTTTTCTTAAGTTTTTTGATAAAGAAACCCCACTTTTAATTTTTTCTTGGCATATGGACCAAGAAACCCCATTTTTACATGATTTTTGTAAGTTTTTTTCGGTTTTTTGACAGAAAAACCCCATTTTTGACGGATTTTAAGGAGTTCTCCTCTCCAATTTTGCAGGATTTTCATGATGTTTCCTCATAAATATTAGCCGCCCACCAAAATTCTAAAGGCGTTCAAACTGAAAATTGGGTACCACACACATTTTGACCAGCAAAAAGGGGTCCTCTTGATCAAAACTTTGAGATTTTCCTGCTGGGAGAGTAGCCGGAGATCTTCTGGTGGGTTTCTTTAGCTACATCCCCAATGCGGCCTCGGCAGGTTAGACGGCGAATCTCCTCACGTATTTTAAACCTTTTATTTATTAACTTTACTGAACTGAAGAGTCGCCCCTCTTTCGGTGTAATTTTCACGGAAGAGATTAAGTGTTTAAAACCGGAGGGGTGGCCTGAGGATCAGATCTGAGTGACACAGCTTTAAATAAACAAACGTGTTTGTTTTACTAAAATGCCTCCCGCCGCTAAAATATTGACCGATTCCTCATACTTCATTTTACAAAGTCAACAAAAAACCTGGGAAGGGGGCGTTTGACAAAGAGGAAATTGCGTTTCCTCGATTGAACGTTTTGAACTTTGATGACGTAGTCAACTATTACGTCATTAAAGAAAAATTGAGGCGCTCCGGGTACGAAGGGCGAACTCAACAAAACGTAGTTTCGAGAAATTCGCATTTTAAAGTTTTATGTTACGGGCGAACTCAACAGAAAAGTCATGCCCAGGAATGGGAAAAGGAGTGGGGGTTGTGGACTTGGATGTGGAGTTCGCCCTTCGTACCCGCTCGGATATCGCAGTTAAGAGTTTTTCTGCATACCGGTTTTTACGTATTTAAAGGGGAAAAAAGGGCAAACTAAACATAAAAATATATAAGGATGTATTCATCAAGAGGTCTAGAATCTGAAAATGAAAAAAAAAAATTGTCCGATGTTGAGTTCGCCCTTCGTACCCGGAGCGCCTCAATTTTTCATCTCGGAAAACTACACTTTAGTCTATGACACGAAGATTAGATACGGTTTTCAACTGTCAGCGACTGACTTTTGTAGATAAAGGAATTAAGCATCATTGTTAATCTGAAAGGGCGAAAATGTCAATCGGATTACGAAATCTAAAAACGAATAGAATCGGGTGCGTATTAAATATTAATTGCGAGATGACTCGAATTCTCTGGGGTAGGATAAGAATGGTTTTGCGGCTACGGGGGTGAGGGTGCGAAGGGGGAGAAAAAGACACAGAAAGGAGGTTTATGATCTAAATCGATGCTCCAGTTGCCAGATTGTCTGGAGCCGAGAGGACAACCGGCGCCTAGACATCGATCTCGCGATATCATCAACCGATGCAACCGAAAGAAACTCTAAAAGGCTCCCGAAGGGTTTGGGGGGCGATTTGGCCCCAGTGGAATTTCGGCCTGAAAATTTAGGAGCATCTAGTAGGTCTATAGAGAGGCCTACTGGCAAGTTTTGAAGGCCCTATGACGCCCGTACTGTCGGTGAGAGCGTTGAACGTGTAGCAAACCACGCGTTTCTTAACCATTCACGTTTTAATTTTTCCTGAAGAGCCAAATCGAAAATTCGACGGTCGCCCAACGCCAATACTTCATAAACCGTGTTGAGAACAACTCCTATTTTTTTGGTAGCTAGCAAAAAATTGATTATATTGATTTCATGCGATTTTCTGAGAAAATGCGCACGGAAAATTCAACATTTTCCATCAAAAACACCTGTTAAAAAAATCGCGCCACATTTTAACCACTACTAAAACGTTCCTTTTTATACTAGAAAAGCCCCCAATTTTTTTCATAATTTTAAAATTGGTGGTACGGTGTCGTTTTCAAAGAAAACCACGACGATTTTAATGGTTTTTCACCATTTTTTTGATCATGAACCAAATAAACAATAAGAAAGTTTCCCTCTGACTCTTAAAAAGTCAAAAAATAAACATTTAATTTAAATAATATACTTATTTTTAAATTAAACCTAAGCATAGGTATTATTTAAATTCAAAAATATTAACTTATGTTGTACTCAATAGGTATTTCCCAACTACCTACTAACTTTGGTTTTCATTGAGTATTTTTTTTCTATTTCAAAAACTTAGGACAATTATTATGTGAAACGTCTTAAAAAATAAAATTATTAATAAATAAATAAAATAAAAACTATTAGTGTCAATGTAGAAGTCTGCATCAAGGACAGTGATTCACAATATAGGCAGCAAAACGTTGGCCCTTATCTTTGACGGCACATATGTTCGGCACGAAAAAAGCGCCAACAACGTCTATCAAAAGAAGTCGTTCTCCGGGCAAAAAAAAAAAGATGCCGAAAACTTAAAAAAAATCACTAGTCGCATGCTACGTCCTCAACCTGCTGCAAATACGTTGGCAGAGCTTGTTGAAAAAGAAGGTTGGGGTTGGACTCGGAAAAAGGTAATTTTCAAACAAGTTACAGTTTCTGAAATACCGGATTTTCCCGAAATGACACTGCTGTGCCGTCATAAGGGCCAACGTGTTGCTGCCTATGTTGTGAATTTTTCTAGCGACTGGCGACGTATGAAGTTCGATCAAATCCTTTTGTGAAACAGAGGAAAATCCGAAACGAGTAGGTAACACGTATTTTTCGATAATTGATAATTGATGCTCCTTATCGAGTCCAAGTATTGATGCAATTAAAGCGTATGAATTTTCTGTTCTTAGTTTAATCAAAAAAGTTACCGGTGTTTGTATCACTGTCCTTGATGCAGACTTCTACATTGACACTAATAGTTTTTATTTTTATTTATTTATTAATAATTTTATTTTTTAAGACGTTTCACATAATAATTGTCTTAAGTTTTTGAAATAGAAAAAAAAAATACTCAATGAAAACAAAGTTAGTAGGTAGTTGGGAAATACGAGTACCTATTGAGTACAACATAAGTTAATATTTTTGAATTTAAATAATACCTATGCTTAGGTTTTATTTAAAAATAAGTATATTATTTAAATTAAATGTTTATTTTTTGACTTTTTAAGAGTCAGAGGGAAACTTTCTTATTGTTTATTTGGTTCATGATCAAAAAATGGTGAAAAACCATTAAAATCGTCGTGGTTTTCTTTGAAAACGACACCGTACCACCAATTTTAAAATTATGAAAAAAATTGGGGGCTTTTCTAGTATAAAAAGGAACGTTTTAGTAGTGGTTAAAATGTGGCGCGATTTTTTTAACAGGTGTTTTTGATGGAAAATGTTGAATTTTCCGTGCGCATTTTCTCAGAAAATCGCATGAAATCAATATAATCAATTTTTTGCTAGCTACCAAAAAAATAGGAGTTGTTCTCAACACGGTTTATGAAGTATTGGCGTTGGGCGACCGTCGAATTTTCGATTCGGCTCTTCAGGAAAAATTAAAACGTGAATGGTCAAGAAACGCGTGGTTAGCTACACGTTCAACGCTCTCACCGACAGTACGGGCGTCATAGGGTCTTCAAAACTTACCAGTAGGCATCTCTATAGACCTACTAGATGCTCCTAAATTTTCAGGCCGAAATTCCACTGGGGCCAAATCGCCCCCCAAGCCCTTCGGGAGCCTTTTGTCCCTCTTTTTATATTCTATAGTGATATCAGAAAAACAAAAGTTGCACTTCTAAAATTGACGTTTTTAAAATATTTAACGTTGCACAACTCGAATCTTTGAGGTTTCCTAACAAAATTTTTCTCGGAGTGTATTGTTTTTGGGAGAAAAAAAAAAGTAAATTTCTTCTTCTTGTTTACCTAGGAAGCCGTTACTTCATAAAAAAAATATGGCATAAATATTTTCCAACAAAGATGTACTAAAATGTTTTTGGCGTAGAGCCAATAGCTTAGGAGCTATGAGGCACAAAAGTTATTTTTTTGTTCGTTGAAACTTTTACTCTCGAAAAATGATCGTTATACAGAGTCCTTTAACCTCTTAAACTACAAAAAGGTGGTTTCTCCGGCGAAAAATTGGGGTTAGGGGTAGCTGTAGGCAAAAAAAATTGAGGAGAATGGCAGAAAATTGTGTATTAAGAGGTTTTTAAGTAAAAAAATTGTGAAAATCGTCCTAAAATAGGTTAAAATAGTGGTTTCTCGGTTGAAGAGGTAGGTTGAAGTAGGTTATAGGCCAAAAAACTGTAAAGAATGACAGAAAATCGAGTTAATGGAATTAACAGTTTTTAAAGTATTTTGGGTTGCACAACTCGAATCTGAGGTTTCCTAACAAAATTTTTCCCAGATTATTAGTTTTTGGGAGAAAAAACAGTAAATTTCTTAATTTTTTCTCGATTATCTGGGAAACCGTTACTTCATAAAAATAAAAATGGATGCCAAAAATATTTTCTAACAAAGGTGTACTAAAATGTTTTAGCATTGGAGCTTTTTTTTTTTTTTTTTTTTTTTTTTTTTTTTTTTTTTTTTTTTTTTTTTTTTTTGTACGTTGAAACTTATAACTCCCGAGAAAATAAATAATCGGTATACAGAGTCCTTTAACCTCTTAAACTACGGTGGTTAAAAGGTGGTTTCTCCGTAGAAAAAGCGAGATTAGGGGTGGTTGTAGGCAAAAAAAAAAACTGAGGAGAATAACAGAAAATTGAGTAAAAGGAGGTTTTTAAGTGAAAAAACTGTGAAAACCGGCCTAGGATATTTTAAAATAGTGGTTTCTCCGTGGAAAAAATGAGGAATGGGCTAAAAAAATCAGGGGTAGGGATGGTTATACTTATAGGCCAAAAAACTGTAAAGAATGACAGAAAATGGAGTAAAAGGAGGTTTTTAAATGAAAAAACCGAAAAAACCGCCCGAAATCCGGTTTAAAAACCTGGTTTCTCCGTGGGAAAACTGGGGAAAGGACCCAAAAATCTGGGTTAAGGGGTAGTTATCGGCCAAAAACCCTGAAGAATGCCAGAAAATTGAGTAAAAGGATGTTTTAAATACCAAAAACCGTGAAAACCGCCCAAAACCGGGTTTCTCCGTGGAAAAACCGAGGAAAGGACCCAAAAAATCTTAGTCAAGGGGTGGTTATAGGCCAAAAAAACCAGAAGAATGACAGAAAATTGAGTAAGAGGAGGTTTTTAAGTGAAAAAATCGAAAAACCGCCCAAAATCCGGGTTAAAAACCTGGTTTCTCCGTGAAAAAACCGGGGAAAGGACCCAAAAATCAGGGTTAAGGGGTAGTTATAGGCCAAAAAACCCAGAAGAATGACAGAAAATGGAGTAACAGGAGGTTTTTAAGTACCTAAAAAACCGAGAAAACCGCCCGAAATCCGGTTTAAAAACCTGGTTTCTCCGTAGAAAAACCGGGGAAAGGACCCAAAAAATCTGGGTTAATGGGTGTTTATAGGCCAAATAACCCAGAAGAATGACAGAAAATGGAGTAACAGGAGGTTTTTAAGTACCTAAAAAAACCGAGATAACCGCCCGAAATCCGGTTTAAAAACCTGGTTTCTCCGTAGAAAAACCGGGGAAAGGACCCAAAAAATCTGGGTTAATGGGTGTTTATAGGCCAAAAAACCCAGAAGATTGACAGAAAATCGAGTAAAGGAGGTATTTAAGTGAAAAAACCGAGAAAACCACCTCAAATACGGTTTGAATAGTGGTTTATCCTTCGAGAAGCTGAGGGAAGAGCCTGAAAAATCGGTGTTAGGCCTTAGAAGAATAAAAGGAAGTCGAGTAAAAGGACACTTTTAAGCCAAAAGCTGAGAAAAAACATCCCAAAATTGAGTGAAAACAGTGTTTATTTGAGGTTTTTTTTAGAGAAAAACCATATGAATGACAGAAAATGGAGTAAAAGGAGGTTTTTAAGTGAAAAAACCGAGAAAACCGCCTAAAATCCGGTTTACAGTGGTTTCTCCGTCGAGAAGCTGAGGGAAGAGCCTGAAAAATCCGGGTTAGGCCAAAAACTGAAGAATGAAAGAAAGTCGAGTAAAAGGACGCTTTTAAGCCAAAAGCTGAGACAAAAAATCCCAAAATCCAGTGAAAACAGTGTTTATTTGAGTTTTTTAGCCAAAAAAATTAAAAAGAACTTCCAAAAATGGAGTAAGCAGCCTACGTTAAAAACACCAACTTCCAAAACTCCAAAATTTTTGCGTTTCCCAACTTTATTGGATTTTTACGCGTAGGACAAAAAAAAACGTGAGGCTTCTATAGCGAAATATTTTAGGCTTTTTTTTTTTATTGCAGTTGAAAAAAAGGGCTTATTTTGTTCATTAGCCTATAGGGTAAAAAAACTTCTACTCAATATTCAGGGGCAGTTACGGGATATAAACACAATTTCGTCTGGTTTTCTCCCCGGCGTATAACTCCCTTTCTTCGGTTCCGTGGTATCAATTTCATTACCCGGCGTCTCCCCCATCACCGACGGCGGGCAAGCTCGTCGTCAGACATCGGGAGCGGAACAAAACAGAAAGCCCTCTTTCCCCACGCCGAGATCTAACTCGATTTGCCACTAAGTTTTCACATTAGAGGATGCTGAGTGGGCTGAGGGTGGATACACTTCAAAAGCAAGTTAAGAGACCCCAATCGATATGCATTGATAATGCTTCCTCCAGCAACAAATCCACTTTTTATATCTCAGAAAACAGATCAATAAAAAAATGTTTACTTGTCTTCGCAACTTAAGAAGTTTACGAATGGATTGAGTGAAATCCGAAAGGATGAAAATCACGGCGATTAGTGACTGTAAAGCGTCGTCGTTCCCCACCCTTTAAAACGCTGAGCGAGCGTATTCCACTCCTGAAATCCCGGAACGCTCCCTCCTTTTCTACTATATAATCCACTAAAAAGCATTTCCTAAAAGCCTCCTAAACCCTCCCATCATCTAATTGTTTCAACAATCTCGTCACCACCCTTCTAAGCGTCGCCACCCCTTTCGTGCGGACTTGTCACTGTTTATCTCCCAACAAATTCATCCTCACGCCGACAGATGATGGGGAAATTTATAATTAAAGGGATTAATAGGATGATACCATTTTTGGGTCGTCGAGCATCAAATTGTTAAACGACCTATAAGGATCTTAACCTTCAAAGCCAAAAGCAAAATAGAAGACACTTCCTCGCTTCAATAAAAACTCATCTCATTTATGCAAGTTCACGCAAAAAACCAATTTTTTTTTTCAATTCCAAAATCACATTGTCGAAGTGTCGAAAAACCCACTGTTTTTGTGCAAATTCAATAGAAAATCCCATAAAAGCTCGAGAAAAACGGAAAAATCAAGTAATAAAGGTTGTTATAGGTAAACTCAGTAGTATACGAAGGGGATTTGAAAAAACAAGTGTTCATCTAGTTGATTAAAACTCCCGAAATCATGTTAAAAGGGTGTTTTTGTCCCAGAGTTTAGAGAAATAAGCCACAAAATCTACCGAAATGAGCGTAAATTCAGTGTAAAACGCCTAAAATTGAAGAGAACGGTTACAAAATGACCCGAATGTCGAGAAAAATGGGAAAAATTCATATAAATAAGGTGTTCCTTGGCCAAAGGCGACCAAAAAAATTTTTTATTTCGGTAGATAGACAGAGAAAGCAAGTCGAAATATCCATTTTAACCGTTGGTTTTGACCAGAAGAGGAGCATTTGTTCCAATTTCCAATTTTGCGAAAAAAAAACTGTTTTTTTTTTTTTTTTTTTTTTAAATTTTTTAATTTTTTTTTTATTTATTGTAAAGCACAATTGAGGAGAAACGATCGGAAAGGAAGCTAAAAACTGTAATTTTATCAAGTTTTTGAATTTGCTCCGAATTTACAAAAAATTGACTGTGGTTAAGAAAGAACTTTCTTAACTTAAAGCTTCATTAAACACTCAAAAATTTAAATACAAACTTATTTAATCAAATTTTTTAATTTTAATATTGCGTCGCGTTAGTTCTAACACCGGATAAGTCATTTTTCCTAGGTTTCCAGGAGTGGCTCTCCTTAATACGGATTAATTTCTCATTGGAATCAATGCATTACCTGTTGGCTAAATCGTGAACTACGCGTATTCTGTTGGTAATAGGGTTAAACTACCAACGGAATTCGATTCTCCACGAAATTTACCATTACAAACAATGCCTAACTCAAAATTGATAAAAAAAAAATGACTTATCCGGTGTTAGAACTAACCGATTTGACGATTTTTTCTGATTTTCTTCCTTTTCATGATTTTCGAAAAAAAAAAAAAAAAAAAATTTCTTTTGTACTCAGGTAAATAAATGTATTCTAAAGCCCAAACGAAAAGAAAACATTTTAAAACACCAACAGTTTTCTCGCAAAATTGGAAATTAAAGAAAAGCTATAACGGACCCCCGCCATTTTTGAGAATTTCAAAATAAACGATATTTTCAAGGAGTTAATCGATCTATTAGGCTTTGTTATCGATCTATTATCTATAAGGCGTATTGTCGTTTTAATTAATATTAATCTAGGAGGCTTAAATTAATGATGACAGTAGAATCAACACTGAATTATAGTGTTGAAAATAAAAATAATAATCTAGGAGGCATTAAGTCAGACCAATGAGATGAGCATACTGCCTCTTTTAACAAACAGTTCATCTTATACCAAACGCTTTCAGAATCTATTTCTACCACTGGAGAACAAAATTAGTTCCACCCGTCAGTCAAAGCATTCACGCCTCTTAAACAGATTTCCTTTTCGTTCGAATCGATAGACAAAAGAAGAAAAAAAATAAGCGTGTTAAAATTCGCCCTAAAAAGCCAAACTTTACTAATGAACTAGAAATTGTGTTGAAGTCTGGTTTAAGAGGGATGAAGGATGTGATGGGATCTCGGGTAAATCCCTTAAATCTACCCGGATCTAAAGAACGACCCGACCATGATCATTTTCAGAATCCTCTATATTTTACGCCTTTGTCCCAAATATTATAAAAAAATAAAAATAAAATCAATTCTTGACATTATTGAAATAATGAAGTTTCCTTTCCCTTTGATGAAAAGGGACGTTTTTAATAAACATAGGTGGGGACAGATGAAAAACATTTTTGTGGCCCTTTTAGCATAGGATTGGGAGTGACAGCTCTGCTAATATGCCGTTATTAAGGTTAGGGGCCAAAATATAGCGCAATAGCTTTTGAGGTCCGTTTATTAGATTAGAAAGATGAGAGGGAGAAAACTATAGACGGGAAAAAAGAAATTCAATCCATCTTCATCCCAGAAGGGGGATCGATCAACCATGTTTGTCTCCGAAAATTGTCAAAGATTAGAAATGAGTCCAGTTATGGGTATTTCGGTCCACAAAATTGGAACGAGAATCACAAGAATCGATAAGGGCCGAAAAATGATGCAGGGAATTCGGCCAATAAGAAAAGCCTCAAGAAGGAGGATGAGTAGGATTTTGGGCGTTTTTATCGATTTATTTTATAGGAAAATTCTTAGAAAACCCAATTTCGATGGACTTTTTGGTGTTTTTATCAGTTTTTTTAAAAGAGGAACTTCCTTTTCTCAAGATATCTGCTGTTTTTTCGGGATATTTTGGCCAACAACCCATATTATAACGGAATTTTCTACTTTTCCTCGACTTTTTGGCCAAAAAACCGATTTTCCCAAGATTTTTTCATGGTTTTTCGGTCAAAAACTCTTAATTTATTAAGGTTTTCCGGCCTACCCCCTACCACCAGATTTTTAACCTTTTTTCAATATTTTTATATGTTTTTCGAGCTTTTTCGGCAAAAAAATTTATATTTAAATCTATGGGTTTTTAGACGAATTTCTACCTTTTTTTGGCTCAAGAAATCCTTTTTTGAAACATTTTTTAGGGATTTTCCCGTGTTTTTACCAAGAAACCAACATTTTCTTAGCGTTTTTCTAGCTATTTTAGCCTTAAAAAAGCACTCAATTATTAAGGATTTTGGCCGTTTTTCTCGATTTGTTAACCTATTTAGAAGATTTCTTCCTTCTTTTGTTTCGCTTTTTCGGCTGAGAAGCCCTCATTTTTATTGGTTTTTTGGGGATTATTTTTGATTTTTCCCCTTAGCATTTTACTAGCTCTTTCTGCCTAATTTTTAGCACATACTAAGGAGTTTTCCATGGTTTTTCGATAAGTGTCGACATAATGCGGTTCGTCATAATGCATTTGACCATAAAATAGCAGATATCGTGAGTTACCGTTCACCATAAAAAAAATCTGCAACTCAACATAAAGAAAATAGTCGAAAACGTTCACCATAATGCATTTGAACACAATAAGTCTCACCATAAAAAGAGATTTAACACTTTTCGTTTCGACATAAAATTTGTCGTTTGAACATAACGCAGTTGAACATAAAGGAAACATTCATTTTAAAGAACTTGTCGTTTCGCCATAAAACTGTTTCTGTCGTTTGGGCATAATACATCTCATCATAAACTAGGGACAGCGAAAGAGCAAGCCTACTTTCGCCGCTTAAAACGCGATTATGGCGAAAGGACAAAAACCTTAAAATTTGACAGTTCACCATAAGGTAATTCACACATCCTCGCGAGAGGAAAAAAATTAACCCCCTTGTGTCATAAATATGGTGAGAAGCGTTTTGGTGACTTGCACTTTTTTTGTCGACTTGCATATATTGAAAAAGTCGTTTATGGCGAAACGCTTTATGTTGAAATGCATTATTCTCAAAATTTTTGAACTTTTGAGAGCTTTATGTTCAATTGCATTATGCCGAAACGCATTATGGTGAACTACAGATTTTTTATGTCGAACTGCAAAATTTTTATGTTCAACTGCTTAAGGGAGAAATACGTTATGTTGAACACGAAACACCAGGTTTTTGAAAAACGCTTTCTTTTTTCGATTGGTGTATGCAACAGTTTAAAAGAGTTATTCCAACAGTGAAAGTTGCCACCAGGGGGGAAAAAAAGGTCGATAAATGGAGGGAATCACGTTCATCGGTTTTTATTCAAATGAAGTTTTTAATAGAAGTCTGTCTGTTTGCTGGTGGGAAGTGTGCGCGGGAAAAGTAATGGAGTATTTAGCGTAGCCCGTAATCATACCCCCTCAAATATTTGCTGACTCGGGCTTCTCTATAACCCCCCTCATTTACAATCTCCCCTTTCGATATTAAGTCGGACAAGACACATGTTTCAATTAACATCCCTTCCTACCCACTTACTTAAACAACAATTTTAAATTTAATCCCCCCCCCCCCAACCTTTTCCGTCTTTCAAGTGGTCGTTCCAATAAATCGTTCTCCTGGGTAGGGAGAAAATCCAAGATACGACGCTTAAACTTAAGCTACTTATCAGCAACGTGCAGTCCGCTATTTTATTTTATTGTGATGATAGTTGTTTTCTGACAACTCCCCCGCACGTTTAAACCCTGGAAAATCCTGTGGAAAACGTATTCCTAAACTCTGTAAAAAGGTTGTTTCGTTGTCATGAAAGAGTATGGGTTGAAAAACTCGGTTTTGGTGAGGTGCGTCCCGACTAGGGCTTTTTTTAAAGGCATTATTGACCCAAAATTGCCTTTTTTGAGGTAATTTTGACCAAAACTTGCCTTTTTTTAAGGCGTCGTTGACCCAAAATTGCCTTTTTTGAGGTAATTTTGACCAAAACTTGCCTTTTTTAAAGAAATTTTTGACCAAAAATTGCCTTTTTGTGAAGGCATTATTGACCCAAAATTGCCTGAACCAAAATTGCCTTTTTTAAAGCCATTTTTGAACCAAAATTGCCTTTTTTAAAGCCATTATTGACCAAAAATTGCCTTTAAGGAATTTTTGACCAAAAATTGTCTTTTTAAGGAACTTTTGACCAAAACTTGCCTTTTTCTTTAAGTCATTATTGACCCAAAATTGCCATTTTTATGGCATTTTTGAACAAAAATTGCCTTTTTTATGGCATTTTTGAACAAAAATTGCCTTTTTTATGGCATTTTTGAACAAAAATTGCCTTTTTTATGTCATTTTTGAACAAAAATTGCCTTTTTCTTTAAGGCATTTTTCACAGTTTTTGTCTATGAAATAACCGTTTAACTGCATTTTCTGGTGTTTTTTTACGGTGTTCTGGTCAAGAATAACTTTTTATGGAATTTTTCACCTGAAAACACCTATTTCACCGGATTTTAAGTATTTTTCCTTGGTATTTTCATCAAAGGCTCCAGAGAACTTCTACTTTTTTAGTTTTTAGGGCGAAAATCGTCCAATAATAATGAAGGTCGAAATTTTGCTTTGCGGGGCGGAACGCGTCCGTGTTCCTAGATAAAACTGTTCACCGATATATCGATATTTTTCTTCCGATATATCGGTGTCACCGATATATTGGTTCGGTCGACCGATATATCGATATATTTTTATATATCACCCATCCCTTCCCCAGTGTCCGTTGCTCCTGCACTTAGAATAGGTGTCTGACTGCCCTTTGAGCACTTCAGCACTGCAGGTTGTCCTGTCAATGCGCTGAATTTTGCGTAGGTTTCCCCGCCATCGCCCACTTTCTTAGTGGCCCTTCCCAAAATAGAAACTGCGGCGAGCAAAAAATCTCTACGGGTCTTGCTTTTAGCATTGTTCCATAATATCTTTCCATGTTCGCCACTTAGGGAGATTACATTTAAATGACCCGGAGTCCCAACGGGAAATGAAGCTGCACCCCTTTTGTTTACACAGCTCTCGACTCCCCCGAAAACGTTAATCCATAGAAGGAAATTTTTATTTCGAAATATTACAACAAAAATCGTATATTCCAGAGAGGAGTGGAGTGAATGGGCCTTCTCTCGAGGGAAATATCGGATCAGTTCATTGAATAGAAAGAGCCCACCTCATTACACCTTCTCCATTACCCCTCTTTGAAAATCCGATATACTAATCAAGGGCATTTTTGTCTTAAAAATGGTAAAAAATTTATATGTGGTGAATCTGAGGGGGTGGAATGTAAAATGACACGGGATTCTCAATTAAAAGCCGCAAAGCTATTGAATAGTTGATGAAGCCTGAGGCATCAAAGGGAGCGAGAAGGCCCCCACCTTACAAAAGGGCCCCCACAACAAGCCTTCTAAAAGGGACCCTTTTTGTATTAGTGCAGACTCCGCAGAGTAATAATTAATTTCTATAAACGTCCTCTTCAAAATCGATTATGTAAATGAAGAATTTCATATTTGGTATTACGTGTAAATAAGAAGCGAAAGCGAGAAACGTATAAGGAGGGATCGTGAAGAATTCGAGGTGTTCGACCCTTCAACCCTCCCCATTTCAAGTGCCTGGACGTGCTTCTCAATCGTCAACAGGGATATACGAAGACCGACAAATCCCACAGTCGGCGGCAAATAATCAAAAGTGGCTCTTACATCTTCCTTTTACAAAACTCTCACATTTTCTTCATCTTGTACGCCGATACGTGGGTGGATTCCATACAATAACAATTCAGGAAATTCGAGTAGATCATTTATTTTATTTACTTGAAGCCTTAGTTAACACCAGTGATGTAATTTAGGAACTTTAAAGTACTTGTTTGAAGAGCTTCCGACGAAAACTTGCTTAAAGAGAAGTAACAATATAGGAGGGGGAAGTATATGGGAGGGAGAAGTATATGGGAGGGGGAAGTATATGGGAGGGGGAAGTATATAGGAGAGGGGAATATCATTCTCGTAGGGAACGTAAAACGGAGGGGGAATTATATGGGAGGGGAAGTATAACGGAGGGGGAAGTATAAGGGAACGAAAGTATAATGAAAGGAGGGAAAGTATGAAGGAGGGAAGGATAAAGGAGGAGAAGAATAAGGATGGGGAGTTTTAATTTTTTTCGAAAAATTTTCCTAGTTTTTTTTTTTTTTGGAAAATTTTCCAAGTTTTTTTTTTTGAAAAATTTTCCGGGTTTTCTTTTTTTTTTGCACATTTTTTTCTGAAAAATTATTAAGTTCTTTTTTTTTCGAAAATTTATCCAAGTTTCAAGGTAGAAATTATGTGCTCTTCGGCCTAGGGATGTGCCTCTCGTAATGGGTAGAAGTATGAAATTTCACCCTACTAAAAAAATTAATAATTAAAAGTGGCAATTTTTTACACCAAAAATTCTTAAAAAGTATAAGGAGTAATTGGTGATAATTTGGTGAAAATCGGATCAACGTTTCGGCCTCAGCGAATTTTTTAAAACTTCAAACAGATCTCCGCCATTTTTTCGAAATTCAAAAATCGCCCTCGTTACATTCTTCTTCACCGGCTAAAGAAAGTGTGAAATTTTGGTGAAAATCGGATGAAAACTTAAGTGTTCCGGAAAAGGACGGCCGGCCGGCCGGAACCACAGACAAAGTTGATATCGGTGTAGATCCATATTCGAATTTACTCTACGGGGTCTGGAAACTCCCCAAAAACCCGACGTGGAGGGTATCACAATAACTTCTTTAAGGAAGTTAAAAACCATCATTAATAGGTCTGCCACCAGTTGATTCCTCATTATATCTTGTACGATTGCTTTTTTCCCCCCTCTTAAGCAAATGACCGGATCTTATTGGCTAATTGGGAGGCATCCTCTCTTTAGTCAATAAATGGTGCAGTGCTACCACTGCTGTCACCAGTAGATCCCCATTTCTCTTTAGAAGAAACAATTGAAACACACTTCCAGGCACTTGATTGGAATTTATAATCTTCTATCAACGAGCTAAAGCCCCTGGCAACCATGATAGTCCCTCCAAAAGTCAAAGACCTCCTTAGCCTTCGTAACAATCGCTATGCAGAACGCAAATAATCGATTTTACTCCCTGCCATCTCCGATTAAAGACCTCGTCTAATAAAGACAATGGGGGAAATTCATCAGATAATGTAAATGAGAGTTGAATCGAGGAGTAATACCTCTTTGGAGGTAGGCAGTGAAAGTAGCAATCTAGTTAATAGCCCCTGGGGAGGCATCTGTTCCCTTATATAAACGACCTCTCGGGGTCAAACTGTCAACAACAAACAATAACCTGACTTGACCATCGAATTGTGAGGAAATTTTTATAAAAAAAGAGGCTTATTTGAGGCTTAGCATCTTTAAAAAAAGAAAATTGAAGGATCAATATTCAGTATTGACGTTATCCTTTTTTTAATTAGGAAAAAGCCTGGGAGGGTCCTGTTTAAAGTTTGACAATTGTGAGGAGTTGTCGAAGCCATTAAACGGGAGATGCATTAGGAAGAGACAATAGGGTGGAAGACTTTGGATGTTCACGGTCAATCTCCCACCCCTCAATCACATCATCACCTCGTACACGCATTTACTTAAAACTCCCAGGAGGTTTTAGTCGAAAATCAACCTGTTTTGTCGAAAATCGATTGAAAAACTCCCCCTCATCTTTATAATGTCGTGTGTTTTGTTGAGGTTGCAATCTCGGGGATAAGACCTTTCAAAGGGACTGGATATTTGTGTAAGAAAAGAAGGATGAGGTTTTTGGGGTCGGACATGTATCGCAGTCTCCACAATGCATTCGGATCCTTTTCTTCCATTGATATCCGTCTTTTTCCCTCCCTTCTAAGACTTTAATCATGTTAATGCCTTCGCCCATTGTCTCTCCACACTCGATTCCCTCGGGGACAGGACCAATCTTGATTATCCTTAACTGCATCGTATTTATCTTCCTCAAAGAACTTTTAAACTGAAAACTTATTTTTTATAACAAATGGGGGGATGCAGCGATAATAGGGGACGTCATATCTGACGAGCTTAATATCTTTACAGCCTCCGGTCTTCATTACCATCTCCCCTTTTTTTAAAACACACGAGTCCATTCTTCACTCTTCAAAGGTATTATCTACCCTCCAAACTCTCTTATTCCATTTCCCACTCAACAGTTTAAGCCAATTTAAAAAGTACTGACATTAATGGAGTTTCAGGCTCGATCATTAATACGGCTAACAAGTGATGCGCCCTTCTAATTAGATGAAATCCGCTTAGTCGAAATCGAATATAACCAGCTGGGACTTCTTGTAGGTCGGCCCCTTTTCGGTTGAGGTGATTTCGCCACACGGCTCACTGGTTCGCGAGTTCTAATACTTTGTGTACAACAAGGGATCATCTCCGGACAATAGAGCGTTTGTCGTCACGGCAACCATCCCCGCACCGATATAAGCGGCTAAATCCTCTTCACTTTTTCTTTCCCTATTCAGCACTTAATACCTTCCCCATTCATACGCACGATCGTTCTTCCACTCGAACATTATTGAATTTCATACCGACAAAAATTTGCTGTTAATAAAGACATCACCAGTTTATGAGTACAAGAGCAATAAAATCATATTAGACCATGAAGAACATCCCCTGGAGGGTTGATATTAATAGTCAGTTCCCCCTGTGTCCCTTATCTTACCTTTCACAAGGCTGTAAGCAAATCGATTACTTCCCCTTTTCAATCGATAATTTGAACCATTTTTCCCAAATATGCGCATTTACAATCAGTATAAGTGTCTTGGGCTTGATTAGGAATTAACAAAGAGCCTCTCGACGGTTCATCTGTCTTCATTAGGTCCCCAGCTATTAGGACCTGTTCGTTCACCCCTAATTATGAAATACTTCATACACCCTTCTCTCCCTCCACGGACGCATCCTTCGCACGGGATTAATTCCCTTGAAAAACGGGCGCTATTGTTGCCTTTTCAAAACGGGTTTTGGTTCCTAATTGGGTTTCAAGTGACACGCAGTGCCTTCGGGAGATGTTCGACGCTGTTTGGTCCATTGTTCAACAGGTTTTTTTGTTTGTATAACAACCCTATTAATATCATTTTTATAGGCACATCTAGAAACACCATTTCTTGGGCTGCACCGGGATTGCGCATGGAACTAGGGTTTTTAATCCCTGCAATAAAGGTCACGTCCCTTCCAAACACCGTGATTGCGCATGGGGAAAAAAGTTCAGACACCGTGATTGCGCATGGAAAAAAAACTATGGAATAAACACTTTAACTAAGGCCCAACGGGGTAAATATTTATGCATAACCTATGTTTTAATACTCTACGTCTAATAGAGGCCATTAGACCACTCCTCCTGCTCAATCAAAAGCCTCAAAAGCCATCAGACCACCTCCTCCTGGCCAATCCGAAGCAATAGAGGCCATCAGACCACTCCTCCTGCTCAATCAAAAGCCTCAAAAGTCATCAGACCACCTCCTCCTGGCCAATCCGAAGCAATAGAGGCCATCAGACCACTCCTCCTGCTCAATCAAAAGCCTCAAAAGTCATCAGACCACCTCCTCCTGGCCAATCCGAAGCAATAGAGGCCATCAGACCACTCCTCCTGCTCAATCAAAAGCCTCAAAAGCCATCAGACCACCTCCTCCTTGCCAACCCGAAGCAATAGAGGCCATCAGACCACTCCTCCTGCTCATTCAAAAGCCTCAAAAGTCATCAGACCACCTCCTCCTGGCCAATCCGAAGCAATAGAGGCCATCAGACCACTCCTCCTGCTCAATCAAAAGCCTCAAAAGCCATCAGACCACCTCCTCCTTGCCAACCCGAAGCAATAGAGGCCATCAGACCACTCCTCCTGCTCATTCAAAAGCCTCAAAAGTCATCAGACCACCTCCTCCTGGCCAATCCGAAGCAATAGAGGCCATCAGACCACTCCTCCTGCTCAATCAAAAGCCTCAAAAGTCATCAGACCACCTCCTCCTGGCCAATCCGAAGCAATAGAGGCCATCAGACCACTCCTCCTGCTCAATCAAAAGCCTCAAAAGTCATCAGACCACCTCCTCCTGGCCAATCCGAAGCAATAGAGGCCATCAGACCACTCCTCCTGCTCAATCAAAAGCCTCAAAAGTCATCAGACCACCTCCTCCTGGCCAATCCGAATCCATAAAGGCTATTGGACCAATCCTCCTGCTCAATCAAATGCGCTATCACGGTGTCAAATAATTTTTGGTTATGCGCAATCACGGTGTCTAAAATTTTATGTCCATGCGCAATCACGGTGTCGAATAGTTTTTACCTGTGCGCCATCACGGTGCCTGAAATGTTGGAGCAGGTAAAAAAATGCGCAATCACGGTACGCCCATTTCTTGGGCGTTTTCTGTAGTGTTTCGCCACGGCTACCAACTTCGAAGAATCGTTTTGAGAGGGGAGGATTTTGTTTATGTAAAGAAAATATTCACGGTGGTTTGAGTTAAACCTTATAGGGTCGGGATTTGCGGACCCGGAGAGTCAATTTTACGGGTGGGTCAGTGTTCGGTGTTTGATAGACGTGCTCATTTATCTCTTCAAAGTCGTCGACATGAGAACCCCATTCCGGGTTCCCTCAATCATCCCTCAACCCCTCCGAGGCTCTCCCTCTAACGCTCTTTTTTCTTTGGTTTTATTCTATTTATAAGACGTTTCCTTTATTTAAACATTCGCTGGCGTCGGATGACTTTTGATGAGAAAAAATCAGATATTGAAAAAAGGGGAGAAGAAAACAATTAACTTTCTTTGATCTTTGAATCCCTATTCTTCATTGAGTTTTTTTGTAGGAAGCTTCTTCGAAGTCCCAAAATGTTGGCAGAAGTGTAACATTATTCTCCCCCTATTCACACCCTAAAAGCAGGACCATTTTTCCCGGTAAAAAATGTAGTGAATGCGCTCCACGAGTCGTTGCCCAAAAAAGATTCAGCCTACGTGCCCTAACCCTCCGCCCCTAAAAAACCATAGGCATTCATTTTCAGAGGAGAAATTCTGTTTTAACGGTTGAGAGACCGGTGATCAATGTGTCATATATCCGGGCGTCGTCTCTCTTTCCGGGTCACCCTCGCATTACTCACAGCCCTTTAACAAAAAGTCGCACGACCTCCAATATCGTGAAATAGCTTCATTTTTTGTTTACGTCACGCAATAACTTTTTAGCTTCCGATGTCTTTTAACACCCTTAAAACTTAGTATTCTGAACGTATTCCATCGATTTAAAGGCTGAAGAGATTAATTGTTGGGGAGTCTCTTAGTAGTCGAGGTGTGGACGGAGGCTATTGTTTTAAAGGAAGACACTTAAGAAAGATGCAATCTTCTGTTGCCTTAATCCCAGTACAACGGTGATAAACTGAGCGTTCCCAATAGTGTCTCAAGGGGGAGTTAATGAAGAGCTCAGATCTAAGACCCTCTTCTTTTTTTCTCCCTTCCCTTATCTTCAACGCTTTATTTTAATTTACATCAGAGAGTTCAAAGCTTAATACAATGTTGGCAACGTTTAAAAAAAGAAGCCATACAAACCATTAAAGAATCGAATAAAGAGAATGCTCTCTCTAAATGTCAACACTGATTATAAACCGCGAAACCTGTACGTGGAGTAAAGGATTCAGCTGATCGCTGATTTTAAATTGAGAGACTTCTTCACTTCAATAAAACGCTTTGGTTTTTGGGTAAATATTCATGATTTAAAAGGCATTGGGTTGAGTTGGTAATACTGATAATAGAGAGGGAAACCCATGTCTAGTGTGCGTTATCGTAAAAAACCATAACCAAATCCAAAAACCATAGCGTTTTAATCAGTACGAGGAGTAAAGGATTCAGCAGATCGCTGATTTTAAATTGAGAGAGTTCTTTACTTAAATAAAACGCTATGGTTTTTGGGTAAAATATTCATGATTTAAAAGGCACTGGGTTGAGTTGGCAATACTGATAATAGAGAGGGAAACCCATGTCTAGTGTGCGTTATCGGTATCCAATAAAAACGTGGCAGTTGATTTAGATCGCTGATTTTAAATTGAGAGAGTTCTTTACTTAAATAAAACGCTTTGGTTTTTGGGTAAAATATTCATGATTTTAAAGGCAATGGGTTGAGTTGGTAATAGTGATAATAGAGAGGGAAACCCATGTGATGTCTAGTGTGCGTTATCGGTATCCAATAAAAACGTGGCAGTTGATTTATTTTTTATGTTTAAAATGAAGAAAACGACGATCTATGCGTGATCAATTTTTTTTAAAAGGGCTTAAAACGCTCTAATGGAACGCGTGTCATTGGCCATTATTTACTTCCATTACCGTCTTTTATTTTTCACCTTTCTGGGGGTTATTTGGGAAAATCAACTATCGTATGAGTTCCGTGTGGGAACGGGTGGCTAAGGGTTAACGTGTAGCTTGGCCGCTTGGAGCGCTAGTTATACCGGACGTGTGCCTCTATTCTCTTCCAAGTAATCAAAAAATGACTTCAAAGATTTGAAAATTGGCCGGTAGATCAAAAGTCCGGTGAAAATTGGAAGTTAATCCGAATGAGATGTTCTGAATCTCGGGCGTAACCGAGACTAATAACATTGTGTTTGCCGGTTAATGTATGTGATTCGGTTTGGGGAGAATGCGTTGGGGGAGGCGTCATGGCGATGGGGTGTCCGCTCTACCGTAAGAGATAGCCTTTCCACCCTTCAGCCCTTTTCTCCCTTTCGAAAACGCTTCGCATATCCCGACAGAAACGCTTTCCATCCTAACAGCCCTTTAATAAACTCTTGATGGGACCAAGGCAAAACGGAGAAAAAAAGGGCTCGAGTTAACTAGTGGACCAATTTCCTTTTGGAAGAAGGGAGCCTTATCAGATTTCAGATTTATTCCCCTTCCATTCTTTTCTCTTTCAGCAATTCTCTTCCAATCTTAATCAATAAGCTAGCATTTCAATATTTTCATACAGAAAAGCCAGAATACCAACCAAAATTCTAGAATGAATCGGGTAGATTTCTATAGAAAGGTTTGAGAAAGTTTATTGATTAGGGGGTTTAAAACTAAACAAGAGTTTGTCTGTGACTTGAGGGCCTAATATAAGTCAGAAGATACGAGTCCGTGTAATATTTGCCCCGGGCGCCCTTCCGTCCGCAAATATTTATCTCGATTTTGGGCCCATTGGAAGTTTCGAATCGGCTTCTTTAGCTCTAATCCTTGCCGGGTGGGTTGCTTCGATAGGAGGGGAGAAACAATCGCATGCGACGCACGGGACCGGTGCGATATTGGCCGCCGTTCGCTTCTCTTTGTACTTGCTTAATCAACACTTGAATCTGGTTCTCTCGCTTCGAGGGTAATGACAGTTTATTGCTTTTTCCCTTCGTATCCCCCTCACTTTATAAATTCCCACCTTTGACACCCTCTTCGTTTTCAATCGCAGAATAATGTTGTTCCCCTAAAGGGACGTTTTTTAACTTCCTTAAAGAAGTTATTGTGATACCCTCCATGTCGGGTTTTTGGGGGTCTCAACCATGTCTGTTGTTCCGGCCGGCCGGCCGGCCGTCCTTCCGTAGCATTTTTTCCGGAACACTTTACGGCCACAGTTTTCATCCGATTTTCACCAAATTTTTACACAAATTTCTTTAGCCGGTGAAGAAGAATGCAACGAGGGCGATTTTTGAATTTCGAAAAATTGGCGGAGATATGACTGTTTGAAATTTTAAAAAATTCGCTGAGGCCGAACCGTTGGTCCAATTTTCACCAAATTTTCACCAATTACTCCTTATATTTTTACGAATTTTTGGTGTAAAAAAATTGCCACTTTTTAATTATAATTTTTTTTTAGTAGGGAGAAATTTCGAACTTTTACCCATTAAGAGAGGCATATCCGTAGGCGAAAGAGCCCAATATTTCTACCTTGACACTTTAAAAAAATTTAAAAAAAAGAACTTAGAAAATTTTTCAAAAAAAGCAAAAAAGAACCCGGAAAATGTTTCAAAAAAATTTATAAAATTTCTTGAAAAACTTAGAAAATTTTTCGAAAAAAGAAACTTGGAAAATTTTTCGAAAAAAAAAAAAAAAAAAACTTGGAAAATATTTCGAAAAAAACTTCCTCCTCCTTATGCTTCTCCTTCCTCATACTTCCCCCTCCTTTATACTTTCGTTCCCTTATACTTCCACCTCCGTTATACTTCCCCCTCCTATACTTCCCTCTCCAATATTGTTACTTCTCTTTAAGGAAGTTTTCGTTGGAAGCTCTTCAAACCAGTACTTTCGTTAAAGTATCGTTGGCCTGGTAATGTTTTAACGAATCCAGTTATTTAAACGCCGTAATATTGAGCTCGGTTATAAAAGTGCTCGTTATAATTAATAGAAAAGGGGGGTGTCGGAGGGGAGAGTGTAAGTTAAGTCGCGGTTGAGCGCTTCGTAGAGGCTCCGGACCGGAAGGGAGGATTGCGGCGGCGGGGGAGGCGGACACCGAGGGAGAAAAAGGAGAAGGTAATGGCTTTATGAAAAATGCATCAGAAGTGAGAGCGAGATCGTCCCATAACTCTTGGGTAACAATCCGTCGCGAATCCCCAATAACAAGGGCCTCTCTAATAAATATCATCCATATTGCCCTTCCCCCAAAACTCCTTTAAGTCTCCCTTCGCCCCTTCACACCCATAAAAGAAGACCACAAAATTCTTTCTATTCATTATCTCGTATTGAATTTCATCAGCACGCTTTTCTTATTATCTTGTTCAAAAATGTCTTGGATCTTCAGGTTTTGATGTGCCATTGGCAACAAGAATCTGCGTATGTGGCCATTGATGATAAGCACTGAAGACTTGTTGCCAAAAGGTCACCGGGAAATCTGAGCAGATCAATGAGCCATTGATTTAATAAGGCCAAACTTGCTTATAAAAGGGTCCATTAAACGAATTTCTTTTTCAAATGATAATTCACAGTCTCGGTGTACTTGAGCAACACCTCAAGGACGATTGTGAAGAAAGAGGGTGATGAAAAGGGGGAAGGTTTCACGCCCCTGCCGTTGGCACTCTTCTCTACAGCCAATTTACCAGACAATACCGGGGTTCGACTCGCCTTAATTGGCAGTCCCACTTCCTGCATTTCGATATTGCATCTATTGTTGTAAACACGATATCGATTAAAAAAATTTTCTTTTTCTTTCAGGAATACGAGATACGAAGAATTCGATCTTGGCAAGGATGGCGAGCCTGCTACTGGGTAAAATGAAACATTTAAAAAAATGGTTTTAATATTTTTTTAGGAACTACGAGGAGGAGGAGGGATGGCCGGAACCGGAGAGGCCACCCCCAGGCATATTGACAAATACATCAGGCCAGAGTGCCCCTGCCTCACCAAAAGATACACTGTCGCTGTTTTAGCATGTGTAGGTAAGAAGAATTTTGGAACCATCCTTTCCTAAAATTTTATTTGATATTCAATAGCTTTGTTCCAACCGCAGTTCGAAACTCCTGGAGCATGCGCAGAAGGATTTGGACGTCAACTTCAACGTCGTTCTATTCGTCAAATCTGAAGTCTTCTGACTTCAAATTTGGCGTGCAAATGCTTCTGCGCATGATCCAGGAGTTTCTAACTGCCGTTGAAACTAAGCTAGTAAAAGAAATACTGAAACGATTTGACGAAAAATAGATGAAGATCGGTTCGGTAGTTCTGCCGTAAATTGATTGTTGTTTTAATCAAAATTTTGATGGTTCCAGGTTTTGTAATATCGTTCGGTATGAGGTGTAATATGGGGATGGCCAAATTAGAATTTACAACTTCTGTACGTATGTAATTTAATTTTATTTTTAAGCCATAATAAAATGTCGAAAACCTCCATTTCGAAGGAATTCTAAATTGATTTTTTGTGTTGGTAGCATTGAGGGAGGATTTTCGGTTTAAAAAAAATAAACTCGGTTTATTTTTACGGGTTAAATCCCTAATCCAATCGGGATTTGTTACTTTCAGACAAAGTCTTCCTGGCTTTTTGATGAAGGGTCTCTTAACACAATAAAGATTGAAACGGTGAGAAAAAGGGGAGGATGTGGGTGAACCCTCTGCACTTTTATTTCCCTCCAGGGACTTGGTTTATGGTGCAACTTCGTACCTGTTGCCCCCTTAAACACGGTAAAATGTCAGTTCTTTTTATTACGAACTTGACTTGTAAATGAGGAGTTTCGTGCCTGAAACGTGATCTGGTCGGAAAGCGAGGAGACAGAGGTATCTGATTGGTGTTTAATGGGGTGTCATGTCAGTTTTAATGAGCGATGTTGTCTCGCAGAACCAGGGGTGCCACTTTTACCCTTAGGCGACTTCCACGTCCCCTTCAACCATTAAATTTTCAACGTTCACATTCTATCGCTCACTATAGAAAAATCATTCATCTTTAACATTCTCATAACAAATTTGATACCCTCGACAGGTCGAATTGGTCATCCAAACTGCGTAGTAGGTCTCCTCGGAAGCAGCCACTTTTTTTAAGATGTTGAAACTGGTTTGGAACTCCTGGAGCATGCGCAGAAGGATTTGGACGTCAACTTTGACGTCGTTCTATTCGTTTGTCTCACCTCCGTCACTTAACAATCTTTGCTTACGAGAGGAAAAAAATAATTGGCACAATAGCCATACAAAAAGGAAGTTAAAATGGAAGAGAACGTTGTGGAGGAGCTGTGGACAAATGTGAGATTGCTTCTGGCGCATTTTCGAGGACTTCCTCGTTGCATCCATCTCTATAGGATACTGCAAAATGATTGTGATAGGTAGAATAGCTCACCTGAAGAGGCTAAATCCGAAACGAGTCATGAGATATCCATTGGTTAGAAAAATGGAAAAATATGTTGCGGAAGATTAATGAAAATGAAGCAAAAAATGAAAATGATGTGGTGTTTGTGGAAAAAAACTGGGAGGTAAGAGGGTCGTTCTTCTCTACCTTCCCGCATTCTCGGACAAACCGTGATTAATGGGATTCTGCAGTGCCTGGACACTTCGACCGTTCCTCCCGGAGAACTCCGAAGCTAAAATTGCCACACATAAAACTTTTTTTCGGGTTCTCGTAAATGGCGGTGATCTGTCTATCTGAAGTTTTGTTCAATGCTCAAAAGAATGGCAGGGAGAAATTTGGGCAGTTCACCGCCATTCCCTGTGGGATGGCTTGGCGAAGACTTTCGTTTCAGCTACATGGGTACTGTAGTGTAGACTAAAAAAACTGGGAGGATTATCGGACAAACCGTGATTAATGTTACCGATTATGGGATTCTGCAGTGCCTGGACACTTCGACAGTTCCTCCCAGAGAATTCCGAAGCAAAAATTGCCACACAATCTTCCTCTCGCAGATATCTTAATGACAAAAACTTTTTTTGGGCTCTCGTAAATGGCGGTGATCTGTCTATCTGAAGTTCAATGCTCAAAAGAATGGCAGGGAGTAATTTGGGCTGTTCACCCCCATTCCCTGTGGCATGGCCTTGCGAAGACTATCGTTTTTGCTACCTGGGTACTGTAGACTAAAAAAACTGGGAGGTAAGAGGGTCGTTCTTCTCTGCCTTCCCGCATTGTCGGACAAACCGTGATTAATGTTACCGATTATGGGATTCTGCAGTGCCTGGACACTTCGACAGTTCCTCCCGGAGAACTCCGAAGCTACAATTGCCACACAATCTTCCTCTCGCATCTTAATGACAAAAACTTTTTTTGGGCTCTCGTAAATGGCGGTGATCTGTCTATCTGAAGTTTTGTTCAATGCTCAAAAGAATGGCAGGGAGAAATTTGGGCTATTCACCCCCATTCCCTGTGGCATGGCTTGGCGAAGACTTTCGTTTTTGCTACCTGGGTACTGTAGACTAGTGCTTTACCTCATTTTAGGTACAAAAACACCAAAATCTGGCCATAACCCGCAGAATATCATTTTCCAGCAGTGATTTTTGATATTTTTTAATTTGCTTGATGTGCCTCAGTCAAGTTCCGCAATGACTAAATGCTTTTTTCTTGATGAAGAAGTTAATGGTGGCTAAATTGAAATTTGATTTTTCATCTTTGCCCTGAAAAAGGTTATTTTGTGTGACGGGAGTTGAGATTCGAGAAGTGGTGTAATTACATTTGTATTTGTGGGTGGGAGGCGTGGTGGTCGTGAATCGATATAACTTCCCAGGTAGGATTCCATTGGCTCCCGTCAGATCCTCCTACTCGACCCCCCTCGAAAAGCTGCTTCCTCAACTTCCTTTTCTTTTTAGCCTCCTTTATATTCGATACATACACCCCCGGGCACAACCCGTCATACTAAGCATATTTCAGAATATTCAATATTTCCGAGAGGTTTTGCCTGAATTACATCATCTGTTGAAAATCAAGTTTCAAAAATTTGATGCCCTTTTTCCAGAGTTTCTTGATGTCAAATAAAAGAATTTTCTGCTCAAAATCAATATCTTAACGTCTTTAAGAGAGAAAAGAAGGGGGAAAAAATTGATAAATAAAAGGGTGTAAAATAAAAACTCATGTTTCCTATGACTTAGGGGAGGGAGTCACTTGACTGAGAAAGCTCTTATTGTTGTCCAACTCTGGATGCTCTAATGGACCATTTGTTGGTTGGATCATGACGTCACTTCCGTCTTGACAATGCCCACTTGATCGCCCTCCTACTTCCTTTCATATGAAGACCCTTTTCGGGTTTAGAAGAGCGTGAGTAACATCATCAGAGGTACTCTCCTTTAAACAATTCGACGTTTTACCCCCCGACGATGCACTTTTCTCTAATACATCATAAAGCATTTTTCAATACGAAAACTAAAGTCCTTTTTTGACAGTGACAAAAAATGTCTTCTTGTACGAAATATCACGGATTTGTCTCAATCCGCTATAGCGTTCCATCCTATAAAAGGTTCTGAAACGTTTTGACAGCTTTAAGACTCCTGAAGACCCCACAAGCTCCCTTTTTATGGAATCCATAAAAAATGTTCATATTTATATTGACATGTTGTTTTAGTTTTAATTGATGACTGTTTCACGCTGCTAAGATCAATCAAACCGTAAAGAGCGTCGTAAGTAACAAAAGAAAAAAATCCAATTTTTATTACATCCCTAATTTACAGGAACATGCGATCAAGAAAATTAAAAAAGAAGATCATGGAACTCCTGTAAGTTTCTGAAGGAAGCATTTTGTTTTTTAATTTAAATTTAGTTTCATTGGTCTGTCGGCATGGAAAGCGCTGTAGATTCTTCGTTTTTCTGGGGTTATTTGGTCACTCAAGTTCCGGGAGGCTTCCTTGCTTCTAAATATCCAGCCAATAGGTGAAAAGGGAAAATTTATAAGTTTTTTGATCGTTTTTTTAGAATATTTGGTGCTGCCATTGCGACTTCATCTTTTCTTAACTTACTGTTACCGGCAGCCGCGGACAGTACGCCTGAATTCATTATTATAGTCCGTGTCCTTCAAGGTCTTGTAGAGGTAAATACGGTTATGAGATACTTCACCAACTTAAGTTGTAGGGCGTCACTTATCCGGCTTGCCACGGTATCTGGAGGTACTGGGCGCCGCCGCTTGAAAGAAGTCGACTCGCGACCCTCGCATTCTGTGGAAGCTACGCGGGCGTCGTTTTAGGAATGCCGCTTTCAGGGATCCTGACGGCCTCTATAGGCTGGCAAGCGCCATTTTACTTTTACGGTATGCTAAAAGAATAACAAAAAACTCTTTTTTCTATTTTGATGCAGGTATGGCCGGGTTAACTTGGTACCTTACGTGGCTTTGGTTGGCTTTCGAAAAGCCATCTAAACATCCAACAATATCCGCTAGGGAATTATACTATATCGAAAACTCGTTAGGTAAATGCTTTTCTTTTTAAAGGTGTGCTATTTCTCAAATTTTTGAAGGTTCAAGTACCCAAATGGCAATGCCCACACTCGCTACGACGCCGTGGAAAAAGTTTTTCAGGTCGATGCCTGTCTACGCCATAATCGTAGCAAACTTTTGTAGGTCATGGAACTTCTATCTTTTAGTCCTCTTCCAAGCTTCATATCTATCGACATCTTTCGGTCTCAAAATTCAAGAGGTACTTATTATTTTAAAAACATAAAAATTTATTGCGCATTTCACAGACGGGTTTCCTGGGCGCCCTTCCCCACTTGCTGATGTCCATTATTGTGCCTTTCGGTGGTCTTTTAGCAGACTACGTAAGAAAAAATGGAATCCTTTCGACGACGAACGTGAGAAAGGTTTTCAACTGCGGAGGTTTCGGGATGGAAGGATTTTTCTTTATAATAGTAGCTTATTCTACCTCAGCGGTTTCAGCAAACGTCGCATTGACGATGGGCGTAGCCTTCAGCGGGTTTGCTATATCAGGTAAGCTTTTCAGAAGAAAATCATCGTTAAATTGGATTCTTTTAGGTTATAACGTCAACCATCTTGATATCGCTCCAAGATACGCCAGTATTTTGATGGGGTTATCAAACGGCATAGGAACCATCGCAGGTTTAATTTGCCCCATCGTCATCGATCACATAACCAACGATCACGTCTGTACAAAGTTATTTCTTTACCTCTCATTTTGATGTTTCTACAGAGAAAAGAATCTTGGAAAACGGTCTTTTTGATGGCGGCTTTCGTCCATCTATTCGGGATAACGTTTTACGCGATTTTCGCCAGCGGTGAACTTCAAGAATGGGCTGAGCCTCCGGAAGAGAACAAAAAACCTTGGGATCCCATGGAAGGTGCTAGATCTCCAACAGAAACTACGAAAATGGTAACTGAATTCTGCACAAGAATCGATTTTTTCAATCGATTTTTCAGGATGGAAATACCGTCGGATACGGCACAATACAGAACGAACTCGGCTACACAAATCACGTGATGACAACTGAAACAGTACAGCCGGAAATTAAAGACGACTACATGTACGCCGCCACTGAAGAAAGACCGCCGACTCAGAAATCATACAACCCTTTCCTCAACGACTAAACTTCGGCCTACTTTAAACCAAATAAAAACCATGGTAAGAAAAACCACCCAAAAACACCCATAGTTTCTTGTCACATCATATCATACGTGCCCAAAAGGTTAGTTGATGTATGCTTTAGGATCAGGCACTGGTTTTTTTCTTTTTCTTTTCTTTAGAAATCAGAATTAAGAATTTTAGATGTTCATTATATCAACTTTCCCATATATTCTAATATAAAAGGAGTGATAATCTTTGACTATGCAAGTCTTTTTGATGTACTTGTATTTATTAATTTTTAAGAAAACAAACTATAAAATAATTTTATGCTTATACTTTCAGGATGAATGCATGAGTGTGTAGATTTTTATTTTTGAATATGAGGCTAATACACTTTTATTTTAAATATAACCTGTTGGATATCATAGAGTGCACTAGAGTAACGAAAACTGACTTCACGACAGTGGAGCATTCTAGAGTTCAATTCAGTGAACTATATTTTATCCTCTGGTTAAACCTTAGATAAAAAATAAAAGGGCGTTATTACTTGCCGCAGATAATTTTTAATTAATTTTGCAATTAGTGCATTTTTTATTAGTTTAGCGCTAAGTTTAGACAATAAGAAAAAACTAGGCATTTAAGAGAACAATAATAGAGTTTTCACTCAAAAGGCTGTGTCGACAATAATTAGCATGTAAGGATAAAAATAATAAAATATTTTTTATGTCAAATTTTTTGAAAACGATAACTCGTTTTTACCTGCTTCCACATAAGCTTGCGTTTTGAGTTGAATTTTCAGCGTAAATCAGTGAAACCGTCATAATGTAGTTAGTAAAGGCTTTAAGGGAAGGTTATAGTGACCTAACCTTAACCGTAGTTTATTTGAAAACGCAACGCTATGTGGATTTAAGTGCTCTATTAAACTTGAACAATAATAAGACAATAAAATTCTATGCTTAGACTCAGGTTAAAAAGGAACAAGACAATAATGAAGCCTAATTTTTCCCTTTAGTAAATTTTTTTTCACAGAAATTAGTTCTCATTATTTTTCCAGAACTTCCGAGGGACTTTGAAATGTGTGTATTTTATATTTTATATTTATTCACCTGGCACCTGCATGAAACTAAGCACTTTTATTGTCGCACAAAATCGCACCGCATGTAAATACACGGTATAATGGAGCACTAATTGTTTTATTTTTATGTAAATACACACTCCTCCTGCATGGATCTTTTAGATTTTATTCTTAATTCTGATGTCTATAAATAAAAAAACCATTAGCTCATATTTAACCTAGTTGAGTGTTTACATGTTCTATTATCATTAGCTCCGGTATAGCAATAAAATATATTTAAAAGAAAAATTTATCATATTCATCTACTTCTATGTATTATTTATGTATTTGCAAAACAAAAAGCCTCCAAAAGAGTCAATTTTTTCCCTGTAAAGGGTGTCCCATGTGTACCCTAACCTCAATGGCATGTACAATGAAGTGAAGTTTGTAGATTTTTGTTCAATAATTGGCCAATAGGATTCGACGGAACTGCAGCACACTCATAACCTAACCAAAAATTCTTTTTTAAGAATTGGCTCTTTTGGAAAGTGGTCAAAAAATTTATAAAATATGTTTCCTAATGGAGATCAAAGGCTACTAAAAACAAAGACTGGGAAGTCTTGGAAACATTGCAATATTAGGAATATTTATTTGTCAATTTAAAAAAAAAGAAAAAGAAAAGTTAATGTTAGAATAGGTGTAAAATGTTTAATAAAAAAAATTTAAAAAAATGTAAATCAATTTGAAATTCGATACCTGTATGAAGCTCTTGCAGTGTAGATTTAAAGAAAATGGGTTTATGTTACCGTATTTATTTTAAAATCTTATAAAATTCCGCATTTTATTGATGTTGTTACTAAAATATTTTATGATTTCGATATTTAAAACTGTTAAAAAATTTCGTGATCTAGTGTGGTTTAGCGATCTTGTAAATAAACCCTTTAAAATCTTGGAAAATATAATTGTTGACAATAATAGAGCTCTCAATTTTGTTTAATTATATTTGTAACGGAATAGTTACCTTGAAGGTTATTATTTACAGGTTATGTTTAGAAAATGTTTCTTTTTTTTGCATTGTGTATCGCGTTAGGCGTGTATAATTTTTTGTTTAATAATGTATTATTTTCTCAAAATTATATGCTAAAAAAATTATCTCGAGTTTTTCAATACCCTCCATTTCACGTTGGCGAGGTTTTCCAAGTTTTTTTTGTCAAAAAATTTATTAAGTTTTTTTTAGAAAAATTTTCCGAGTTTTCTTTTTTTTGCACTTTTTTCCAAAAAATTTTTTGAGTATCAAGGTAGAAATAATGGGTTTTATGCCCAAGGGAGGTCCCTCGCGTAGCGGGTGAAACTACGGTTGTTGCGATACTTCCGATATATCGGTTCATCCGATATTTTCCTTCCGATATATCGGTTCATCCGATATTTTCCTTCCGATATATCGGTTCATCCGATATTTTCCTTCCGATATATCGGTTCATCCGATATACGTTCATCCGATATTTTCCTTCCGATATATCGGTTCATCCGATATTTTCCTTCCGATATATCGGTTCATCCGATATATACGTTCATCCGATATTTTCCTTCCGATTATCGGATCATCCAATATTTTCCTTCCGAAATATCGGTTCATCCGATATTTTCCTTCCGATAAATCGGTTCATCCTATATTTTCCTTCCGATATATCGGTTCATCCGATATTTTCCTTCCGATATATAGGTTCATCCGATATTTTCCTTCCGATATATCAGTTCATCCGATATTTTCCTCCCGACATATCGGTTCATCCGATATTTTCCTTCCGATATATCGGTTCATCAGATATTTTCCTTCCGATATATCGGTTCATCAGATATTTTCCTTCCGATATATCGGTTCATTCGATATTTTCCTTCCGATATATAAGTTCATCCGATATTTTCCTTCCGATATATAAGTTCATCCGATATTTTCCTTCCAATATATCGGTTCATTCGATATTTTCCTTCCGATATATAGGTTCATCCGATATTTTCCTTCCGATATATAGGTTCATCCGATATTTTCCTTCCGATATATAGGTTCATCCGATATTTTCCTTCCGATATATAGGTTCATCCGATATTTTCCTTCCGATATATCGGTTCATCCGATATTTTCCTTCCGATATATCGGTTCATCCGATATACTCCTTCCGATATATCGGTTCATCCGATATTCTCCTTCCGTTATATCGGTTCATCCGATATTCTCCTTCCGTTATATCGGTTCATCCGATATTCTCCTTCCGATATATCGGTTCATCCGATATTCTCCTTCCGATATATCGGTTCATCCAATATTCTCCTTCCGATATATCGGTTCATCCGATATTCTCCTTCCGATATATCGGTTCATCCGATATTCTCCTTCCGATATATCGGTTCATCCGATATTTTAGCCGATACGATATTTTCAAAAATATCGTATTTTATCGGATATTTTATCGATAAAATATCGGAAGGAAGGCCATGGCATATCTAATCAACCCAGCCGTGGAACTATGAAATTTCTCCCTACTAAAATGACAATTAATACAAAAAAATGATAATTTTTTTTTTCACCAAAAATTCTTAAAAAATATGGTGTAATTGGTTAAAATTTTAGCAGCGAATTTTTTAAAATTTCAAACAGACATATCTCCGCGATTCTTTTGAGATACAAAAATCGCCCTCGTTAGTTTCTTGTTCACTGTCTAAAGAAAATTTGGTGAAAATCTGGTAAAAATCGGTTAAAAATTGCGGCCGTAAAGTATTCCGGAAAAAAATGCTACGGACGGCCGGCAGGTACCACATACAAAGTTGAGTTTGGTAAAGATCAATATTCGAAAGAATCCGACTTAGATGGTATCACAATAACTTGTTTACATCATTTTTAAAAAAATTTATTTTCTTCTTTAAACATGCTTTTAATTTTTGAACAAAAATTTGTACTTTTGGTACTAAAAAGATCATCCCTAAGAGATCGGCATTTTTTTGGTTAAAGTTCCCTAATGAATTTTACATACTTATAAATCTGAGAAAACGGAAAAAAAATTAGCTGACAAATTGAGCTTTGTGCTATCATATAGACAATTTAACACAATTTTCAATATTCAGAGTTCAGCATTAAAAATTCAATTTCAGTCTTCTTCAATTAGGATGAAAAGAATTTTTTTGTTGATCCTTATTTTTTTAATTTATAAAATAAAAGCCAAAAATTTACAAATAATGACTTTTGAGTTATTGTTTAATAGGTAATCAATAATCGAAGTATTTGTGGTTATTTCTATTTTTCTTTTCTTTATGTCGATGGTTAAATTTTTTGGGATTCATGTGTCTGTTGTGGTCAAATTTATGGGATCGGTCATTATGACGTTTCCATTGTCGGTCGTGCTTGGGATGATAATCGTCTTCAGGGCCTCGGCTGAGATTTTCCGGGATGTGAACATCATTGGGTTTATGGCGCTTCCGATGGGGTTGGTGAGGTTTCATGCTGTCGTCACGGGGCCGTTTTCCTGGGTTGAAACCGCGAAGAATATTTTGATCGTCGGTCTCAGATCTGGAGTGACGTCTTTTTTCAGGACGCCTTTCAGGAAGTCCGAGTAAAAGCGGACTTGGTATATACTGGGGAATATATTGTCCGCCTTTTGGGTTCACTTTGATGCTCCGCTCAAACAAAAAGGTACCGTCCAATAGCGCCTTCGCATACGGGACGGAACATTCGTGTTTAAAAACAACAAATCCAAACTGAGACTTTTTCCCATTATGGCATGGAATATTGACTTTTTCGACAGGTCCAACCTGGAATAAATCATTTAATTATTTACCAAAAATCATAAATTCATATCACACTCAATGCACACACAAACAGTGGGGTCTGGAAGAAAAAACGTCTGTCAACGATAAGGCTGAAGATGACCGAGAAAGACTATAGCGAACGCCCTCAAAGATTTGACGATTCTTAGGCTCAATTTTTTGAGGCTGAAAAGGTAGTGGATTCAAGCGACTTTTCTGAGCGACATCAAAGACATTGATCGCTGCCTCTGGGATGCTCAGTACCATTTCCGCTGCCCACAATAAGCAAAGCAAGGCCTTTCTACAGCTTTAGTGACTCAAATTCAATCACAAAGCTGCTGCAACTTCTTATGAAGCAAATTTCAGTACTTTCAAGCACTGGCCACAACTTCAACTCAGTAAGATGATATTTTAAAGCCAAAAGAAGGCAAACCTTCAAAAATCTGTTTAAAAAGGGGGGGCGGAGATTTGCAAGTCAAGAAACCGAGGAGAGTAACATACATCTGGAAAAACCAGTAAAAAAGGGAAACCTAATTTATATGAGTTTTTCTGCTTTTGAACAGAGAAATCACATTATAAAAAATTGCCTGATGTTTGCCTTACAGTCTCGCCAACTATCTTCTGCAAGTTTTTCTTGCGGGAGTCTTACTTGACAAAGAAACACCTTTGTTTTTCAGGGTTTTTGGTTTGTTTTTGCCAGTATTTTGTCGGAGAATCCCTCTTTTCCTGATTTTTATGGCGATTTTATCGCCCTTATCAGATAACAAAGAAGATAGCTATTGGCCAACATCATCTTCTAGTTGGCCCGCTGACCAAGCAGATTCGTATTTAAACTTCAATTTAAGCCGCCTGTATTTTTGCTCAAACTCCTCAAGATATCTCGCTCATACAATTACACACAAAAAAAAAGAAGAAAAATTAATCCTAATATAAAAAGCACCTGATGAAACAACTCCCGAAGTAAGCTGTCAGTCACATTTTCAGTCAAATTTCCCACAAAAACCGTCCTCGGATCATCAGACATTTTGATTACAATTTAAATCTCAATAAATAAAAATTTATACAATAAATTCATTATTATAAACCACACAAACAATAGTTTTTTTATCGAAGGATAACAAAGTTAAGGTACTCGATCAGTGTTGACTTTTTATTTTTAAGTTGGCAATCGAATTTTCAAAAAGAATTATGATTTTATGAATAAAAAATTCTTTTTTAGTCGTTTTTTTGGAAGATATAAAGGTTTTACAAGGAATAAATGAATTTTTCTATTTTTTAGAGTGCAAAAAAAACCAAAAAGCATCGATTGTTTTCAAAAATCACTCGATTGTCGTAAAAACCGGTTGTCTACAATCGGTTGATTCGTCGATTGTTTGGAAAAAGAGGTTCATACTTTCGGTTTTTAGAGCGTCTCTAGACACTGTAGAGAAAAAAATTGAAAAACAATGAGATTAACGATTCGATACTGGTTATTTGAGCTGAATCAAGTGAACGAGTGAATCATTCATTTTCACTCGATTGTTCTAGTGAACTAGTTCAATAACCGGTTATTCGATTGCTCCCTCCCGTTTTTCCATAGCGTCAAGGTTATATCTAATCGCGGTTACCCCATCTGATTCATCGAGGCGACCTTTATCCAGTAATCCGATGTTTTGGGATCGTATATAACTTATGAGTGGTTAACTTGTTTTTATTATGGATGATTATTACAAAGGGGTTGTAAAAACGAGGCGAACAATCGGTACAAAATTCTTTAAAACACGAAGTCGCATCGCTGGAGTCGTCGTTGTAGTGGGCACCTTTTTCGGCCTTCTCTTCCAGTAAGGTTCTCCTCATTTTTTCTCATTACTCATTTTTTCATTTTCATCTCATTCACTTGTTCTATTCTATCTTTCTGACTATCTTATCTTTTCTATTCTTCAGTTCATATTTCAGTCTTTTTTTTTATTTCTAGGAATTCAAGTCGTGCTCTGTCATTTGTTGAGAGAACCGACGACAACCTTTTGGGACTGACGGATCATCAGCAGACGCTCAAGTTTAGCTTGATGTCGAACGTACCCTACGTAAAGCTCAACAAAAACGATGAAGACTGATGAAGTAAAAACGGAGTGTTCATCCAATTTAGCCGATGAGGAAACATTAAAAATAGAACCACTGCCAGAGTAATATTAAATTATAAATTAATGTTTTTTTTACTTCTGGTTTTTAGTAATAATGAAACTAACGAATGGGATGACAGTTTTGACGTTTTTGCTCCGACCCGAGTTAAGAAAGTCATGCCTTCCACCAGTGGAAAAGGATGCCTTAAAAAACGTAAAAACCCTTTTTCAGAAACTCCTGATTCTGTAAGTTTTATACTTGAAATTTATTTAAAATAATCATTTTTGATATTATAGGATGATGAGGAGCTCAAAAAAGTTTTGGAGATTTCAAAACAAAATAATTCTAATGGATCAGATGACTTATTCCAAAAAGGTAATTTAAAATATACTTTATAATCATCATTGTCTGCCTTGAAGGGTACTGTTTTTGGATTTTTCTTTGATTTTTTGTCCCCAAAAACTGGCTGTTCATAGGGTGTATCAAATGCCCCCTTTTTTCTTATTTTTTGGGTTTTTCTTTGATTTTTTGACTCCGGAAACTAGCTATGGGACGTATCAAATGCCATTTTTTGGATTTTTTGCCTTATTTTTGGTTTTTTTCCTTGATAGTTTGACTCCAAAAACTGGCTATAGGACATATCAAATGCCCTTTTTTCCCTTATTTTTGGGTTTTTTCCTTGATAATTTGACTCCGAAAACTGGCTATAGAATGTATCAAAAGCATTTTTTTCCTTGATAGTTTGACTCCAAAAACTGGCTATAGGACGTATCAAATGCCCTTATTTGGGGTTTTTTCATAATAGTTTGACTCTGAAAACTTGCTATTGGACCTATCAAATGCCCTTTTGCCCTTTTTTCCCTAATATTTTTTGGATTTTTCTTTGATTTTATTACTCCAAAAACTGGCTATAGGATGTATCAAATGCCCTTTTTTTGATTTTTTACCATATTTTTGGGTTTTTTTCCTTGATAGTTTGACTTCAAAAACTGGCTATGGGATGTATCAAATGCCCTTTTTTTTGGATTTTTTGCCTAATTTTTTGGGTTTTTTCCTTGATAGTTTGACTCCGAAAACTGGCTATAGGACGTATCAAATGCCCTTTTTTTTTATTTTTTGCCATATTTTGGGGTTTTTACCTTGATAGTTTGACTCCGAAAACTGTCTATAGGACGTATCAAAAGAATTTTTTTTGTTTGCCTGATTTTTTGGGCTTTTACCTTGATAGTTTGACTCCGCAAACTGGCTATAGGACGTATCAAATGCCTTTTTTTTTATTTTTTGCCTTATTTTTGGTTTTTTTTCTTGATTTTTGATCCTGAAAACTGGCTGTTCATAGGATGTATCAAAAGCATTTTTTTTTCGCCTGATTTTTGGATTTTTCCTTGATAGTTTAACTCCAAAAACTGGCTATAGGACGTATCAAATGCCCTTTTTTTTATATTTTGCCATATTTTTGGGTTTTTTTCTTGATTTTTTGATCCTGAAAATTGGCTGTTCATAGGATGTATCAAAAGCATTTTTTTTTCACCTGATTTTTGGTTTTTTTTTCTTGATAGTTTGACTCCAAAAACTGGCTATAGGACGTATCAAATGCCCTTTTTTTTTGATTTTTTGCCATATTTTGGGGTTTTTACCTTGATAGTTTGACTCCGAAAACTGTCTATAGGACGTATCAAAAGAATTTTTTTGTTTGCCTGATTTTTGGGCTTTTACCTTGATAGTTTGACTCCGAAAACTGGCTATAGGACGTATCAAATGCCCTTTTTTTTTTTTTTTTTTTTTTTGCCTTATTTTGGTTTTTTTCTTGATTTTTGATCCTGAAAACTGGCTGTTCATAGGATGTATCAAAAGCATTTTTTTTTTCCGCCTGATTTTTGGATTTTTCCTTGATAGTTTGACTCCAAAAACTTGCTATAGGACGTATCAAATGCCCTTTTTTTTATGTTTTGCCTTATTTTTGGGTTTTTTCTTTGATAGGACTGGCTGCCCTTTTTTTGATTTTTTGCCTTATTTTTGGGTTTTTTTCTTGATTTTTGACCCTGAAAACTGGCTGTTCACAGGATGTGTCAAAAGCATTTTTTTTCCGCCTGATTTTTGGGTTTTTTCCTTGATAGTTTGACTCGAAAACTGGCTATAGGACGTATCAAATGCCCTTTTTTGATTTTGTACCTTATTTTGGGGGTTTTTCCTTGATTTTTTGATCCTGAAAACTGGCTGTTCATAGGATATATCAAAAGCCTTTTTTTTCACCTGATTTTTGGGATTGTTCCTTAATTTTCAGCGAAAACTCGCTGTTCATAGGTCGTATAAAATGACCTTTTTTGTTACCTATGACACCAAATTTTTTTGCAGTGCTCTCTTTTCATTTTGTTTTTCGGAAGATCTTTATAATTTTCATTGTTCTTCAATTTTATTGGATTTTTTAAAAGTTTTTGTAGTTTATAGGTCAAGATAATTCCTATTTGACTCTTTTTTGGGTATTTTCCTGGCTCCTTTTGCCCAGAAATTTTTATTTTTCTGTATTTACGGTTGTTTTTCCCAATAAATGTTTATAGGCAGACAATTTCATTGAGGGCTATTCTACTTTCCCGAGAGATCCCCTCTAATTTTTTGAGTTCTTAGTGACCAAAAATCAAATTGTCCACAGGTGCTGCGGCAAAGAAGATCAAATCGATCGGCGGTCCAATTTTGCTCCGAAGAAGCGAAGAAGAACGTGAAAAAATCATGAGCGAAAAAGTCGCCATGGTTTTACTCGACAACAAAGAAAACGAATTTCAACCGGAAGCCGACCGCGAAATCCTCTCGCCAGCCTTAAAACAAGAACAGGACGAGGTACACCCACAATTTTTACATCCCTTTTTTTGAGAACACGTTTTTTATTTCAGACCTCGAGATTATGGAAAATGTCTCAGATGCCATTAAACGATGTCGATCAATCCGATTTCTTTATCAGTGTCATTTCAAAATATGAAAATTCAGGCCTTAAAACTTAGTCAAAATTTCATAATCTTTAGTGTTTTAATAAAAAAGGTGTCAAATAAATAATTAAGAATACAATTTAAAAATTTTTTTCATCCGTCAAATCCAGAATCTAGATAAATCTAAAATATTTTTTTAGGATGTTCGAGTTAACGGTTTAAGTCGAGAAGAAGGGAAAAAATCGGAAGATGTTGAAAATGGTATCAGCGATGTTAGTTCTCACTCCAAAGCAGACGTTTTTCTCAAGTCCACTCAATCTGAATCTTCGACACATTCCAATTCAACTTTATCGTTGGGAAATGAAAGTCCAAACTCGATTTTCAGCAACGAAACTCTCGACGCCAACGATTCCAACGAAGAATCAGAATCTCATTTAAAATTAGCCGACACAAATATAATCAACTTGGAGTTAAAATGTCTACAAAAATTATCAGAAGACTCATGGAAAATGTATGAAAACTTTACGTGGCATATGGTCAAAGTTTTATGTTCGGACGGTTTTATCGTTTTACCTTCTTCATTACTTTTGTACCGTTTTCCGTTAATCTACGAAGAAGTCGACAATCAAACTCTTAATTGGCCAAATTACTCAAAGAAAACCTGTGATGCTTTATTTCGATATATGGTTAGCGGAAAAATCGACCATTTTAATAAGACTGACGAAGGATGTTTGAATGATATTTATAGGATTAGTAGAATTTATCATCTTGAACTTTTGAGTAGTGTTGTTAAGTACTTTTTAAAACAGAATAGAGTTTATGTGAGTTCTGATGAAGATGAGAGTCATGAGTTGAGCATTCTTCAGCAATCGCGGAAGTTCTTTTTTAAGGAATCTCGAGCTGATGAGTCGTGTGTTGTGATTGAGTCGGACGATTCTGTGATAACGGTTGATGAGCAGCCTCCTAAAAAAGTTCCAGAAGTTATAATGCTGTCGTCGGGTCCCGAAGATGAATCGAACAGTCCTGAAGATCATTTCGCATCATTGAATCTTGAAATGACCCATTTGGTGAATGCTGTAAGTGAAGAGTTGGAACGTGTGATTTCGACACCGTCGCTCAAAGAAGTGAAACGGATGTGCAGTGTGAAGAAAAAAAGAAGAAGTTCTGGATCGTCGAGCGATTCCTTCGAACCGACTTTCTCGACGCCCAGATCGATTCGTCCGGATGTTACCTCGGATTTCTCCAACCTCTGCACCACTCCTGGAGGTCAGCAGTTCCTTATTTCAGAGACAGTCGAACCAAAACCAAATTACGAACTGATGTCTTCACATGAGTTAGAGGTAAGTGGCTATCGACGCCATCAATTCCAATATCAATGATGGCACTTTGGTGGATCAATGATGGCACTGTCATTGGTGGATCAATGATGGCACTGTCATTGGTGGATCAATGATGGCACGGTCATTGGTGGATCAATGATGGCACTGTCATTGGTGGATCAATGGTGGCACTGTCATTGGTGGGTCAATGGTGGCACTGTCATTGGTGGGTCAATGATGGCACTGTCATTGGTGGGTCAATGATGGCACTGTCATTGGTGGGTCAATGATGGCACTGTCATTGGTGGGTCAATGATGGCACTGTCATTGGTGGGTCAATGATGGCACTGTCATTGGTGGGTCAATGATGGCACTGTCATTGGTGGGTCAATGATTGCACTGTCATTGGTGGGTCAATGATGGCACTGTCATTGGTGGGTCAATGATGGCACTGTCATTGGTGGGTCAATGATGGCACTGTCATTGGTGGGTCAATGATGGCACTGTCATTGGTGGGTCAATGATGGCACTGTCATTGGTGGGTCAATGATGGCACTGTCATTGGTGGGTCAATGATGGCACTGTCATTGGTGGGTCAATGATGGCACTGTCATTGGTGGGTCAATGATGGCACTGTCATTGGTGGGTCAATGATGGCACTGTCATTGGTGGGTCAATGATGGCACTGTCATTGGTGGGTCAATGATGGCACTGTCATTGGTGGGTCAATGATGGCACTGTCATTGGTGGATCAATGATGGCACTATCATTGATGGATCAATCCAGTCCATCATTGCTCTGTCTTTGTCATTTTAATGTTCCGCGGCAAAATGATCATTTTGTTAATTTTGTTTTAGATCGAGTTGTGTAAATATGGTCTGAAGAGAAATTTGGGGCGAAGGAAAGGCATTATGATACTAGATTACATTTACAAGCAGCTTCATCCGAATGAAAATGACCCTGCTGTAAAAAATACGTTGGCAATAATGAAGAAAACAGAACCAGTTCCTTCTACTTCATATAATTCTGGACCGGGTCCCTCACGTTCATATTCGCCGGTACCTGGGCCGTCAGGGCTTTGTCGACCTGCGTACAGGTCGCCTTCAATCTCTCCAGCGTCAAGTCCTTCACGATACAGAGCTTTTTCTTCATCTTTCGGGCGAAATTCTCCTAAAGAAGAATATAGGTTACCATCTCCTTCTTATGATTCCGTGAGAACTCCCCCAAAGCATCCTATTTCTCCTGAAGTTGATGACCATCCTCCTTCTCCCTCGTATGATTCGAGCCCTAAAGCGTTTAAGTTATCACCTTCCGATAAACGCTGGTCAATTTCAGAAACACCAGTGAGGCGTCCAATATCACCTTCTGAGATAGACACTCCTTTACGTATAAAAAGATCGCCAAGCCGCCAAAATGTCAAGTTGGAAAATGAGCCAAATCAACCAATGTTGCCATCCTCACTAACTTTTGGCGGAGCGCTATCCTCACCAAAACGTGAGCCTACTTTACTAGAGCGTTCACCATCTCCAGCACCTCGTTTTAATATATCACCACATTATGCACCAACTTCACCAGCTTCTGCATATTATTTGCCAGGTTCTCCAAATTATTCACGAACTTCATCAAACCCTCCTTCGCCTGCTTTACTAGAATATGCGCCTTCAACAACTTATTATCCGACGTCACCAAGTTACTCGCCGGCGTCACCAAGTTACGGGCCGGGGTCACCAAATTACTCGCCGCTGTCACCAAGTTACGAGCCGGCGTCACCAAGATATTCGCGAACTTCATCAAACCCTCATCCACCTGCTTTACCAGAATATGCGCTTTCACCAACTTATTATGCGACGTCACCAAGTTACGCGCCGGGGTCACCAAATTACACGCCGGGGTCACCAAATTACACGCCGCCGTCAACAAGTTACGAGCCGGCGTCACCAAGATATTCGCGTACTTCATCAAACCCTCATCCGCCACTCTCTCCTTCATATGCTCCAACATCCTCTCAGCATTCTCCATCTCATCCCTCAAGCTCGAGACTTTCACCATCAACAAACACCGAATTACCTGCAGATGGGAATCGTGAGACCCAGCATCCTTCAACTTCTGGATTGACTGAACATCCTATAACAAACGAAGCTGACAAAAATGACTTTAGGTACGTCGAAAAGCTATAGCGAGATCAGGGGGGGGGGGGATTTCGGCCCAATCAGAATAAGGGCCAAAATGCCCCCCCCCCTTATTTCCTGACATATCAATTTTTATGCTGCTTTTGATTAAAAATTAAATTTTTGCAGGATTTCCGAAGATGAAGAAATGGAAGACAAGCAACTAAATGGTCTCGGTAATTAAAATTTTACTTACTTTTTTCTATTTTTATTTATTAGCCAAATTTCAGGTCCTCTCACCCAAAAAGTTCTCCGCATAATGAACGAATCTGTGGCGATAAAAACGATGGTTATGCTCTACAGGCCTGTCTGGTTTAAAAGATTTAAAGAATTACTCGAACAAAACGGAGTTCACTGCAGCCAAAAAAATTTAAAGGAGGTCCTCAATCATCTCGTAAGTGCCGCAAATCTCAAAAATTACAATTTTGTTCCACCTTAAATATTTATATAATCCCAATTTTTTCTTTTTTTTAGAGTATACCATTCAAAATGGACCGAGAGGAAGGAAATTTGTAAAGAAAAAATTTGTATTTAAATCATTTTTGTACATTTCTAAATATAAGTAAACTTTTTTGTAACACCATATAAATCAGGTACGAGTTTTAGGAATGGTAAATTTTTAAAAGACATTTTGTCAGAACAGACATGTAACGTTCCCAGGCTGATCTGGTATCGGCTTCTCTGTAAAAAGAAGAAAACTCATAAAATGAAAATTTTATATTTAAAAAAATACCTTAGGCAATCCAATTGTAATGCGCAGGTTTTAAATGCTGATAGAAATGTCGTCAGGTCATTTGGTGTCCAAGAAACTTGCTTCCATGGCTCAATACACTTCTCGACAAGTTCAATAAAGAGGAATCTGGGGAAAAAAATAAGGTTGATTAAAAATCGCTGAAAGGGAACCTCTAGTGAGCGTTTTTATGTTTATTAGTCTTCAAAAAACGACATAATTTCCTAATTTTAGTATTTTTTTAATGAGTCTGAGCTTAATGGAAACCCCCATTTTTTACAACTTTTTTTGTAAATAAGCCCCATTTTAAAAGGATAACCAGGAGTTTTACTCGGTTTCTAGAAAAAGAACCCCTTTTCCATAGGATTTTTAGAAGTTTTCCTTGGTTTATCAGGCATTCTCATTCGTTTTTAGAAGTTTTCCTTGGTTTTTCAGGAATTCTCATTGGTTCGTTAAGAATTTTCCTCGGTTTTTAGTGAGAGAAACCCCTTTATTACAGAATTTTAGAAGTTATCTTTTTTTTTTTTTTTTTTTTCCAGGGGTAGTGTGCACTTAAATCTATTGTGCCCCCTTGCGTCAGTGGTGTTTTCCATCAGAAAAATCCATTTAGGTTCCTTAGGTTCAATTTGGGGGCCGCCCGCTTTGAACCCTGGACCCCATAGATGAACGCCGTATCGCAATGTCTGGGATTAACGCCTTAACACGCGCGGCCACCACGACGCACTAGAAGTTATCTTAATTTTGCTTTTGACAGAAACCCCTTTTTCACAGGATTTTTAGGAGTTATACTCGGTTATTTGACAGGGGTTCCTTGGAGTCTGGGATAAGCCCACATTTCAATATTTCCCAGGCGTTTTTGCCATATCTCAGTAAATTTTGTTTAGTAATAATATTGATGTTGAAAAAAAAGAAAAAATGGTTTTTTAGTCAAAATTTCGGTTGGAACTTCTGTGCCTAAAAAACCATTGCTTTGTTTTTGGAAAGAGAAAACCCTTTGTCATAGGATTTTTATGATTTTTCCTTGGGTTTTTAGAAAATTTTCTCTGTTTTTGAGAGAGAAAATCCTTTATTACAGAATTTTAGGAATTTTTCGTCAGTTTTCTTTTTTCTTTTTTTTTTTTTTTTTACGGAGAAACCCGCTTTTCATTGGGAATTTTCTTCAGTTTTTTGACAGGGCTTTCTTAGAATCTGGGGTAAGCCCACATTTCAATATTTTTCTGGTGTTTTCGCCAAAATATCAGTAAATTTTGGTTAGCAATTCATATGAAATGAGGGTTTTTCAGTCAAAATTTTGATTAGAACAACTTTTCTGTGCCTAAAAAGCCATCGCTTTGTGTTTGGAAAGAGAAAACCCTTTGACATAGGATTTTCATGAGTTTTCCTTGGGTTTTTAGAAAATTTACTACGTTTTTGGAGAGAGAAAAACCTTTATTACAGAATATTAGGAATTTTTCTTCAGTTTTTCTTTCTTTTTCCTTTTTTTTTAAGAAAAAAACCCGTTTTTCATTAGGAATTTTCCTCAGTTTTTTGACAGGGCTTTCTTAGAATCTGAAATAAGTTCACATTTCAATATTTTTCTGGCGTTTTCGCCAAAATCTCAGTAAATTTTGGTTAGCAATTCATATGAAATAAGGGTTTTTCAGTCAAAATTTTGGTTAGAACAACTTCTGTGCCTAAAAAACCATCGATTTGTTTTTGGAAAGAGAAAACCCTTCGTCATAGGATTTTTAAGAGTTTTCCTGGGGTTTTTAGAAAATTTTCTACGTTTTTGGAGAGAAAAACCTTTATTACAGAATTTTAGGAATTTTTCTTCAGTTTTCTTTCTTTTTTTTTACAGGGAATTTTCCTTAGTTTTTTGACAGGGCTTTCTTAGAAACTGGGGTAAGCCCACATTTCAATATTTTTCTGGCGTTTTCGCCAAAATATCAGTAAATTTTGGTTAGCAATTCATATGAAATAATGGTTTTTCAGTCAAAATTTTGGTTGGAACAACTTCTGTGCCTAAAAAACCATCGATTTGTTGTCGGAAAGAGAAAACCCTTTGACATATGATTTTTATGGGTTTTCCTTGGATTTTCAGACAATTTTCTACGTTTTTGGAGAGAGAAAAACCTTTATTACAGAATTTTAGGAATTTTTCTTCAGTTTTCCGTTTTTTTAAAGAAAAAACCCGTTTTTCATTGGGAATTTTCCTCAGTTTTTTGACATGGCTTTCTTAGAATCTGGGGTAAGCCAGATTCCAATATTTTTCTGGCGTTTTCGCCAAAATCTCAGTAAATTTTGGTTAGCAATTCATATGAAATAAGGGTTTCTCAGTCAAAATTTTAGTTAGAACAACTTCTGTGCCTAAAAAACCATCGATTTGTTTTTGGAAAGAGAAAACCCTTCGTCATAGGATTTTTAAGAGTTTTCCTAGGGTTTTTAGAAAATTTTCTACGTTTTTGGAGAGAGAAAAACCTTTTATAGAATTTTAGGAATTTATCTTCAGTTTTCTTTCTTTTTTTTACGGAGAAACCACTTTTTTACAGGGAATTTTCCTTAGTTTTTTGACAGGGCTTTCTTAGAATCTGGGGTAAGCCCACATGTCAATATTTTTCTGGCGTTTTCACTAAAATCTCAGTAAATTTTGGTTAGCAATTCATATGAAATAAGGGTTTTTCAGTCAAAATTTTGGTTAGAACAACTTCTGTGCCTAAAAAACCATTGATTTGTTTTTGGAAAGAGAAACCCCTTTGACGTAGGATTTTTATGAGTTTTCCTTGGGTTTTTAGAAAATTTTCTACTTTTTTGGAGAGAGAAAAACCTTTATTACAGAATATTAGGAATTTTTCTTCAGTTTTCCTTTCTTTTTCCTTTTTTTTTTTAGAAAAAACCCGTTTTTCATTGGGAATTTTCCTCAGTTTTTTGACAGGGCTTTCTTAAAATCTGAAGTAAGTTCACATTTCAATATTTTTCTGGCGTTTTCGCCCAAATCTCAGTAAATTTTGGTTAGCAATTCATATGAAATAAGGGTTTCTCAGTCAAAATTTTAGTTAGAATAACTTCTGTGCCTAAAAAACCATCGATTTGTTTTTGGAAAGAGAAAACCCTTCGTCATAGGATTTTCAAGAGTTTTCCTTGGGTTTTTAGAAAATTGTATACGTTTTTGGAGAGAGAAAAACCTTTATTACAGAATTTTAGGAATTTTTCTTCAGTTTTCTTTCTTTTTTTTTTTACAGGGAATTTTCCTTAGTTTTTTGACAGGGCTTTCTTAGAATCTGGGGTAAGCCCACATTTCAATTTTTTTCTAGTGTTTTCACTAAAATCTCAGTAAATTTTGGTTAGCAATTCATATGAAATAAGGGTTTTTCTGTCAAAATTTTGGTTGGAACAACTTCTGTGCCTAAAAAACCATCGATTTGTCGTCGGAAAGAGAAAACCCTTTGACATATGATTTTTATGGGTTTTCCTTGGATTTTCAGACAATTTTCTACGTTTTTGGAGAGAGAAAAACCTTTATTACAGAATTTTAGGAATTTTTCTTCAGTTTTCCGTTTTTTTAAAGAAAAAACCCGTTTTTCATTGGGAATTTTCCTCAGTTTTTTGACATGGCTTTCTTAGAATCTGGGGTAAGCCAGATTCCAATATTTTTCTGGCGTTTTCGCCAAAATCTCAGTAAATTTTGGTTAGCAATTCATATGAAATAAGGGTTTCTCAGTCAAAATTTTAGTTAGAACAACTTCTGTGCCTAAAAAACCATCGATTTGTTTTTGGAAAGAGAAAACCCTTCGTCATAGGATTTTTAAGAGTTTTCCTAGGGTTTTTAGAAAATTTTCTACGTTTTTGGAGAGAGAAAAACCTTTTATAGAATTTTAGGAATTTATCTTCAGTTTTCTTTCTTTTTTTTACGGAGAAACCACTTTTTTACAGGGAATTTTCCTTAGTTTTTTGACAGGGCTTTCTTAGAATCTGGGGTAAGCCCACATGTCAATATTTTTCTGGCGTTTTCACTAAAATCTCAGTAAATTTTGGTTAGCAATTCATATGAAATAAGGGTTTTTCAGTCAAAATTTTGGTTAGAACAACTTCTGTGCCTAAAAAACCATTGATTTGTTTTTGGAAAGAGAAACCCCTTTGACGTAGGATTTTTATGAGTTTTCCTTGGGTTTTTAGAAAATTTTCTACGTTTTTAGAGAGAAAAACCCATTTATTTAAGGATTTTTTTTTAAATTAAGAACCCCCTTCCCTTTTTAACAGGTTTTTAGGGAATTATCCTCAGTTTTTTGACAGGGCTTTCATAGAATCTGGGATAGCCCACATTTCAATATTTTTCTGGCGTTTTCGCCAAAATCTCAGTAAATTTTGGTTAACAATTCATATGAAATAAGGGTTTTTCAGTCAAAATTTTGGTTAGAACAACTTCTGTGCCTAAAAAACCATCGATTTGCGTTCGGAAAGAAAAAACTCTTTGACATAGGATTTTTAGTACTTTTCTCTGTTTTTTGAGAGAGAACCCCTTTATTACCGAATTTCAGGAATTTTTTTAAACTAAGAAACTCCTTTTTCACAGGATTTTTGGGAATTTTTGACATAGAATTCTTAGAATTTGAGGTAAAACCATATTTCAATATTTTTTCCAGCGTTTTCGCCAGAATCTCGATAGGCCTCAGGCTTAAATTAGGCGTTTTTACACAAATCTCGGTTAATTTTGTTTTGCGATATATATGAAATGATGGTTTTTTTAGCCAAAATTTTGGTCAAAACAACTTTCGTGGTCAAAACCACTTTCGTCCTCAAAAAACCATCGATTTGTCCCATAAAGTTAGCAAATACTATGGTGTCTGCCACACATTTTGGTCAGCAAAATCAGCTTTTTTTTTTTTAATTTTTCTTACTTTAAATCTCGTTGGCGATGCAAATTACAGCCCAATGTGATCAAAGATCTTGAGTAGGTCCTGAAGTTGCTGTCTAGCTCTTGATAAGCTTTGTCTAAAAGCTGCGACTTAACTTTAGAGCAAACCAAGCTGTAAGTAAACATTTAATTTTTTTGTTTTACTTAATAATACTCTTTACTGTTTAAGTTCTTTATCTTTGTCGATTAAAATACGAATTTCCCGAAGTTCGAGAAAAAATTCACGATCAAGGTCGCATTCTTCATGTTCGGACGTTCCAGCCGGGCAAGTCCATCCTTGCATCAACGCCAAAGCACATTCGTAGAAATCGTTGAAAGTCAAATATTGAAGTTTACGTTTTCCCGTTTCGACTTTGGCGTTTGCCAAAAAAACTACAGCTCCATATCGTCTAAAAATTTGTTTATCATCGGAAAAAATAGAATGTTGGAATACTTGGCAAGTTCTTCAGGAAGGAGGAATAAATGGCGGATGTTCTGGATGACGGAGCCCTGCATATCTTCGACCGTTTTGTAGATTCTTTTTACATTGTCGAACTGCCGCCTGAAAATTCTGTAAAAAAAATTTGTTTTCTATTTTGGAAGTTCACCTGCATGATTTGACAGAAACGTTCGTCTTTTCGCTGACTTCGTCAAGATCTTTTCGATACCTTGAAGACAACTTTTTGCCAAGTAACTCCCTGATTACAGGATCGTTAAACTCATAATATCTAAAATCATAAGTTTAGTGGGCCGTCGGATGTTGAACTGCCAAAAATTGGGGGTTTTACATACTTTTCAATCAAAAGCTGCCTGGTCAAAGGCTCGATTTGAAAATGCAGCTGCTCCGCCAATTTAGGCGGATTATGAAGAAGCTTTTCAAGAAGATTGTAGGTCCTATAGTGGTCGGAAACGTCGCTTTTCACCAATTCCAAAGTGTTATCTCCATGCTTAGAAACTTGCTTATGTACGACAATGACAGCATCTTGAGCTATAAAAACTATAATCGATATTTGTCAAAATTTTAAAAACTTACAAGTACACCCGTCGACCCAAAGTTGGTAAACTTGCGGATCGACGATGGTGTAGTTACTTATAAATACATCGACATCGGGTATCATCTGCAAAAATTTAATTAAATTCCATCAATTTTTTAGATTAAAATTGATAACCTGGTTGAAACCTTCTTCTGATTCAGCGTGATTCTGATGACCTTGGAGGTGAACGTTAAAATTAATCGGGGGTTTCATCCCTCTTACAAATAAAATACGTTATTAAAAAAGGGAAAACTTAAATTCGCGGTTTAAAATGCCCAAATGAACACTTTTTAACCCTTAGTAACCACTATTGAACACCATGGATTGCTAGCATGAATATGAAGCACAAAGATTGTGGAATTAAATGTCAGGGGCGCTCATCTTAGCTCTGGCGAGAAGTGTTGTTACCATGGCAACCTTCCTACGGAATTAGTTAATGAAAACATCCGCCAGAGCATAAATTATTGTTTTTTGTACCGCTTACTGGTGACAGCCAGCGGTACCAACATTGAGTTTTTTCACATATTCAACTGAATACTTGTAGGTTTTTCAAATTTTCTAGAAAATAGGTGGTTTTTGCCCTGGATTTTTAGGATTATAGTCGTCCCTGGGGCTCCTAGGCAATATGGCGAAAGCCTCAGCCTGGGACCATCCCCTCAAGGTTGAATTCCTATTGGCTGGGTCAACGGTTCAAATGAAATTTATTTTTTTCTTACCGCAATCGCTGGTTCGAGGCCAGGGAGTATCCCTGGTAAGCTTTTCCACATCGACTCAATCTGTTAACAAATAAAAAATTTAAATTTCAAAAAATAAAAAAATAAAAAATTGCTCAATAGTAACTATAATATCTTAACTCTTTTAACAAGGCAGCCATTATCAGAAATAAACATTCCTTCACTTATTTTTGTGGTTACTTTCTTGATTTACTCTATTAAAACATTGAGTCTAAAATTTATAGTCTACAATGTTTTAAGCCTCTCCCACAGACTGGTAGAAGGCTCTAGAATATATTAAGCCACTCCTACAGACCAATAGAAGCCTCTAGGATGTTTTAAGCCTCTTCCACAGACCAATAGAAGGCTCTAGAATATTTTAAGCCACTCCTACAGACCAATAGAAGGCTCTAGGATGTTTTAAGCCTCTCCCACAGACCAATAGAAGGCAATAGACTTTTTTAGGCCACTCCTAGAAGGCACTAGAATGTTTTAAGCCACTCCCACAAACCAATAAAAAATTTGGGTGATAGGGGGGCAGTGGCTGGGGGCGTTATCGTGAGTCCTTTTTTTTAATTTAATTTTTATTAATGCGATTAAAAATTTTGTTCCAAAAATAAAGGCCTACCTATAACAAAATCAGGGTCTCTTTGATCGAGGCGCTTGAGATACTAAACCAACATGACCGCCAAGTCTTGCGGGTTTAGTATGACAAAAGAAAATTTGAGGAGAGATGAAGCGCCCGTGCTCCCGTTTTCAAGCTCCCCTTGGCGGCGTCGCGAAATACTTGTTTGTTGGTAATTAATCAGTGATTACTGATGAGTTAGATGATAATGTTGAGAATAAACTTGATTGACCTTTCAGGTTGGTTTGGTTAGGTTATAAATTATTGATTTCCGTTTCCATGTTGACAAAATGATACAAGTTTTCACATGTTAAAATGAAGTACAATAAATTATAAATTATTTAAACAATTTATTAATACACCCATTAGAGAAACGATGGCATATTAAATTGAGGAGGTTGCTGTGAAAAATCAAAATGCCAGGAACAGAAGAATCTCCGGTAATTTTTTTTCCATACATTTTTTTAGGTTAGGATTTTTAGTTTAGGAAAAGTTATTTTTTCAGTTTGAAGTTCCTGAAGGGGTGACGAGCGTAAGCATTGGCATACTTGGAATCGCCTCGACTTTAGTGACGTGGTGGTTTCTGAATAATCTTTCCAATCATCCAGAAGGTTTGGTGTACGAGCAGCAGTATGAGAGGTATAAAGAAGAGCCTGATTGGTTGGCCCTGACGAGCGAAAAACCGGTCGAAACTGAATCTAAAGTCGAATCGAAGGCTAATTTGGGAGAACCGAGCAGAACTTCAGCATTGAACAAACAGCGTTCTAACATTTCCAGGACCGGATCTAAAGACTCCGTAAAGCAAACCCGTTTTGATGAAAACGAACATGAAATTCAATAAACACGTCTTCCCTTTTTGTTTACAACGGAAACTCCGGTATCGGTTTGTGCTGTAAAGCAGTCAGATTCTAAAAATAAACATAAAAATTTTGTATTGGCTCTTTTCTTTTGAGTTTTTTCGTTTTTCAGTTGGACCAGCCTGGCGTTTGGATTACTGCCATCGGAGTCATTTCGACGGTTATCATGTGGGCCTTTTTACGGAGTCAGGCGAGAATTGAAGGCGAAAAAAATCAAAATGTTTGTGTAAAGCAAGCGAATGGGAGTTAATAAAAAACTGTCTCAAATATATAATTTTTAACTTAAAAGAGAAGTTGTTGTATTACCCTCGACGTCTGGTTTTTGGGAGAATGTGTAGAAGAAAATTGTTATCTTGTGCCTTATTTTAATAAGTGAAAAATTGTATAACTTTCATTTTGTCAACATGGAAGTTAAATGTAAACATTTATAACCTAGCCAACCTAACCTGAAAGGCCATCTATCAAGGTTATTTACAAATAAATTAAAAAATTAGTTTTCTATCTTAATAAAAATTAACTTATTCGAAGAGAGTTATTGTAATACCCTGCATTGCAGAATCTTTCGAAAAGGGCCTTCCAGACCTCGGAAAATGATTAAACTATCAAAAAATTAACCAATAATGGAGGAAGAAATGACTATGATAACGGGTATCTCACGACGCGTTTCGGCTTAAAAAGCCTCGTCAGGTGAGCTATTGCCTCTATCACAATCATTTTTATCTTTTCACTGTGCTTCTATTTAGTGGATACAGCGGGAAGCGGGATGTTCACAGTGAAAAGATAGAAATGATTGTGATAGAGGGAATAGCTCACCTGACGAGGCTTTTTAAGCAGAAACGCGTCGTGATCTAAATATAACCTAAATGAGGTTCTAATCCTAGAGGTTAAAATCCTCGATAAAAGGAACAGGTTATCTAAATATAAACTAAATGAGGTTCTAATCCTAGAGGTTAAAATCCTCGCTAAAAGGAACAGGTTATCTAAATATAATCTAAAATAACCTAAATGAGGTTCTAATCGTAGAGGTTAAAATCCTCGCCTAAAAGGAACAGGTTATCTAAATATAACCTAAAATAACCTAAATGAGGTTCTAATCGTAGAGGTTAAAATCCTCGCCTAAAAGGAACAGGTTATCTAAATATAACCTAAATGAGGTTCTAATCCTAGAGATTAAATCCTCTGGTTCTAATCCTAGAGATTAAATCCTCAGGTTCTAATCCTAGAGATTAAATCCTCGCTAAAAGGAACAGGTTATCTAAATATAACCTAAATGAGGTTCTTATCCTAGAGGTTAAAATCCTCGCTAAAAGGAACAGGTTATCTAAATATAAACTAAATGAGGTTCTAATCCTAGAGGTTAAAATCCTCGCTAAAAGGAACAGGTTATCTAAATATAACCTAAAATAACTTAAATGAGGTTCTAATCGTAGAGGTTAAAATCCTCGCCTAAAAGGAACAGGTTATCTAAATATAACCTAAAATAACCTAAATGAGGTTCTAATCCTAGAGATTAAATCCTCTGGTTCTAATCCTAGAGATTAAATCCTCAGGTTCTAATCCTAGAGATTAAATCCTCGCTAAAAGGAACAGGTTATCTAAATACATATAACCTAAATGAGGTTCTTATCCTAGAGGTTACCACAGTTTCTTCCTCTATTATTGGTTTATTGTTTGATAGTAAAATCATCCTTTTGCGGATTACAGACGCAATAAAAATTAAAATGTAAATGAAAATCATTAATGATCTTTAGCACAACGTTGTTTGTACCGGCCGGCCGTCGTTTTTTCCACTTTTCAAACGATTTGAGCTTTTTCTTTTTTCCTTTTGGGAAATTTGCAAAAATGGCGGAAAACCTGTCTGTCTTAAGTTTTGTGCTACGGCCGCACTATTGGTCCGATCTTCACCAAATTTTCACCAAATACTCCTTATATTAAATAAAATTTATTGGAGAAAGGAAAAATCTAGGGAAAAAGAAAAGCTCCAGCATTTTCTACAAATCAAGACGCTAGTTGGTGCACTAAAATGATAGACTAGACAATGAGAGATCAAAAACAGGTGTGGCTTCCAAAATGTCATTTGATATCATAAAAATGTTACCTTAGGAGCTTCCTTATGACTTCTTTTCTTTTTAAAATATTCAATACCCCTCCTCAGTAAATTCACCGTCACTTTTCCCTCACTAGAATCGTCCGATGAACTTTCCGAAATCAACGTTTGGAACATTTTTAACACGAGACGACCTTATTTTAAGGGGAAAAATCTCCAATTCCACTTTCGGACTGACTTAGATCACTTTTAAAATACAAACGCCTCTTTGCCAAGTTTTTCGTGTAGAATCTCAAATTAGCTTTTAATCTATTTACGATTGGAAATGAATATCGCTTCTATTTGCTTAAAGCAAATATTTGATCTGTTTAATATCTACTTGAAAAGAAAATAAGAAAAAAAAATTTATTTATAATTTTACCTGTTTTATCTTATTCATTGCGAAGACTCAAAAACTCAACAAAAAAATCAATATAAAAAAGTAATATTATATAAGAGTAAATTATGTAAATTTAATTTAAAAAAATTCTCTTATACATAAATGGGTAAATATGGACGCTTTTGTACATGAACTAAAATTTGGGAAAATATGACAAAATATCCTCTTTGAAGGAGGATATTTATTTTTTTTTAAGAATTTTTTTATTGGAGAAGATTGGACCAATAGGAAGGCTAGGAAAAAAGAGGACTGACAGCCGGCACAGTAGACAAACTCAGAAGTCTGAGGGCCAAAAACTGTCCATCGAGGGTATCAAAATTTCTCTTTGACGTTACTCGTGTAGCTCCTCAGGGTAACTTCATCAAATTAAACATTTTTTATTGTTTTAAAAAATAGAGAATTTTGATAGATAGTTGGCTAAAGTGACTAATAACCTATGATCTATGAATGTCTATCGATGGCTTTTATCCATCGATTCTAATTAGTTAGATTTTATTATTTGAAATTAATCTTTTAAATCAATAAAATAAGCATTTTTGTATTTAAAAAACATAAATTAATGCAAATTTTGAGAGATTTTTAAAAAATTTTAGAGAAAAGGGAATAGTAATGAACGGAGTTGATGTTGGTTGATAAAGGGCACAAAAATGACGGTAGCGCTTTCTGTGTTTTGTGCAAAGTACTGTTACTAGTATGGATTATGGGTTAAAATTATGTCGCTAGAGGTTGATTGGCGCTAGTGACGGTTGTTGTGACTTTTATGTGGCTTCATTTTGGGTGACTGATGAAGATATGGAAGGTAGAATCGATTTTTGATTAGAGAAATCGACGGGAAGAGCATTGTGACGGAAAGAGCCGATTCAATCCGAAAGGTTCAGTTCGTCTTCATCTTCGGTTCTCAGAGTACGTCCGACGCCATATTCGTCTTCTCGAAGTGCCCCGTTTTTTTTTTCTTCTCATTCGTCGACTTTCCTCACATCGTTCTTTCGACCCCCCTTTTTTTTTGTTGTTTTCTTTTGATTCCTCTCTTCGTTTTTAAATCACAAGTCTTGTACCGTCAGGCGAGTTTTTCCGTTTAGGAGGTCCACCCGTCGAGAAGATCATTAAAAAAAACGCGACCGACGAATTCCCTAAACTGGATCTGTTGAATGAAATTGAGTACGACAAATGGCCTGCCTCATAACATTGAAGCAAGAAATTAAAACTCTAGAGGCAGCATTTCCCAAAAACCACGACCGATTTCAAATCCTCTCCGCCACCGTCGACGAACTCAATTGCAAATTTGTCGGGAGCAATGGAAAAAATATGAAATAAACGCAAATATTACCGTAAGTTTTTTCCCCAAATCGAAAATTGACCATTTTGTTTTAGTACCTAAAACCTTATGGGAATAACCTTTTTTTTTTGTCCCTTCCTTTGTTCTTTGGAACTTTCCAGCACGTGAACAATTTTCGCACCTTATTTTTTGAATCGCATTCTTTTGTAATACCTTTAAGATAATTTATACACGTCATTCAAACAATCGAAATCTGTTAACATTTTTATCTTGCTTGATAATTTTTTCCTTCTTTAAAATCGCAATTTTCCTATTTCGTTTTATTTTTATTTAATGTAAATTTTCGATTTATTTTATAGAGAATATTTATTTTTGGAGTTTTTTCGTGTTTAGTTTGGGGGATTTTTGAGATATTCTGGACAAAAGAATGGGTGAAGCAGATGTGAGATCTTCCAGAAAAATGATGACAAATGGGCTTCCATAAAGAATGTTATTGTATTACCCTCCAGTGAAGTTTTTTGGAAAAGGGTTTTCCAGAACCTGTTGAGGATCTGTGTCGATCTTATGGTTGTTTGAAGATCACTGAGTTTTTCCAGAACACTGAATTTTCAGAATTTTGTTGCTATCTTGATAAATTTTTGACTTTCAAAATTGAAAGGTAAAGATCTGTCAGAAATTTGTTGGCGTTCAATGTTCGCTGGGAATGGCAATGTCGCCTGGAAGAGCGAAGTCCTTTTTTTCGACCTTGTTTTGTGGGGGATGGAAGCTACTAAATTGCCCTATTTTGGGGCGGTTACTGTCGGAGTTATCTACAGAAGCCTTTTTCTTTGGTGTTCTTAGCTTGAAGGATCCATTTATGGCGTTCTTTTTACAGCCTTTACCCTGCGGATTCTCTTGCAAACTGCTCATTTTTTATCTGCTGAAAACTAGCTGGTCACTTGCTCCAAAATTCAACGGTAGTGCAAAACTTGGAGAAATTCTCTCAAAAAATTGTCAGCCCCAATTTTCAAGCACTAAAAGACATAAAGGGGTTCAGGGGGTTTCTGCAGTCTTTCCACTGAGTGAAAGCATTTGCTTCAGTTTTCCATTTTCTGTTGAAAAACCCAGTTTTCAAAAAATATTTGTACGTTTATCTCGGGTTTTCTTCCCAAAAATTTTACATGATTTATATTATAATCGTCAATGAGGGTGGATCATATTTTTAAAAAATTTTTGATTTTACTTATTTATTTTGGTGTTCTTTTAGCCTAAAAGCCCCATTGCTGGAAGTTCCCTCGGTTATTAGGCAGAGGAAACTTCATTTTTGCAGTATTTTAGGATTTCCCAGATTTTTTTTCATTATTTAAGTTTAAAAAAAACCTTTTATCACCTTTCATCCCTTTTTTCCTCAATTTTTTGACCTACTTTTGAAAAATAGTCTGTCGTTTTCCTCAGTTTTTCTGCCTAAAAACTTCTTGAAAAAATTTTTTGTCCGAGAAATTTTTTTTTTATTGCATTTCCGCAAGTTTTCCTTGCTGATCGCCCAAGACTGTAATTTCTTGAAGTTTTCCTTACTGATTGCCCAAGACCGTCTTTTCTGGAAGTTTTCCTGGCTGATCGCCCAAGACTGTCATTTCCGCAAGTTTTCCTTGCTGATTGCCCAAGACTGTCTTTTCTGGAAGTTTTCCTAAGACCGTCATTTCCGCAAGTTTTCCTTGCTGATACCCCAAGACTGTCATTTCTGCAAGTTTTCCTTGCTGATCCCAAGACTGTCATTTCCGCAAGTTTTCCTTGCCGATAGCCCAAGACCATCATTTCTGGAAGTTTCCCTTGCTGATAGCCCAAGACCGTCTTTTCTGGAAGTTTTCCTTGCTGATAGCCCAAGACTGTCATTTACACAAGTTTTCCTTGCTGATAGCCCATATCGTAATTTCTTGAAGTTTTTCTTGCTCATTGCCCAAGGCCATCTGTTCTGGAAGTTTTCCTAAGACTGTCATTTCCGCAAGTTTTCCTTGCTGATAGCCCAAGACCGTCATTTCCGCAAGTTTTCCTTGCTGATCGCCCAATACTGTCATTTACACAAGTTTTCCTTGCTGATAGCCCAATACCGTAATTTCTTGAAGTTTTTCTTGCTGATTGCCCAAGGCCATCTTTTCTGGAAGTTTTCCTAAGACCGTCATTTCCGCAAGTTTTCCTTGCTGATCGCTCAAGACTGTCATTTCTGCAAGTTTTCCTTGCTGATCCCAAGACTGTCATTTCCACAAGTTTTCCTTGCTGATAGCCCAAGACTGTCTTTTCTGGAAGTTTTCCTTGCTGATCCCAAGACTGTCATTTCCACAAGTTTTCCTTGCTGATAGCCCAAGACTGTCTTTTCTGGAAGTTTTCCTAAGACCGTCATTTCCGCAAGTTTTCCTTGCTGATCGCTCAAGACTGTCATTTCTGCAAGTTTTCCTTGCTGATCCCAAGACTGTCATTTCCACAAGTTTTCCTTGCTGATAGCCCAAGACTGTCTTTTCTGGAAGTTTTCCTAAGACCGTCATTTCCGCAAGTTTTCCTTGCTGATAGCCCAAGACTGTCATTTCCGCGAGTTTTCCTTGCTGATCGCCCAAGATCGTAATTTCTTGAAGTTTTCCTTGCTCATTGCCCAAGACCGTCTTTTCTGGAAGTACATATTCCTAAGACTGTCATTTCCGCAAGTTTTCCTTGCTGACAGCCCAAGACCGTAATTTCTTGAAGTTTTCCTTGCTGATTGCCGAAGACCGTCTTTTCTGGAAGTTTTCCTAAGACCGTCATTTCCGCAAGTTTTCCTTGCTGATAGCCCAAGACTGTCATTTCTGTATGTTTTCCTTGCTGATAGCCCAAGACCGTCATTTCTGGAAGTTTTCCTAAGACCGTCATTTCCGCAAGTTTTCCTAGCTGATAGCCCAGGACCGTCATTTCCGCAAGTTTTCCTTGCTGATCGCCCAAGACTGTCATATTCACAAGTTTTCCTTGCTGATCGCCCAATACTGCAATATCTTGAAGTTTTTCTTTCTGATTGCCCTAGGCCATTTTTTCTGGAAGTTTTCCTAAGACTGTCATTACCTCAAGTTTTCCTTGCTGAACGCCCAAGACTGTCATTTCCGCAAGTTTTCCTTGCTGATAGCCCAAGACCGTCATTTCTGGAAGTTTTCCTTGCTGATAGCCGAAGACCGTCTTTTCTGGAAGTTTTCCTAAGACCGTCATTTCCGCAAGTTTTCCTTGCCGATAGCTCAAGACCGTCATTTCTGGAAGTTTTCCTTGCTGATAGCCGAAGACCGTCTTTTCTGGAAGTTTTCCTAAGACTGTCATTTCCGCAAGTTTTCCTTGCTGATCACCCAAGACTGTCATTTCCGCAAGTTTTCCTTGCTGATAGCCCAAGACTATCATTTCCCCCTTTTTTGGTAGGATTTTGGGTGTTTTTCTCAGTTTTTTGATAGAGCAACTCCTGATGATTTCCTTGCTCTCCAAGCCTCAAAATCCCCATTTATTGAATTTTTGGGAGTCTTAAGGCTTAAAAATACTTGGATTTCCGCATATTTTTGTCAGTTTTTTTTTTTAATCGAGAATCCCTTTTTTCCTGACTTAAGGCAATTTTTCCGACTTTTAGGCCCTGCGACATCAAAATTGAATTAAAATTAGTTAAAAATGAAAATTATTTGACCTGACGTTCTCTGTACGTGATTTAATACTAGTTTACATGAGAAAAAAAAGGTTTTAAAGGCCTAAAGACTCCTTTTTCCTGTCTAAAAATACTGTAATCTCTTTACACAATGGGCCTAATAAATTAATTTATTGCAGGAAACATACCCAAGTACTCCGCCAGTTTGGTTTGCCGAATCTGAAGATACAAGTGTGACAAATGCTGTCCAAACACTATCAAAAACATCGGGGCCAGACAATCACGTAAAACTTGAAAAATTTATATTTATTCTGGAAGTAATAAATTATTTTTTAGGTAATAAGACAGGTGGGGATCTTAGTGCGACAACTATGCCAACTTCACAGCGTTCCAGAGCCGGAGGAGTTGGAAAGACTAAGGCTCGGCTACTGGTCGTGTCCTGTTCCTATGGAGGCGCCGCCGACTCCTCCCAACAACGACGACGACGATGAAGACGAAGAAGAAGGCGACGATGACGAAGACCTCCATTTAGACATGGACGATCCAGAACCTGCCAGCAAAAATAAAGTAAAAATTTTCATATTCCTCACTATTCATACTAAATTTTTATTTATTTCAATATAAACATTTTTATGTCTTTTTACAGACTGATGATATGCATGTTGAACATTTGGCTGTTTTGGAAAGGCTTAGACAGACTCAGCGTCAAGATCACTTGAAAGGATCAGTGTCCGGCTCAGTCCAAGCTACAGACCGCCTCATGAAAGAATTACGAGATATCTACCGATCGGATTCATTCAAAAAAGGTACGATTTTATTGGTAAACAGTTCAATGCCTGCTGAATTTTCATTTTTAATACTGAGTAAAATTAGGAAGAAAAGAATTAGAACTAATAGCAGGATTTGATCCTATGACCCTTGGGATTATAGCAAAAGGCTGTTACCTACTGTGTTATGGAAGCCGTATTGACCTTCGACTTCGTTCTTGCTTTCTCTTTTAACCCTTATTGTTACTTGAATGCATTCCAGGAAGACAAGTTGACATCGAGGTAGACAGTACTTGGATTCATCCCCAATGCCACCCCTTACCCTTCAGTGTGGTTAAACTAAATCACACCAGTTTTCCAGGATTTTCGTCAATTTTTCGTATAAAGAAAACCATTTTTTTTTCCGTACAAAAAACTCGTTTTAGGTTTTGGCCAAAAGAAGTTTTTGGAGTTTTCCATGGATTTTTTTGTGCTAAAAACACAATTTTTTAAATGGGATTTTGGGGTGCTTTTCTTGTTCCTCTGGTCCAAAATCTTCAGTTTTCCAGGATTTTCCTCAATTTTTTTTGTATAAAAACCCCCTTATATCCAGTTTTTCTTCTTTTTTTGTTCAAAATACTCCTATTTTACTAGGTTTTGGCGAGAAGAAATTTTTGGAGTCTTCCATGGTTTGTTTCCTTCTTTTGTTGCTAAAAACCCAATTTTTGAATTGTATTTTGGGGTGCTTTTCTCGATCCTTTGGCCCAAAATCTTCACTTTTCCAGTTTTTCAGGATTTTCCTCAATTTTTAGAATGAAGAAAACCCCCTTGTTTTCAGTTTTCCTTCTTTTTTCCGTACAAAAAAACTTGTATTTAGGTTTTGGCCAAAATAAGTTTTTGCAGTTTTCCATGGCTTTTTTTGTGCTAAAAACACAATTTTTTAAATTGGATTTTGTGGTGCTTTTCCCCTATACTCTGTCCAAAACTTTCAGTTTTCTAGTTTTTACAGGATTTTCCTCAATTTTTCGTTAAAAGAAAACCCCCATATTTCCGGTTTTTCTTCTTTTTTCCGTCTAGAAAACTCCTACTTTTCTTTGGTCTTTAGAAGTTTTTGGAGTTTTCCATGGCTTTTTTTTGTGCTCAAAACACATTTTTTTAATGGGATTTTCGCTGCTTTTCTCGTTCCTCTGGTCCAAAATCTTCAGTTTTCCAGGATTTTCCTCTATTTTTCTTTAAAAAACCCCCATATTTTTGGTTTTTTTTATTTTTTCCGTCCAAATAACTCCTACTTTTCTTTGGCCTATTGAAGTTTTTGGAGTTTTCCATGGCTTTTTTTTTGTGCTAAAAACACTTTTTTTTAATGGGATTTTCGCTGCTTTTCTCGTTCCTCTGGTCCAAAATCTTCAGTTTTCCAGGATTTTCCTCAATTTTTTGATTAAAAAAACCCTTATTTCCAGTTTTTCTTCCTTTTTCATCCAAAATACTCCTATTTTACTTGGTTTTGGCCAGAAGAAATTTTTGGAGTTTTCCATGGTTTTTTTTCTTTCTTTTGTTGCTAAAAACACAATTTTTTGAATTGGATTTTGGGCTGCTTTTCTCGTTCCTCTGGTCCAAAATCTTCAGTTTTCCAGGATTTTCCTCTATTTTTTCTTAAAGAAAACCCCCATATTTTTGGTTTTTCTTATTTTTCCCGTCCAAAAAACTCCTACTTTTCTTTGGCCTATAGAAGTTTTTGGAGTTTTTGATGGCTTTTTTTTTGTGTGTGCTAAAAACACATTTGTTAAATGGGATTTTCGCTGCTTTTCTCGTTCCTCTGGTCCAAAATCTTCAGTTTTCCAGGATTTTCCTCAATTTTTTGTATAAAAAAACCCTTATTTCCAGTTTTTCTTCTTTTTTCATCCAAAATACTCCTATTTTACTAGGTCAAAATCTAGTCTGGCAAAGCCAGAAGAAATTTTTGGAGTTTTCCATGGTTTTTTTTCCTTCTTTTGTTCCTGAAAACACAATTTTTAGAATTGGATTTTGGGGTGCTTTTCTTGATCCTTTGGCCCAAAATCTTCACTTTTCCAGGATTTTCCTCAAATTTTTGTATGAAGAAAACCCTTTTTTCCCCCCCGGTTTTTCTGATTTTTTTGTCCAAAAAATTCTAAATTTTGGTTTAGGCTCCACTCTGTGTGGGGGAGGGTTGACTTTCTTCTTCCCAATTTACTTGGTTTAATATTAAAGATAAATTACGTTTTAATTTTTAACGGTTGTTTTTAGGCATGTACAGTATTGATCTTGTCCACGAATCGCTCTACGAGTGGAACGTCCGGCTCATGAGCGTAGATCCAGATTCTCCGCTTCACAACGACTTGATGGAGCTCAAAGAAAAAGAAGGGAAAGATTCGATTCTTTTAAATATGCTTTTTAAAGAGACTTACCCTTTTGAACCTCCTTTCGTGAGAGTCGTCTATCCTATTATTTCAGGCGGATACGTCTTGGTAAGCCCCCAAAGCCACACAATATCAATTTAATTACTTTTTATTAGGTCGGCGGAGCAATATGTATGGAGCTTCTCACAAAACAAGGGTGGAGTTCAGCGTATACAGTTGAAGCTGTCATCATGCAAATCGCTGCTACTCTTGTTAAGGGAAAAGCGCGGATACAGTTCGGCGCACCAAAAGTTGTCGGCCAGGTAGTATTATGCTATATTATCAATCATATTGAAAGCTTGATGCCAAAATTTTAGGTAGATTTTTTTTTCTTTTTTCTTCATCCTGGAAACCCGAATTTTACTATATTTTGACTCTAATTCCTCGATAATTTGTTGCCTTCCTTAAGAAGGAAGTTATTCTGATACCCTCCAAACCATGCTTTTTGGAAAAGAGCCTTCCAGAGGAAAAACGCCCTTTTTAAAGGATTTTTTCTTCTTCTCAGTTCTATGAACTGAACGAACGCCCTTTGTAAAGGGTTTTTTTAGTACTCCTCAGTTTTTCAACTGAAAGAACGCCCTTTGTAAAGGAATTTTTAGTACTCCTCAGTTTTATCAACTGAAAAACGCCCTTTTTAAAGGTTTTTTTTTGTACTCCTCAGTTTTATCAACTGAACAAACGCCCTTTGTAAAGGGTTTTTTTAGTACTCCTCAGTTTTTCAACTGAAAGAACGCCCTTTGTAAAGGAATTTTTAATACTCCTCAGTTTTATGAACTGAAAAGCGCCCTTTTTAAAGGGTTTTTTTGTACTCCTCAGTTTAATCAACTGAAAAAAACGCCCTTTTTAGAGGATTTTTTTAGTAGTCCTCAGTTTTTCAACTGAAGAAACGCCCTTTGTAAAAGGTTTTTGTAGTACTCCTCAGTTTTATCAAATTAAGAAACGCCCTTTTTAAGTACTTCTCAGTTTTTCAACTGAAAAAACGCCCTGTTTAAAGGGTTTTTAGTACTCCTCAGTTTTATCAACTGAAAAATGCCCTTTTTAATGGTTTTTTTTAAGTACTCTTCAGTTTAATCAACTGAAAAAACGCCCTTTTTTAAGGATTTTTTTAGTACTCCTCAGTTTTTCAACTGAAAAAACGCCCTTTTTAAAGGATTTTTAGTACTCCTCAGTTTTCAAACTGAAAAAAAGACCGCCCTTTTTAATGGGGTTTTTAGTACTCCTCAGTTTTTCAACTGAAAAAAGCCCTTTTTAAAGGATTTTTAGTACTCCTCAGTTTTCAAACTGAAAAAAAGACCGCCCTTTTTAATGGGGTTTTTAGTACTCCTCAGGTTTTCAACTGAAAAAAGCCCTTTTTAAAGGATTTTTAGTACTCCTCAGTTTTCAAACTGGAAAAAAAACGCCCTTTTTGATGGGGTTTTCAGTACTCCTCAGGTTTTCAACTGAAAAAAAAAAAAACGCCTTTTTTTATGGTTTTTTTAGTACTCCTCAGTTTTTCAACTGAAAAAACGCCCTTTTTAAAGGATTTTTAGTACTCCTCAGTTTTCAAACTGAAAAAAAAAACCGCACTTTTTAATGGGGATTTTAGTACTCCTCAGGTTTTCAACTGAAAAAAGCCCTTTTTAATGGGGATTTTAGTACTCCTCAGGTTTTCAACTGAAAAAAGCCCTTTTTAAAGGGTTTTTTTAGTACTCCTCAGTTTTTCAACTGAAAAAAGCCCTTTTTAAAGGGTTTTTTTAGTACTCCTCAGTTTTCAAACTGGAAAAAAAACGCCCTTTTTAATGGGGTTTTTAGTACTCCTCAGTTTTTTATCTGAAAAATCGCCTTTAAAGGATTTTTTTTAGTACTCCTCAGGTTTTCAACTGAAAAAAAAAATGCCTTTTTTGATGGTTTTTTTTTAGTACTCCTCAGTTTTTTAACTGAAAAATCGCCCTTTTTAAAGGACTTTCTAAGTACTCCTCAGTTTTTTAACAGAACAAAACGCCCTTTTTAGAGGATTTTTTTAGTACTCCTCAGTTTTATCAACTGAAAAACGCCCTTTTTAATGGTTTTTTAGTACTCCTCAGAAAAAAACGCCCTTTTTAATGGTTTTTTTAGTACTCCTCAGAAAAAAAACGTCCTTTTTAAAGTATTTTTAGTACTCCTCAGTTTTTGAACTGAAAAAACGCTCTTTTTAAAGGGTTTTTTAGTACTCCTCAGTTATTTCAACTGAGAAAATGTCCTTTTCAGAGGATTTTTTGCTATTTTTCGTGAAAATTGAATGGTGGTTTAAGGAAGGGCATTTCTCAGTTGAATAACTTATGGGAAAACTATGAAAACGGTTGAAAAAAATGCTCTTTTTGTCAAAAGATGATGAAAGCGACCAAAAAATATGGAAAAGCTAAGGAATACGTCCAAAAAGTTAAAGCTAACAAATAGTTTCCTCCCCTAGTAGAGTGGTTTACTAGAATACTTTTGTAGGATGCAACTTTTATTGCGTTTTGGTAATTTATCATTTTTTAACTAATAAGTTTTTGTTTTTGTGTTATTATGTTCTGCCAAAATGATGCCAGAGAAGTGTCCTGTGACTAAAATACACCTAATTATTTTTTTCTTTTCGATTGAATTTTTTTTCCACATTTTATTAACATAATATTTTATTTTTAGGGGCAATACAGTTTAGCGAGAGCCCAACAGTCTTTCCGCTCATTAGTCCAAATACATGAGAAGAACGGTAGTATTAAAATCATAAATTTTGTCATAAATAATAATTTTTATTTTTCAGGGTGGTTTACTCCTCCCAAAGAAGACGGCTAATATTTCTTTAATCTTATATAAGTTCCAATTTCTAAAGAAAAACCAGCGAAGTGACTTAGTAAATTGGAACCTCTTAAATTTTGTCCCCTCAGAATAAATCATCCTTTTGTACATACCCAAAAAATTTAAAAAAAAAAGAAAAAAAAATTAAAAAATAACAAAAAAAATTAAAAAGCTACTTGTCTCTGATATCTATGATAATTTTTTATTATTTTATTTTAATTCTTTCTATAAGACTGTACCTTAAACTCGAGTAGCTTAATTTTTCTGGTTAGGTTGTTATTCCGAATAGTTTAGTTCGATCTTATGTTGTTAGGACCTTAGATTACAATGTAGTAAAATTTTATACCTTTATGTTTTTATTTTAAAATGAGTTGTTTGGTTTTCGTCAAGTTTATTGAATAAAAAATTTCAAGCCTTTTTTTAGGTGGAACATTAAACGAGGTTTTCTTGTTTAAAAAAATTCACTTGAATATAGTTTTCATTCATGTAAAAAATAGTCCACTGGATTTTGTATGTTATGCTTGAAGGTTGACGGTTTCCCCCTCCTTTGTTTTGATATTATTTTTTAAACGAATCAAATTTGCCCTTATAGAGTTACCGTGTTTGAAAATATGTTGGACATTCCAGTTTTCTCATTTTTTTTTGGACTAATGTTAATGTATATAAAATTATCTTCTTTTTATTAAAATGCGAATTTCATAATGAAAATTTTTTTTGTTTTTTCATTTTTTTGACTGTTCACTGCTTTAAGGCCCATTATTCTTTTTATGTTTTCCTTACCCGAATTGTAAATATTGAAATGATTATGTAAGTGGTCAGTGTTTTACAGATGGTCACTAACACATGAATAAAAAAAAATGATTTGTAAAAAAAATTTTTTAATGACCTCATTAGAAAAACTGGAAAAAGGTGAAAAGTCCTTTTTTTTGGGTGTTTTTCTTAATTTTTGGACCAAGGACTCTTATGATTTTTTCCGGCGTTTTCCTCAGTTTTTTGGCCTAAAAACTTTTTTACTTCCTTAAAGAAGTTATTGCGATACCCTCGACGTTGGGTTTTTGGGGGAGGGTCTTCCAGATCCTGTAGGGTCAATTCGAATATTGATCTTTACCGATCTCAACTTTGTCTGTGGTGCCAGCCAGCCGTCCGATATACTTCCCCTCCATTGTACATCCATAGGGTTGATTCGATATGGCCTTCCTTCTGATATTTTTGAAAATATCGGATGAACCGATATATCGGAAGGAAAATATCGGATGAACCGATATATCGGAAGGAAGATATCGGATGAACCGATATATCGGAAGGAAGACACCGGATGAACCGATATATCGGAAGGAGCATATCACGATACTTCCGAAATATCGTGATATATTGCATCGGATGTTAACAGTTATCCTTGTTTTGCCCCATTTTTCTTTCGGATTCATATCGTAAATATATCGCAATATATCGGTAAGAAATATTGTATTGGATAAAATATCGGATGAGCCGATATATCGGAAGGAAAATATCGGATGAGCAGATATATCGGAAGGAAAATATCGGATGAACCGATATATCGGATGAACCGATATATCGGAAGGACAATATCGGATGAACCAATATATCGGAAGGAAAATATCATATGAACCGATATATCGGAAGGAAATATCGTATGAACCGATATATCGGATGAACCGATATATCGGAAGGACAATATCGGATGAACCAATATATCGGAAGGAAAATATCATATGAACCGATATATCGGAAGGAAAATATCGTATGAACCGATATATCGGATGAACCGATATATCGGAAGGAAAATATCGTATGAACCGATATATCGGATGAACCGATATAGCGGAGCGAAAATATCGCAATTATCGGAAGGTGAATATCGCGATAATTCCGAAATATCGTGATATATCGCATCGGATGTTAACAGTTATCCGTGTGTTGCCCCATTTTTCTTTCGGAATTATATCGTAAAAATATCGCGATATATCGGTAAGGAATATTGTATCGTACAAAATATCGGAAGAACCGATATATCGTAAGGAAAATATCGGATGAACCAATATATCGGAAGGAAAATATCGGATGAACCGACATATCGGAAGGAAAATATCGGACGAACCGATATATCGGAAGGAAAATATCGGATGAACCGATATATCGGAAGGAAAATATCGGTACAAATATCGCAAATCGTCGGTTAAGTTCTGATAGAGCCTAATCCACATTTTTGCCAAAATGAGTTTATCACGTTTTCCGAATCAAAATCAAGCGCTGGAGTGAATGAAATGATCATTTTCGACGTTGCACCAACAGAAAGCGCGCAAATCGCGATAATGTCAACACCGCCTAATCCAAGGTACAAGTGGAGGATTTGGAAATGAACAGTTTTTTGTGTCCCCTGAAAAATGAGGAAATGTGGATTAGGCTGTATCAGAACTTAACCGACGAAATATCGGAAGGAAAATATCGATATTCCGATATATCGGAAGTATCGCAACCACCCTATATGTCCTGTCCCCTCTGTTATACTTCCCCTCCGTTGTACGTCCCGTCCCCTCTGTTATACTTCCCCCTTCTATATTGTTACATACTTCTCTTCAAGGAAGTTTTCGTTGGAAGCTCTTCAAACCAGTACTTTTCCCCTTTTTCCTCAATTTTTTTTCCTGAGAAACTTCCTTGTATTGGATTTTCACTCATCATGGTCTTAAAACCCCCTTATTTTTAAATTTCAAAAGGATTTTTGAATGTTTTCCTTATTTTTCAACAGAAAAACCCTCTTTTGTCATGATTTTCTCATTCTCTAGCCTCTATTTATCTTTTTCACAAAAATAGTAAATATTTCAGCAAGAAATTCTCTCCAGCGAATTACGAAAAAATGGCGGAGAATTGAAGGGAGGAAAGGTGAAGACTAATTTTTTATAGCTTTTTAAAATTGAGAAAGATAATGAAGATTTTAGGGATGAAAAATAAATTTCCCCACATTGAGAAAGTTTCCAGATACTTTAATTCAGAATTCTGCCACTTTTACAGCCAATAAAAATGAGGGTTTTTATAGCATCTGAAGCTTATTAAAGCACAGGGTAGTCCTTTCTCAATCTCTCTTGGAGTTATGATTTTTAAAGAATTTTTTCCACAAAAACTTACTCTTCTCAAATGTACAAAATCTGACTGAAAGTTGAAAAAAAGGAAAATATAGAAATTTTGACGTTTTTTCATGGTGAGAGCGTAAAAATTTGAACTTCGAAAGATTTTCAGCAGATAGTAGCACTGTGAGAAAAAGCATTACAAAGTGGAAAAAACCACTGAATATTCCATAATATAAACTCCTGATAACTAAACAACAATAATAGCTTTGTTCCAACCGCAGTTTGAAACTGGTTTGAAACTCCTGGAGCATGCTCAGAAGGATTTAGACGTCAGATGACTTCAGATTTGACGGACAAACGATTTGAACGACGTCTAATTTGACGTCCAAATCCTTCAGCGAATGCTCCAGGAGTTTCAAACTGCGGTTGGAACAAAGCTAATATAAACAATTTTTAAAATCTCTATTTTCAAATTAAAGGTTCCAAAAAACCCAATTATGATAGGATTTAAAAAAAATTAAATTGATTTATTTCAGGATGGATTTCTTGAAGGATTTAAAGAAATTTCTTAGTTTATACAGAATTTTTATTTGATTTTTTTTAATTCTAACATTTAAATATTAGGTAGGTATACAATAGATACATAAACTTAAATCCCTACTATTTACATTTCTGATTTTCTTTATGATTTTCACAAAAAATTCTGCAGTAGAATGAACAGTAAGTATTTTTCTCATAAATATCTTAATTTTTAAAAATTATGCTTTTCAAATAAATACAGAAAAGATTCACTTTTCCAGACAATTGTATAAATATAATTATTTCCTATTTACAAAAACTGAAAAAATATTAGGTAGGTTTTTGAGGAAAGTATTACATAAAATAATGGTGAATTAAAAAAAAATTATTTGGTAACAATAAACAATATAAAATCTTAATATAAATTGTAATATACATATTTTTTTTAAATATTTTATATTCATATCGGATTTTTTATAAGTGTCGATTTTTGAAGAAACGGTTTGGTTCTCTTTGATCGATCACTCATCAATTAGCAGTCTGGAAAAAAAAAAATTAATAATTAATTAAAGTTTAATTAATTAAATTGATGGTAAAATACAGGGTAATTCTGAGTGGACCAGCAGTTTAATTTTTTTTGGATTTGGTAGTCGATTACTTTGGAAGGGTGGTTCAATCAAAAAAGTGTAATAAGTTTTTTTTATCTGGTGAAAACAAAAGAAATGAGGGGGGTTATTAAAAATTAAGAATTCGCCAAAAGGGTAGAAAAGTCAAGGAAGATCGTGCCCGTGGGGGGGGGGGGGTGTGAGTCCGCCCGCTGGAAAATTGTGAGGGAGGCGGAGGTTTTAAGGAATAATAAAAATGGCTCCTTGACGACAGCTGGCAACCCCCGCTCAACCGCCCCCATGCACACCCACCCTCCGCGATCGTCGACGCTCACGCTCTCGTTCCGGACTCAACATGCAAATCCAGGGCCATTATTTCATAGTCATCAGCTGTTGAAGACGCCATATTGAGTTTAAGGGAGTTGGGTGAGGGAGGCGGTATAATTCATAACTCCGGGAAAGGGGGCGAGCATTAGCTTATATTGAGATCTCCACATAACCCTCACAAAAAATTTTTTTTCTCTTTCTCCCATAGATCCTTACCAGGTAGTCACGTGACATTGATTTCCTCATCTTCATCACCACTGTGTTCTTCCTCTGTGTCGTGGGCTCTAGTCCCTCCCGGATCACTCAAATCAGGATGTGGATTATTTTTATTAGGAAGCGTCTGCTCTCTGGAACCTCCGCTCGCCAGAAGCTCTCTTTCTTTCGAATTTCTCCACTTCATACGCCGGTTTTGAAACCAAATTTTAACCTAAAACAACAAAAACGGTTACCATAAGAATAAAAATCAGGTCGAGGCATGCAAAGTTTTAGGTTATGGAAGTGCAGGGCTCAGAGATGGAAATCTGGGATCAAAAATTTTTTGAAGCGTAGAAACTCGAAATCATTCTTATAAAAAAGCGCCCTAATCACCAAATTACCTGAATCACCTGAAGAAAATCATGTCTAGACATGCAAAATTTTAGGTTATGGAAGTGCAAGGGATTTCTCAGAGATGGAAGGAGCGTAAAAAACATCCTTTTTATGTAAAATCTGGGATCAAAAATTTTTTAAGAGTAGAAACTCGGAATTATTCTATTAAAAAAGCGCCCTAATCACCAAATTACCTGAATCACCTTATGAAAATCATGTCTAGACATGCAAATTTTTAGATTATGCAAGTGCAGGGGATGTCTCAGAGATGGAAAGAGCGTAAAAAATATCCTTTTTTATGGAAATCTGTGATCAAAAATTTTTTAAGAGTAGAAACTCGGAATCATTCTTTAAAAAAGCGCCCTAATCACCAGAATCACCTTATGAAAATCATGTCTAGACATGCAAATTTTTAGGTTATGGAAGTGCAGGGGATTTCTCAGAGATGGAAAGAGCGTAAAAAACGTCCTTTTTATGGAAATCTGGGATCAAAAATTTTTTAAGAGTAAAAACTCGGAATCATTCTATTAAAAAAGCGCCCTAATCACCAAATTACCTGAATCACCTTATGAAAATCATGTCTAGACATGAAAATTTTTTAGGTTATGGAAGTGCAGGGGATTTCTCAGAGATGGAAAGAGCGTAAAAAACATCCTTTTTATGGAAATCTGGGATCAAAAATTTTTTGAAGCGTAGAAACTCGGAATCATTCTATTAAAAAAGCGCCCTAATCACCAAATTACCTGAATCACTTGATAAAAATCATGTCTAGACATGCAAATTTTTAGGTTATGGATGTGCAGGGGATTTCTCAGAGATGGAAAGAGCGTAAAAAACATCCTTTTTATGAAAATCTGGGATCGAAAATTTTTTAAGAGTAGAAAGTCGGAATCATTCTATAAAAAACGCCCTAATCACCAAATGACAGCGAAAATGTCATATTAATTACGGTCCAAAAGGGTCCCCCGTACGTGTTTGTATTGTGTTAACCGATTCTCGTTTTGTACCCCGGGGGGGAGTCGAGATTTCATGTAAAAACAAGAGTGGGCGCGTGAAAACTGGCGGACGGGGACTGGACGGCTACGGTTTTTCGTGGAGGGTGTGCGGGTGGGAAAGCAGACGGTCAGACCGCTTGTTAGTATGCAGGGCAAGTGGACCGCTACCACTCAACACTTAGCCACCTCATTACTGCCCACAACACACTCCGCATTAACACCCCAATTGCCCACGTTAATAAGGCGAGTTTTATATACAGAGTGTTCCATAGAGTGGACCAGCAACTTTACGGCAAAGCATTTAATCCTTTAACAAAATTTAAATATAAACCCCCTTATTTTTGGACTAGGAATCGACTCAATTCGGTAAATTTTGGTTTTGGTATACAGGGTGTCCCGAAGCGACACCTAATTCGTTATTTTAAATGGGAACCCTACGTTTTTATGCTTTTAATCGATTTAAATGCATTCTTGAATAAATAAAAAAATCCTTCTTAAATTCTTAAATAAACATTTTAGAGCCTTCCATTGATCTGTGGGAGAGGCTTAAAACATTCTAGAGCCTTCTATTGGTCTGTAGGAGTGGCTTAAAATATCCTAAAGCCTTCTATTGGTCTGTGGGAGAGGCTTAAAACATTCTAGAGCCTTTTATTGGTCTGTAGGAGTGGCTTAAAATATTCTAGAGCCTTCTATTGGTCTGTGGAAGAGGCTTAAAACATTCTAGAGCCTTCTATTGGTTTGTAGGAGTGGCTTAAAAAAGTCAATTGCCTTCTATTGGTCTGTGGCATTGGCTAGACAGCAAGGTACATCCTAGATAATAAGAAGAGGTTGAAGTATTGTAAGCAACTTTTACTTAGAAATTTTTTTTCGATTGGAGCATCTTTTTTTTTGTATGAATTTTGTTCCAACTAGACCACCCCGTATAACTTCTATAATTTTCGTCCTACAACAAAAAGTTTAATGCAAAACCCACCTAGTTTTTTGACGAAGAATTGATTTAAATTACTGAATTTTGATTTTGGTGTACAGGGTATCCCAGAGAGACACCAACTTAGTTATTTTAAATGGGAAGCCCTATTTTTTGTCTTCTACTACTTTTTATCTATATCTTATCTACGCAAAATTTCGAGTTGATTTGAAATTTGACATCTTTGGACTTCTTTAAAAAAATGCCAAAAGCGTTTTTATGGTCAAAAATACATTTTTAGACATTTTTTATTGTTGTCCAAACAGGTCATAATTCTTCACATTATTAATTTTGCGCAGATTACGAATCTGAAATTAATTTTTTTCCTCCTTATTTCTATCAATTTTTCTAAAAACCGTCCATCGATGGTATCTCAGTAGCTCCGCTTTGAGAAGGGTAAAAGGATAAATGGGGCCTTAATAATGTACTGGCCTTAAATAATGTATTAATGTGCCTTAAAAATGTAATGGCCTTAATAATAATTAATAAATAGAAGCTTATAGGCAGGCACTTAATTTTCATAGTAAACAACAAAAAATTAAAGTTCGATTGCAATGGGTAGAAATCAGTTCGAACGTTTCGGATGAACGGAAATGTAGTCCAGACATTGCGGTATTAGTAGAGAAAAAGGTAGCCTTGATTCTCAACCGGCAGTAGCCGTGATCGTCTAGTGGTTAGGACCCTGCGTTGTGGCCGCAGTAACCCAGGTTCGAATCCTGGTCACGGCACTAAACTTTTTGTCCCGTTTTTAATTTTTTTTTATTATTAAAAAATTTTTTAAAAAAATATTACAAATTAAATAAATAAATAATGATATTTTTTAATTAAAAAAATAAATATAAATTAAATATTGTACACATTTTAATGTTTAAAAATTTGTTTTTTAAGCATGAAGGGTGAGGAATCTAAGGAATCTACTTCAAGGTATAAAATTTAATAGGTAATTGATAATATTAAGAACGAAGGAACAAAAATCTGAGGAAAATGTTCAAAAATTCGGTTCTCAGTAGGTTTCTCCCCCCCCCCCCAAAAAAAAAAACGTGAAAAACTCAGTAGAAAAAGGTGTTTAACGCCCGATCACCTGATTAAACGGTGTTTTTTACACCAGAAAATTGACGAAATGACGAAAATGACCCAAAACCTGGTAAAAGAAATGTTGAACTCTATACACCTGATTAAACAGGTGTTTCTACACCAGAAAATCCGGTAAAAGAGATGTTTAACACCCGAACACCAGATTAAAAGGGTGTTTCTTGACCTAAACCCGAAGAAAATGAACAAAACCCAATTGAAAAATGTGTTTAACGCCCGATCACCTGATTGAACGGGGGTTTTTACACCAGAAAATCGACGAAAACGAACCAAAACCCGGTAAAAGAGATGTCTTAACCCCGAACTAAACGGGTGTTTCTACTCCAGCAAATCGATGAAAACGACCCAAACCCTTCAAAAAAGATGTTGAACGTCCGAACACCTGATTAAACGGGTGTTTCTAAACCAGAAAATCGACGAAAATGACCCCAACCCGGTAAAAGAGATGCAGAGGGAACAAAATTCTGAGGAAAATGTTCAAAAATTTGGTTTTCAAGATGTTTCTCTCCCCCCCCCCCCCCCCTAAAAAGACCATTTTCGGAGTGGAAAAAAAACGTGAAAAAAGCCTAAAAATCCAGTAAAGAGAGCCATTTTAGGCCAGAAAATCGAGAAATAAAAAAACAGTTTATTGGCCCAATGATCTAGATAAACTTGAATAGTGTTACCTCTCGTAATATTCAGACAAAAAATCCCAAAAATTGAGTTAAAAAAGTTTTTTTTTTTTTTTTTTTTTTTTTTTTTTTTTTTGGTAAAAATAATGTTGACTTCTTAAACGTTGTTTTTCGGCAGATAGTCAGCGGAAAACGCCTTAAAATCCGATCAAAAGGTTGCTTCTAAAACTAAATACTTCCCCTGACGGGAACTTTCTCAAAGGAAGATCATTAAAAAATTAATATTTTTTTAGTATCGAGGTAGAAAAAGTGAAAGTTGTCCAGGAGCCAGTCCAGACGAAACGGGCTTGAACACCCCACATTTCTACCGAAGTTTTTACAATTATTTCTCTTTGAGTAAAAAGACAGTGGGAGGCTATAAAGGGCCAATAATGGTTTTGGTGGGTCCGTCCGTCATTTTGATTAAAATAAAAAGAGTAACTTTTGTTTATTGAAAGATGGGAAAAATAGAAAACGAGGAGGTATTTATTTGCTTGGATTTATTGTTCGCCAAGTTTTACGATAGGTAATCGAAGTGTGGCATTTTCGTCTTCGTTCTTGGAATAGTCGGATAGAGTAGGGGGGGGGATGTGATCGTTTTTATTGGGCGATTTGCCGTTGGCGTTGCTTGGGAGGAGAAGCCTGCCTCGGCAATAAAACAGTTTATCGAGTGAAGCCTCGGTGGGGCTTGAATTAAACATGCCCTTCTGTCTGTGACAGGGCTGATTGAGAGGGAAGTTGAAGATTAGGGGGTAGCCGCCCCCACTGGCGGAAAAGCTAAAGGGTGTAAGATGAATGATCTCTCCGCATAAAGGCGAGTCGTTAAACAGGAGACACTGGAGCTTTTGTCCCGACAGACGCCTCTTCCTATTATAAACCCCACCTTGATTAGCTTTTCGTTTTATTACGGAAACCACAACGGCCCTTATACTCTCAGACTCTTATTCTACATCCTCTCCCCTTTAGAAATCACAATACCGATTATAATCCCTCTTTTCGACTATTGATCTCATTTCTCTGACCGCAGAGGTAAATCAGATGAATGTCATAAGTGAAACACCCTCGGAAAACGTGTGAAGAGAGGAAAAAAGGGTGAAACGGTGAGGTTTTAATTTCACGTCAAAAAGTGTAAAAGCTCTCTCTCCCCTTGATTAAATGCGCTACAGGGGTACACACTCGTGGATACTTCCATTTTGACGTTTTTGTGTCCATCAAGGGAGGGACGGAACAAGGGAGGGAGTGGGGCTCTCGTGTTTCTTTGTAAACATCCCGGGGAGGCGGTCATTAGGAACAACAATCTCGTGGGAGTGGGCCCATCTTGTTTCGTCCCGACCCTCATTTACACTCGAGTCTGACCCTCTCGGGCCCGTTTTCCCTGAGACCAAACAGCCAATTATTAAATTATTGCTCCTCCGATTGTTAAGTCAGGTTCAATTATCGCTAGACTACCCTCTCCTCCAATTAACTCCGTCCTATTCAATTTCCATGATTCCTCAACCCATCAATTCAAAACCATAACACTAACTTGGAGATCTCAATTATTTTTTTAAGACCAAGTGGACGCTGAGGATTAGATGGAATTTTTAAAAAATTATTCAAAAAAGTTGAGGGAATCCTAGCGCTTTCATAAATGACCAATTTCAATTTTGAATATGGATTTATAAGAAATTTTATTTTTTTAATTCTGAGGGGCTGCGGGTATGGTGATCAAATTTCAAAGCGGCAAAAGAGATGTTTAACGCCCTTTCACCTTATTAAACGGGTGTTTCTACACCAGAAAATCAAAGAAAACGACCTAAACCCGGTAAAAGAGATGCTTAACACCCGGAACCCAGAATAAAGGATGATTCACACTAGACCGTGCCGGGGCCGTGCCCGGGCCTCCTCCGGGTCATAGCAACCGAGCGGTGACCGGGACGTGTCCGAGCCTCCATGCATACTACAAACAGTTCTGTCCGGGCCGAGGCCGAGAAACCATCTATTTTTGTGTCAAAATGAACTTTTCCGATGAAAAACTTATAATGATTGCGGTAGCCCTTGATGATGAAGAAATGGAGGATTTAGGTGCTCTACAGAGCAGATCAAGAAGATGGAACGTGCATCCAACTCGGAGAAAGCGGAAGCCGGAGGGAGAATTTGCCACGCTATATAGAGAATTGTTGGATGATGAAACTAAATTCTTTGGTTTTTTTCGTATGAAAATAACCAAATATATATATATTTTCAACCAAATAATATATTTTCCAAAACTGAACCGGGGCGGGTCCGGGAAACAATGTCTTTCTCCTTTTCGGACGGGGCCACGGACGTGGCACGCTCACGATCACGATCACGTCACGTGCTCGGCTCGGTGCAGTATGCACAACTTCATTGAAGATGCCCACATGATTCTTCACCGTGTCCCGTCCGGGCCCCGTCCGAGCCTCACCCCTGACCCGGCACGGTCTAGTGTGAATCATCCTTAAAAGGGTGTTTCTTGACTTAAAATCGAAGAAAATGACCAAAACCCAGTTGAAAAATGTGTTTAACGCCCAATCACCTGATTAAACGGCGGTTTTTACACCAGAAAATTGACGAAAATGACCCAAAACCTGGTAAAAGAAAAATTGAACTCTATACACCTCATTAAACGGGTGTTTCTACACCAGAAAATCCGGTAAAAGAGATGTTTAACACCCGAACACCTGTTTGAAAGGGTGTTTCTTGACCTTAACCCGAAGAAAATTACCAAAACCCAGTTGAAAAATGTGTTTAACGCCCGATCACCTGATTAAACGGGGGTTTTTACACCAGAGAATCGACGAAAACGACCCAAACCCCGGTAAAAGAGATGATTAACCCCGAACACATGATTAAACAGGCGTTTCTTCACCACAAAATCAAAGGAAACGACCTAAAACCCGGTAAAAGAGATGTTTAACGCCCGGTAACCTTATTAAACTGGTGTTCCTACACCAGAAAATTGACGAAAACGACCCAAAACCCGGTTAAAGAGATGTTTAATCCCATACACCTGATTAAACGGGTGTTTCTACACCAGAAAATCGACGAAAACGACCCAAACCCCGGTAAAAGAGATGTTTAACCCCGAACACATGATTAAACAGGCGTTTCTTCACCACAAAATCAAAGGAAACGACCTAAAACCCGGTAAAAGAGATGCTTATTAACGCCCGATAACCTTATTAAACTGGTGTTCCTACACCAGAAAATCGACGAAAACGACCCAAAATCCGGTAAAAGAGATGTTTAACACCCGAACTCCCGATTAAAAGGGTGTTCTTGACCTAAAACCGAAGAAAATGACCAAAACTCAGTTGAAAAAGGGGTTTAACGCCCGATCACCTGATTAAACGGGGGTTTTTACACCAGAAAATCGACGAAAACGACCCAAACCCCGGTAAAAGAGATGTTTAACCCCGAACACATGATTAAACAGGCGTTTCTTCACCACAAAATCAAAGGAAACGACCTAAAACCCGGTAAAAGAGATGCTTATTAACGCCCGATAAACTTATTAAACTGGTGTTCCTACACCAGAAAATCGACGAAAACGACCCAAAATCCGGTAAAAGAGATGTTTAACACCCGAACTCCCGATTAAAAGGGTGTTCTTGACCTAAAACCGAAGAAAATGACCAAAACTCAGTTGAAAAAGGGGTTTAACGCCCGATCACCTGATTAAACGGGGGTTTTTACACCAGAAAATCGACGAAAACGACCCAAACCCCGGTAAAAGAGAAGTTTAACCCCGAACACATGATTAAACAGGCGTTTCTTCACCACAAAATCAAAGGAAACGACCTAAAACCCGGTAAAAGAGATGCTTATTAACGCCCGATAACCTTATTAAACTGGTGTTCCTACACCAGAAAATCGACGAAAACGACCCAAAATCCGGTAAAAGAGATGTTTAACACCCGAACTCCCGATTAAAAGGGTGTTCTTGACCTAAAACCGAAGAAAATGACCAAAACTCAGTTGAAAAAGGGTTTAACGCCCGATCACCTGATTAAACGGGGGTTTTTACACCAGAAAATCGACGAAAACGACCCAAACCCCGGTAAAAGAGATGTTTAACCCCGAACACATGATTAAACAGGCGTTTCTTCACCACAAAATCAAAGGAAACGACCTAAAACCCGGTAAAAGAGATGCTTATTAACGCCCGATAACCTTATTAAACTGGTGTTCCTACACCAGAAAATCGACGAAAACGACCCAAAATCCGGTAAAAGAGATGTTTAACACCCGAACTCCCGATTAAAAGGGTGTTCTTGACCTAAAACCGAAGAAAATGACCAAAACTCAGTTGAAAAAGGGGTTTAACGCCCGATCACCTGATTAAACGGGGGTTTTTACACCAGAAAATCGACGAAAACGACCCAAACCCCGGTAAAAGAGATGTTTAACCCCGAACACATGATTAAACAGGCGTTTCTTCACCACAAAATCAAAGGAAACGACCTAAAACCCGGTAAAAGAGATGCTTATTAACGCCCGATAACCTTATTAAACTGGTGTTCCTACACCAGAAAATCGACGAAAACGACCCAAAATCCGGTAAAAGAGATGTTTAACACCCGAACTCCCGATTAAAAGGGTGTTCTTGACCTAAAACCGAAGAAAATGACCAAAACTCAGTTGAAAAAGGGGTTTAACGCCCGATCACCTGATTAAACGGGGGGTTTTACACCAGAAAATCGACGAAAACGACCCAAAATCCGGTAAAAGAGATGTTTAACCCCGGACACATGATTAAACGGGTGTTTCTACACCAGAAAATCGACGAAAACGACCCAAAATCCGGTAAAAGAGATGTTTAACCCCGGACACATGATTAAACGGGTGTTTCTACACCAGAAAATTGACGAAAACGACCCAAAACCCGGTAAAAGAGATGTTTAATCCCATACACCTGATTAAACGGGGGTTTCTTCACCACAATATCTAAGGGAACGACCTAAAACCCGGTAAAAGAGATGTTGAGCGCCCGGTCACATTATTAAACGGGTGTTTCTACACCAGAAAATCGACGAAAACGACCCAAAACCCGGTTAAAGAGATGTTTAATCCCGGACACATGATTAAACGGGTGTTTCTACACCAGAAAATCGACGAAAACGACCCAAAATCCGGTAAAAGAGATGTTTAACCCCGGACACCGTATTAAACCTAAAAACCTTGACCTAAAAACCGAGGAAATGCAAACGGAACAAAAATTAAATAATTCTCGTTACCCATCTCGAGACATTAGATTCCAAATCATTTTTCAAAGTAAAAATTGACAGTAGAATTTTTTCCCCCCCCCCCCATTTTCAATGAAAATAGCGAATCGAAGAAGCCATGGCAAAGAGAGTGGAGAAAAATGCGATTTCCAATGTCCTTGAACCATCTTCGACTCACCCTTCTCAATTATAATGACAAAATGCCTTCCCGACGTTTTTCTTTTCGCGTTTCTGACGCCAATTTTCGATCATTTTTTATTTAGAAAATGTTTTGGAATCTAAGAAGTCTCAAGCATTATGTCAGGAGAGATGACCCAATTGTTTTTAAATAACCATTTTTGGTGGAGGATTTTCGGAAAACTAAAAAGTAAAAATCAATCTTAAAAATTAAAATTTGGTCCTTTCTGGCAACTCTGGTAGGGCTACCTCGTTCATAGTGAAAACGAGAATCCGATTAGAAATTGATATAAAATTTGTGTAGCGGAAATCTATTGATAAGGATAGGCGTACGTGTTGGATTCAAATAGAATAAATCAATCACAACTGTTATTTAATAATGTGCTTCCTATTGAAAAATATGTTTTCGAGTTGAATTAGATCCATCAATAGCGCATTGAAATGCGGCATCTGGCTCTGACACAACCTTTGATATACTGCTTCCACGTTTTAACTGTTTCCCCTCGCTCTTCATATTATTCAAACTTTTTTTTTTTTCCGCCCTCGAATTTTCCCCATCGAAAATCGAAAGAAAAATCACTTTACAACGATAATAAGAGAAAAGAAAAGAATTTAAAAAAAATTGCATATTTTGATGAGGGATGGGCAATGGTCTAATTGTTGTTGGCTGTTGTTTTTCGTTTCAGCACCCCCGCTTTTCGGGTTCCATATAGATTTTATGGTAATTTTATGCCTCACTCCTTCCCGCAGGACCCAAGTGTTGAGATATTGTTATACATTGAGCCTCTCTCGTTATATTAAACTCCACTTCCGCCCTCGACCCCTCGCGGTCTTTAATTCCCCACCGAGGGACATTAGAAGAGAAAATTATATTTACCTGAAAACGATTTGCCCGCTTTCATCATGGCTTTCTAAATGGAAAAATAATGGAAATTTCATATCCCCTCAGTTATTCGATTTCAATTTACTCCTTTGACATTTTTTAAGAATTGATATCCAATTGACAGATTAAAAACGTATTAATTTGAAACAAAATCGAGGGATTGTTCCTGACATGGGGACTTCAGAGCTAAATCTAATTTACAAACTATGCGGTTGAAAATCACGATCTGCTAATGGCCGCCGGAGTCATTATCACGAGTGGCCCTTTATAACTCAAACTATCAACCGACGCTTATGGTCCGCGAACTGCTCCGAGTGTGCGAGAGGCGTTAAGGGACATTCAAAACTCACTGAAGTCGATTTATCTTCTAAAAGTCCCAAGTAAATCTTTTTAGTTTGACCTCGAATGTTCCGGACACATGGAAATTTGAACTTAAAAATTAATTTCGCTTCATTTGAATCTCATAAAACGTACAGCCGGTGCTCGATTCATGGCGTTTTCGATTAGTGACAAATCCAGAAAATTTTTCTCCCTCCCGTTTTTATGATCCCAATAATTTCATCCTAACTATCAAGCTGGCGTTGACATAAAGAAGGGAGGGCGAACAAAGAAACTAATATAAATCCCTATTCGGATGGCCTATTTGTCTCCAGCAACTGACGCCCAATCGCTTACGAAATAATAACACATTTTCTGACACATCCCCTTTTGTAATTCAAAAGTCGCTTAAAAATTAAGAAGTCTCTTTCTTCTTTATTGCTTTACTCCCTCCCACCAAGAGTCACACCTTGATTTTCTTCATTAAAAAATGTTTATTTCTTTTTATTAAGAGAACTTTTATGTAGGAACTATCCTACGGTGTGGAACTAGCGTTCCAAGAGGTAGATGACGTATTTAAAAAAGGAGGGAAAACTAGCGTTCCAAGAGGTAGATGACGTATTTAAAAAAGGAGGGAAAAATGGCTCTATAACCTTTCGTTTTTATAACCTTAAAAATGTTTAATTTACCTGGGAGTCTTTCTTCTTTATTGCTTTACTCCCTCCCACCAAGTCACACCGGTGTGGAACTAGCGTTCCAAGAGGTAGACGTATTTAAAAAAATCTACCCAAAAGGAGGGAAAAATGGCTCTATAACCTTTCGTTTTTATAACCTTAAAAAATGTTTAATTTACCTGGGAGTCTTTCTTCTTTATTGCTTTACTCCCTCCCACCAAGTCACACCGGTGTGGAACTAGCGTTCCAAGAGGTAGATGACGTATTTAAAAAAGGAGGGAAAAATCGCTCTATAACCTTTCGTTTTATAACCTCAACAATGTTTAATTTACCTGGGAGTCTTTCTTCTTTATTGCTTTACTCCCTCCCACCAAGTCACACCGGTGTGAAACTAGCGTTCCAAGAGGTAGATGACGTATTTAAAAAAGGAGGGAAAAATCGCTCTATAACCTTTCGTTTTTATAACTTCAAAAATGTTTAATTTACCTGGGAGTCTTTCTTCTTTATTGCTTTACTCCCTCCCACCAAGTCACACCGGTGTGGAACTAGCGTTCCAAGAGGTAGATGACGTATTTAAAAAAGGAGGGAAAAATGGCTCTATAACCTTTCGTCTTTATAACCTTAAAAAATGTTTAATTTACCTGGGAGTCTTTCTTCTTTATTACTTTACTCCCTCCCACCAAGTCACACCGGTGTGGAACTAGCGTTCCAAGAGGTAGATGACGTATTTAAAAAAGGAGGGAAAAATGGCTCTATAACCTTTCGTTTTATAACCTCAAAAATGTTTAATTAACCTGGGAGTCTTTCATCTTTATTGCTTTACTCCCTCCCACCAAGTCACACCGGTGTGAAACTAGCGTTCCAAGAGGTAGATGACGTATTTAAAAAAGGAGGGAAAAATGGCTGTATAACCTTTCGTTTTTATAACCTCAAAAATGTTTAATTTACCTGGGAGTCTTTCTTCTATTGCTTTACTCCCTCCCACCAAGAGTCACACCTTGATTTTCTTCATTAAACTAATGTTTATTTCTTTTTATTAAGAGAATAAGCGATCCAAGAGGTAGATGACGTATTTAAAAAAGGAGGGAAAAATGGCTGTATAACCTTTCGTTTTTATAACCTCAAAAATGTTTAATTTACCTAGGAGTTTTCTTCTTTATTGCTTTACTCCCTCCCACCAAGAGTCACACCTTGATTTTCTTCATTAAACTAATGTTTATTTCTTTTTATTAAGAGAATAAGCGATCCAAGAGGTAGATGACGTATTTAAAAAAGGAGGGAAAAATGGTTCTATAACCTTTCGTTTTTATAACCTTAAAAAAATGTTTAATTACCTGGGAGTCATTCTTCTTTATTGCTTTACTCCCTCCCACCAAGTCACACCGGTGTGGAACTAGCGTTCCAAGAGGTAGATGACGTATTTAAAAAAGGAGGGAAAAATGGCTCTATAACCTTTCATTTTTATAACCTCAAATGTTTAATTTACCTGGGAGTCTTTCTTCTTTATTGCTTTACTCCCTCCCACCAAGAGTCACACCTTGATTTTCTTCATTAAACTAATGTTTATTTCTTTTTATTAAGAGAATAAGCGATCCAAGAGGTAGATGACGTATTTTAAAAAAGGAGGGAAAAATGGCTCTATAACCTTTCGTTTTTATAACCTCAAAAATGTTTAATTTACCTAGGAGTTTTCTTCTTTATTGCTTTACTCCCTCCCACCAAGAGTCACACCTTGATTTTCTTCATTAAACTAATGTTTATTTCTTTTTATTAAGAGAATAAGCGATCCAAGAGGTAGATGACGTATTTAAAAAAGGAGGGAAAAATGGCTCTATAACCTTTCGTTTTTATAACCTTAAAAAAATGTTTAATTTACCTGGGAGTCTTTGAGACCTAATTTTTCTGCGAGCTTCTTCCTATCTGGCTTGGAGATATATTTTTGTATTTGAAATCGTTTTTCGAGTCCTTTTCTTTGAAGGTCGGAGAAAACGGCTCTCCGCATCATCCCTCGCCTGGGTTTCCCTCGTTGACTTTGCGCCCAAGGGAACGTTCCCGGGAGTGGGAAAACGGTGGTAGCCGTGAGACCTCCATGCCCACTACCTAAAAGCAAAGAGTCAAAACATTGTATCCGCTAATAAAGGTTTTATTCTTTCTGCCAATGACATGAATCATTAGAGGGTTAATCTCAATGCAGAGAGGTTCATTATGTTTAGATTACCATATTCAATGGCTCATTGATAAAGCACATTATTGGATCTCTCTTCTCTAATTTGCGGTATATACGCCGTGCGGGGGGTGGAAACAATTATTCGAAATCAATTAAATCTAGACAATTCTGAAGTTCTACAGTTAATGGGAGAGTTTAAATCAATTTAATGGCTCTTGGAATAGACAAATTGAAAACTTCGAAAATGGCTTTTTCCCTATTTTACTTTGAAAATTAAATATTTACCTGTTATATACGGCTGCCGGCAGGCGAGGAGGCTGTGGTGGATATGGGCGGACGTGAAACCCGGGCTTGGCCTCGGAATTGGTTTCGCGATGTACCCATTAAATCCCAAATAATGACTGCTCAGAAGTGCGCCTGTAATCAATTAAAAAGTAAATCATTTTTTCGATAAAATTTGACTTATTTTTTAAAATTTTAAAATAACAATTTATACAAATCCTGAAATTACTGTGGAGACTGCAACGCCCAAATAGAACGTCAACCACAATCAAGCATTCAATTCGACTGACATTAAAAGCAATTTATTAAAAATATTTAATCGTCATTTGATTTGAGGATTTTTTCTAAGAACCCTGCATCCTCTATTTCGGAAGCGTAGTTTAATTAGAGGGTCAGCAGGGGTCGAACGGCGATCATCCTCGACAACTGCTTGAGTCGTTCGAGTGGAATAAAACCGAAGACGACTCTGTTGTCGTTTTTGTGAATGCGTGTGCTGCACGTCCGCTTGCGACTGACATGTGCAAATTGTCCCCCCGACTCTAACACTCTCAATCAATCCGGAGCAGACTTTGAGGAAGAGGGGATTAAATAGACTTTCAGACTACTCTGTTAACGTATTTGATTTCTTTACAAACATCGTTTTATAAGACCTGCTCGGAAATCGTTCTTTTAACGTGTCCATCAATGATTTCTATTGCTTTAATGAAGATCGCAGCTACATTTTTCATGGGTGCACCTCGGGGTGCACACAGTGAAGGACTGGCTTTTAGGAGGGTGTTTCTCTTTGAAAAACACCGAGGAAAACATTTGGGAGGTTATGAGGCTAAGGAAATGAAACCGCTAGAAACGCCCTAAGATGATGGTAGAAATCGCGAACACCTGAAAACGGCCTTCGTGGCTGTGGAGTTCGAATAACGATAGTTGGCTCCAGCTGGAGCACAAGCAATATTGCGCCACTATTTGGGCTTTTTCTACACTGTCGATACTCCAAATCGTTTTCTCACTGCGATAATCCTAGGACTCAGTAAAGCACAAGCAATTGAGTTCGAATAACGATAGTTGGCTACAGCTGGAGCACAAGCAATATTGCGCCACTATTTGGGCTTTTTCTACTCTGTCGATACTCCAAATCGTTTTCTCACTGCGATAATCCTAGGACTCAGTAAAGCACAAGCAATTGAGTTCGAATAACGATAGATGGCTACAGCTGGAGCACAAGCAATATTGCGCCACTATTTGGGCTTTTTTTACACTGTCGATACTCCAAATCGTTTTCTCACTGCGTTAATCCTAGGTCTCAGTAAAGCACAAAAGGTTAAAATCCCCGAAGAGTGCAGGTAAAAACGACGAAAAACCTTTTGTCGAGCGACCACACATGAGATAATCGATGGAAAAACAGTTTGTACAAACATTGCTTTCCTAATTTACAAACTGACAACACAATGGATGTAAAAGAGAGAATCTCCGGTCAGGGTGGGTCGGAGGGTTGTTTTCCTAACGAATCAACCGATGATGGTGTGCGTATGTGCGCGCGATGTGGGGGGTAAACGAATAGATCCGGGCAAACTGAAATAACAATCAGTTCTCTCCGGTCTCGACCCATCATTGTCATCGTCTATTGTGATGCCGGCCGATTGGTTTAGTGCTAACCGAATTGTAATTTACCCTTTGTTCCGTATAAATCAAGCGCTGAATGATGTAACCAATGTTAGAATAATAAAATCGCCCATTTCGCTATTTTCTAAACGTCTTCAGCTGCAGAGTGAGCACAAGTTCGCGAAAAATAAACCATATCGGATACCGAGTTTTGTACTAAAAAGGAAATGCCCTTACTCCGTCGCTTTTCCACCCCTCGGCGTCAGATGGTACGCCACTTAGTGACAATACACCTCGCCCACTCCAAGACACATTCGTCCCTCATATATTGCACGCCCATGTTTATAACGCATACCCAGCCAGTTTTACAGCTTTGCGGAAGCAATATTCAACGATATAACTACGCCTTCCCTTCAACAACCAAATCAAAACGATGGAAACCTCATAAATCAATATTGCAGATATTCGCTCTGAACGATTTTCTTTATACTGTGATCGCTTTTAAATGAGAAAACAATTGCTTTTCGATCTAACTTACTTTTAAAATGAGTTAATAGCACTATAGTCTAATGGAAGGTCTGCAAAGACGAAAAATGGGGCAAAAGCCCGAAAATTCTGAAGGGGTAATAGCAACAAGAATTACCTAAGAAAACTACTGGTTTGCAGAGCTTCCAACGAAAACTTCCTTAAAGAGACGTAACAATATAGAAGGGGGAAGCATAACGGAGGGGACGTACGACGGAGGGGGAAGTATATGGGAGGTGGAAGTATAACAGAGGGGAAGTATAAGGGAACGAAAGTATAACGGAGGGGACGTATAAGGGAGGGAATGTATAAAGGAGGGGGAAATATAACGGAGGGGAAATATAACGGAGGGGAAGTATAACGGAGGGAGAAGTATAAGGGAACGAAAGTATAACGGAGGGGATGTTTAAGGGAGGGAAAGTATAAAGGATAGGGACGTATAAAGGAGGGTAAGTATAACGGAGGGGGAAGTTTTTTTTTTTTTTCGAAAAATTTTCGAAGTTTTTTTGTTAAAAAATTTTCCGAGTTTTTTTTTTGAAAAATTTTCCGGGTTTTCTTTTTTAAATGTCCGTTTTTTTTTCTGAAAAAATTTCTAAGTTATTTTTTTTTTTCGAAGTATCAAGGTAGAAATAATGGGCTCTTTGGCCTAGGGGTGTGCCTCTCGTAATGGGTAGAAGTACGAAATTTCTCCCTACTAAAAAAAAATAATAATTAAAAAGTGGCATTTTTTTTACACCAAAAATTCGTAAAATGTATAAGGAGTAATTGGTGAAAATTTGGTGAAAATCGGACCAACGGTTCGGCCGCAGCGAATTTTTTAAAATTTTAAACAGACATATCTCCGCCATTTTTTCGAAATTTAAAAATCGCCCCCGTTACATTCTTCTTCACCGGCTAAAGAAATTTGCGTGAAAATTTGGTGAAAATCGGTTGAAAACTGTGGCCGTAAAGTGTTCCGGAAAAAAATGATAAGGACGGACGGCCGGCACAACAGACAAAGTTGAGATCGATATAGATCCATATTCGAATTTACCCTACGGGGTCTGGAAGACCCCTCCCTATCGTTCGGCCGATAAAACCCTTTGCTACGGAGTTTTTCTTTACTTCTTTGTCTAAAAAGTAGCTTTGCTCCCGGTCTTTTTCTTCGTCTTTTAAGTCCATTTTTGAGGGTTTCCCTTGATCTTCTAGCCGAGAAACAACGAATTTACCAGATGGGCGTTTTTCGCGATATTTAGGCCTAGAATCACACTTTTTAGATGGCACTCTTGGGGTACTTTTTGGGCCCTTCGAAGAAACCGATGATTGAGAAGTGATATATACAGTCACGTTATATTTTTGAGACGGAAACTCCTTTGATTCTTGACAATGGTTCTATGGGTAAAAAGAGCTCTTAAGTTTTCAATAAAAGGCGGAAAATGTGGAAGGAAAAGGTGCCGGGAAGGAAGGGGATCGAAGAAAAGGGCGAGGAAGAGAAGAAATCTTTAAGTAAATAGTCTGGAGGGGTGTTTGAGGGCGTGAAAGCAGAAATAATAGAAATTTCAGCTTTGTAGCCCTGAGGGTGCGCTGACGCCTGAGGGCCCACATTAATTGCTTTATACTAAATCACTTTGTCGTCGCCGCCTCCCTCCCACTTCCCAATTTCTACTTACCCCACTTTAATGCCTCCACAGAAAATTATGAACTCCCCCCTTCTCTTTTCTCTTGTTTAGAGGAAAATTATTAACGACACGTTATACTGAGAACAATTTCATTAAAGCGTTTTCAATCTTTAATCACGCTTAAGCTCTATTGAGCTTTTGTCTTCTTTATTAGTCTCCCTTTCGAAATTTTCATAAGGCCTGCATTTGAACTTTCACTTGATACTTAATTCCTTTTGATCAATTTAAACTCCCTTCCAAATTCCCTCCCCTTTTCGCTTTTATTCACTTTTCAAATACCTGTAGTGGTCGTTTGTTTTGAGTGGTCTGGTCCTAGAATTGCGCTTACGCTAAATTTAAGCGGAGGTTTGTGGATGTTCGTAGGGCTTACGCTACCGATTGACCTCCGTACGTCGATTTCGCCCGACTGAGATGGTCCAGGTTCCCATCTTACTCGATCTGAAAAAGAAAAAAAAGTCATCTTTAAACAATGTGCAATCTCCGCCAATCATTTAAATCTTTCAAAGTGTAATCTGCGCAAGTTATCAACATCTTTTACAATTTAGTTGGCATTTAGTTGGCGGACATTACAAACGAGATTTTGAGGATTTACACGAGTTATAAAAGAACAGCTAAAACGATTTTGGGGAGTTTGCAACAAATTTTAACTTTTCAATCATTTACGAGAACTTTGTGGCTTCCCGCTGTATCCGCTAAATCTCTCGGAGATAGAGGCACAGTGAAAAGATAAAAATGATTGTGATAGAGGGAATAGCTCACCTGACGAGGCTTTTTAAGCCGAAACGCGTCGTGAGATACCCGTTATCACAGTCATTTCTATCTTTTCAATGTGCCTCTATCTCCGAGAGATTTAGTGGATAAAGCGGGAATAGCTCACCTGATGAGGCTTTTTAAGCCGAAACGCGTCGTGAGATACCCGTTATAGCCGTTTCCGGCTTCCCGCTGTATCCGCTAAATTTCTCGGAGATAGAGTCACAGTGAAATGACAGAAATGATTGTGATAGAGGGAATAGCTCACCTGACGAGGCTTTTTAAGCCGAAACGCGTCGTGAGATACCCGTTATCACAGTCATTTCTATCTTTTCACTGTGCCTCTATCTCCGAGAGATTTAGTGGATACAGCGGAAATAGTTCACCTGACGAGGCTTTTTAAGCCGAAACGCGTCATGAGATACCCGTTATCACAGTTTCTTCCTTCATTATTGTTTAATTATTTGATAGTAAAATCATTCTTTTGCGGATTACAGACGCAATAAAAATAAAAATTTACGAGAATCCGCAAATCATTGAAATTTTCCTGAGTGTAATCTCCGCAAATCGTTCACAAAATGGCCAGAATTGGTGCACGAATGTTTTGGTTTTTTGGGGGCGTTAATGACGGTCTTTCCACCGTAAATTACACCCCGTTTACAGGCTGCTATGAAATTCTGAATCGAGGGGCCGTCGAAGTGAAATAAACGAGAGGGAAATCATAAACGACACAAATAATGGAATCATATTAGAGGGCTGTGGTGTGAAGGTACTAATGTGGATCACGGATCGCAAATTGAGTAGTAATCCGATCGTTTAGCCACTTGAAACCGTATTCTGTCAAAATAATGAATGGCCTAATCGCCAGCTTGATTACTCTTATTATGGAAAGCTCGGCGAAAAACAAACTCCAAAAACTTTTTTTTACACCTTTACATAATATTTATACAATTTATGATTTATTGCAACCATTTTTGTTAAAATAATTAATTTAAACTTTGATAGTTTGCTTAGGATTTATGATAGTTAAGAATTTGTTTGGTTATTATAGTGAAACTCATGATTTTGATTTTAGGGTAAAATAAATATAATGGAGCGATATAATTAATTAATAAAACTTTCAAATTGTTGTTAAAATTAAGTTTGAAAATTATATAAATTAAAAACTCCGCTGTCTAATAGAACGATTTCAATGCCGGGGAAGGCGTATTTTCAGGTCATTTAAAAGCGACGAATTTTTTGTTTTTTGAAGAGAAGGTGGAATATTGCAGAATTTGACTGCAGAAACTTGAGGAGCAAAATCGGGGCATACAAAAATATTTTGGGCGACCGACGGCTCACAGGCAAACTCAAAAATTTCAGAAGTCAAAATTGCTTGTCTTAATTGCTGCAAAAGCCCATTCTCGAGGTTTTTAAAAAAGGAAAATATCGCCAGTATTGCTTGATGGCTTATTTTGAAATTTCTAAAAATGGCAGAGCTAGGTATGACTAGTTATTTGGAACACCTAGCGGTCCTAATGTGCATGACTAATTCAAAACTATCGCAACCAGCTGATCTCCTAATTTTTCCTGTTTGAGAAACTACGCTAGTGGAAGATTGATGATTTTTCTGGTTTAGACCCTAGGTTCCCTTGTTCGATTTTAGCAGTGTAAGATTTGGCCTCTGATATAAAAGCCCTAAAATATAACTTTGACGTGGATGACCGTGAAAACTATCTGCAATAAAGATTCAAAACTATCACAACCAGCTGATTTCCTAATTTTTCCTGTTTGTGCAACATCGCTATTGGAAGATTGGAGAGTTTTCTATTCAAGGCTCTAACTGCGCTTCTTTGATTTTAGCAGTTTAAGGATTGGCCACTGATTTAAAAGCCCTATGGCATAACTTTGACTTGGAGGACCGTGAAAACTATCTGCAATAAAGGAAAAAAACTTGCCCAAATGAATGCGGGAAAAAAAGGATCCTCAGTTTTCAGTGGGATCCCTAATTTTGGGGTTTTCCTAGAGGATTAGGCCACGTGACTGAAGGTAACGAATTTATGTTGATGTCTTACCTTGCCAATCTTTTTCGTCCTGGTCAGAAGGCACGGGAGAGGGTTGAGAAGGCCGCCTTAGGGGGCTTTCGGGTCCGGAATCTTCCGGGCTGAGGCTCCTCTCGGAGCCGAGTAAATTCTCGACAAGAAACTGCGAAGAGGCGAGTATACCTTTTCTAAGCCCCTCCTCACTCCCTCGTCCCAAGACCGGCATGAGTACGTTCGGGAGCATCGGACTACCGCACAACTCGAATCGTAAGCACTGAAGTCATGACGGGAGATTTCGTTAAGCAATAAATTTCAGACGGAGATGTGGACTAGACGCCGTCCCAACCACCACTGTGATCCCACCACTAAATACATTGGGGGGTTGGGAATAATCTAATAATAATACCACTATAATCATACAGGGTGTACACCCTTATTGGGGCTAAGCTCGTTTAGTGGGTTGGATTTTTGCAGTTAGGCTCCGCCTCTCAACCTAACCCCCCGGTCGTCCCCACCACAGGCCGCAATTCTCCCTCCACCCATTTTATCCGACTTACCGAGTGTTTCTGAAGGCTAACGTTTTTTTCAGGGCGACTTCATTTATATTGCAAGCCCCCGATTCTTTTCCGCACCATTGTTGCCTGTATCAATTCTCTCTCTCTCTCTCTCCTCGACCGATTTAAAATCCCCTCCCTCTTTTCTTTCTTTTCTTCCTTCGCCGACCCGTCCGGCAACCTTATTATTCAAGATTAAACACCCTAAACATTATCCACTTTAGACTTCTTTCCATCCCCTCCACTTTCCTTTTATACCACTGAAATTAACTATAGTCAAGAAGACTTTTATTAAAAGTTTCACCCCCCAACTTTTTCACTTTCCCCAACTTTACTCCATTTTCATAATTTTTTCTAAGAATTCACCCTAATATTTTATTTTTCATTATATAAATAAACCATTTTATTAAAAAAAATTAAGTTTGTTGACTGCCATCTGTAGGCAAATAAAGAAACTAAATTGGACAATTGATTTACCAAAAAATTTCCCTTTAGTCAAAAAATTGGTAATACAATGTTACTTCTTAACTGGTAGATTATTTGGTGACCTATTTTCTAAAGCAGGAAAACTTCGAGTTCCCTTCAGCAGCCAAGGTCTCCCTGAAAGATAGGACGCTATATTACCTCAATATTGATTTTACTAGCTTTTCGACGCAATAAAGATGTTTCGGGCGCTTATGATATACCTAGACCTTAACGCAAACCGGTCGTGCGGGCTTACCGCTAAGAAACATCTTGGCATGCCGAAAATATTTTTTATGATCCTCAGATCGCCATGATCAAGAAGGCCATGACCTCATTCTCTATCAGATTAAGGAAAATTTCAAAGTTATCTATTCTTGAATAAAAATTGCAGAGAGTCCTTGAGAGTACTTCTTCTCACCCCTCTCAAAAATTAAAATCGGATCATTTTTTGACAAAAAAAAAAAAGGCAAATAAAAGGAAATCCCGGAAAATTTTTCGAAAAAAAAACTTGGAAAATTTTTCAAAAAAAAAAAGGAAAACCAGGAAAATTTTTCGAAAAAAAAAACTCGGAAAATTAAAAGAAACTAGGAAAATTTTTCGAAAAACAAAAAACTCGGAAATTTTTCAAAAAAAAAGGAATTTCGAAAAAAAAAACCCGGAAAATTAAAAAAAAAAACTAGGAAAATTTTTCGAAAAAAAAATTAAAACTTCCCTCTTCCTAATTCTTCCCCTCCTTTATACTTTCCCTCACTTCGTTATACTTTCGTTCCCTTAAACTTCCCCCTCCGTTATACTTCCCCCTCCCATATACTTCCCCCTCCGATATTGTTACTTCTCTTTAACGAAGTTTTCGTTGGAAGCTCTTCAAATAAGTACTTTTTATTTAATTAACAATCATTCTCAAAGTCTCCTTAAAATCTGAGTTATGAGGTCGAATCCATTATCCTGATCCTTAAGCAAAAATTGATAGATGAAAATGTCAATTTTTTTATAATGATAAAAGTGAGGATTTTTTTATGAAGAGTTTAATAATATTTTATAAAGAGGAAGTTGCTTTATCAAACTCAAAGATAAAAAGTAATATTTACTCGGCAGATGTTTATAAAACCTCATATACGAAGAGGGAAAAAAAGAAAGGAAGTTTTATAAGAGGGAAAGACTGAATAGAGTTGAGACATCGCCATATATCGCGAGGGACACAATAAAAAAGTTTTAAAAATATATAAGAGGTGGGTCTCCACTTAATAGAGTTTTATCCCTGTTCTAATCGTAAAGGACAATTTGGATCGGGGGTGGGGGATTTGAAAAGACTGGTGGAGGGGTTTTTGAGTGAAACATCAAGCATTGATCCCGAGAGGCGGAGCCGGAGGCGGCCAATGGAAACCGCCTGCGCCGACAACCCTCGCACTCCCCCTCGTCCGTTCCTTTTCCTCCTTATACTCAACTCTTTATTGCCACCCTTTTCAATATATAACGTATAATGATGTGGTCGGCGAATCCCCCCGGTACCTCGCAGATCCCAAAACCCTCATACGACTCTTCAAACTATATCAACTCCGCCTACCACTTCACACTCAGTCCCACTTACCTAAAAACATATATACATTTCCCTCTTCAAACCACTTTATCAAACAAAATATTACATTCTTTATATTTTATTACTTTTCATACATCTTTTAATCCCACGGATTTGACTGTGAAGGAAGTGTGAGATTCGGCAAGTTGGGGGTTCAATTCTTGACAATCTACCTCACTTTCAACGTCAAAACTTCCCCATCTCACCTTCACCATTCACAACTTCCATCCATCACTCGTCACTTAACCTTCCACTAAATATTCATCCACCACAGCCGAAAAAAATCATCTGTCTGGATGATGCCAAGATTGAACTAAAAAATAATATCCCCATTTTGGGCAGCAATTTTTTTATTTATTCATATTAAACTAAGATAATTCTATAGAGACAACGGCAAACGTGTAAGACTAGCGCTTCACGCGATCTATGACTAAACAACGCTCCCATAACCTTCCCATTATGTAACCTCAACGCTACACGTTAACGCTTAGCCACCCATTCTCTTTATCCGTGATGATCTAAACAGTTTAGGTTCACTTCTATTGAATTTCTCCACAATCGGAAAAAATGATCTGTCTGGATCTTTCAGATTGAACTGAAAAAGAGGAATTTTACCACTATTTTGGGCAGCAATTTTATTTACTTATTTATATTAAGCTTCAGAAATAGTTTCAGATAAAAATAGAGAGACAACGGCAACGTGTAGGACTAGCGCTCCACGCGAACTATGACTAAAAAACGCTCACATAACCTTCCCATTATGTAACCTCAACGCTACACGTTAACGCTTAGCCACCCGTTCTCTATATCCGTGATGATCTAAACAGTTTAGGTTCACTTCTATTGAATTTCTCCACAACCGAAAAAATTATCTGTCTGGATCTTGAGATTGAACTGAAAAAGAGGCATTTTACCACTATTTTGGGCAGCCATTTTATTTACTTATTTATATTAAGCTTCAAAAATAGTTTCAAATAAAAATAGAGAGACAACGGCAAACGTGTAGGACTAGCGCTCCCCGCGATCTATGACTAAACAACGGGCCCATAACCTTCCGAATATGTAACCTCAACGCTACACGTTAACGCTTAGCCACCCATTCTCTTATCCGTGATGATCTAAACAGCATTGGTTCACTTCTATTGAATTTCTCCACAATCGGAAAAAATCATCTGTCTGGATCTTTCAGATTGAACTGAAAAAGAGGAATTTTACCACTATTTTGGGCAGCAATTTTATTTACTTATTTATATTAAGCTTCAGAAATACTTTCAGAGTTTCAGATAAAAATACAGAGACAACGGCAAACGTGTAGGACTAGCGCTCCCCGCGATCTATGACTAAACAACGGGCCGATAACCTTTCGACTATGTAACCTCACTTAAAACTCAGGTCACTTCTCCTGAATATTTATCCTCCACAACCGGAAAAAAATCATCTGTCTATACAGCTTGTGAGATTGAACTTTAAACTTTTTTTGTCTCCTATTTTGGGGAAACTTTTGCAATTTCAGATGTATCAAAAATAGAGAGTAATATCCACCGGTATTCTGGAAACCGAGGCGCTCCGAGCGGTCGATGACATAACATAAATTTAAAAAGGCGGTAAAACAGATTCATAACCTTTCGATTATAAACCTTGATGCTGCAAACGCTTAGATCTACACAGTTTAGGATCGCGAAAGCTCGAAAAGATTATTTTTGAAGAAAGGAGGCCACTTTTTGCCTAAAGCCCACTTTTAAAAACCCTACAGAAGAATTAATTACACAATGTTTTATTATTTCAGGAACAAAATCCACTAGCCATCGATAACTTTCGTTGATAGAAAACGTCCGTATTAAAGTCACGTATGTTAAAACGTAATTGCCTATGACAAGATCATAATGTTTACATACGTTCAAATACCATCTGGAACTGTCAGTAGCAAATAACGTTGGGAAAAGTTAAGGGTGATTGCCTCCCCCCCTCAAATATAGCGTACAAATAACATCCAGATTCGTATCTTTTTATAAGAATTAAACTCTTCTATATGATTGGGGTGGAAAAAAAAAATTTCCATTCCATATCAGATAAAAGAATTGGATTTCAGACATCATAAGTCACTAACAGACACAATAAATTCGGTTTATCTGGAAAGATATTTTAATCGAGTATTTCGGAAATTGAATACAAAAAAGACGTGAGGGATTTTTTTAGGTGAGATTTAATACTGGAGAAAGCAGCCGAGGAATCTTAAAAGCCGAAAGCCAACTACTAATTAATAATTATTTATTCGGCTAAACAAATGAGGGATTCATGGCCAAAAGAGCCAGGAAAACACCCGCAAATCCAATAAAATACAAGTTTTTAGGCCAAAAGAGCCAGGAAAACACCCGCAAATTCAATAAAATACAAGTTTTTAGGCAAAAAAGAGCCAGGAAAACACCCGCAAATCCGATAATATAAAAGTTTCTTGGCTGAAAGAGCCAGGAAAACTACCAAAAATACAATAAAATGGGCTTTTTATGGCTAAAAGACCCTCAAAATATGGTTCAATGGGAATCCCTACTTTTTTTCCTACATTTATTCGGCTAAACAAATGAGGGATTCTTGGCCAAAAGAGCCAGGAAAACACCCGCAAAACCATAAAATACAAGTTTTTAGGCCAAAAGAGCCAGGAAAACACCCGCAAATTCAATAAAATACAAGTTTTTAGGCAAAAAAGAGCCAGGAAAACACCCGCAAATCCGATAATATAAAAGTTTCTTGGCTGAAAGAGCCAGGAAAACTACCAAAAATACAATAAAATGGGCTTTTTATGGCTAAAAGACCCTCAAAATATGGTTCAATGGAATCCCTACTTTTTTTCCCCTGAAAACCGACAAAACCTTCAAAATGTACTGAAATTGAGGGTTATTGGGTAAAAATAACATTCATTGCAAAATCGCCCAAAAAATGCGGTAAACCTGGGGATTTTTGGCTGTTTATATGGTACAAATGGTCAAAAATCATGTTAAAAAAATTCTTGGTGAAGTAGGAAGGTAGATGTCGACATTGAAAAATAGTTTTTCGAGGCATCGAGCAACGAAAACCTGGATAGTAGGTTTTTCGAAGGACGCCCCCCCCCCCCAAACCTTCAAAAATCTGTAATAAGAGGCATCTGTAATAATATTACAAATCTGTAATACGATTGATGCAGCGATTATAAATAAACAAACGGATAATATCCAGTCGCTGCTTTAAGGAGGATGCTTTTTTTCACTCCCTGAATTTTCCTCCAAATCTTTGTAAAAGGATTACTACGAAACTATTCATCGGATTTTCTTATATTATATATTTTTGGAAAGAGCTCATCAAAGCCTACAAAATAGCTAGCGGTTTTTTTGGAAAAAATTTTTTAGTCAAAAAGTAAGCTTTCCATTTTCCAAAAGAAAACCTTTTCGGAAAAACTGCTCCCAAGGTCGTATAGACATTCCCAAACTAAGGAGAACTAGCTTTTGTAAAAAAATTTTCGACGACTTTTAGTGCTCAAATATAGGAAAGTAATTTTTAGGAATGTGCTGCGATGTCTTGTTTTAAAACAAAATGCTCGGGCAGTATGATGGCCCTTAAAAAAAAAATATACCTTTTACCTAAATCCGGGAAAAATGCGTTTTTTGCCCTAGTAGAAATGGGAAAAAATTTGTTTAAAAAACCGATAAACTTTTCGGCAAAGCAGCAAGGACAGCATTCATACTTTCGCCAGTAAAAAGAGGGTTTTCGGGGCCCAAAAAATCGAGCAAACCATAAAAACTCTAAAGTGGATCTCCTGAAAAACCGAAAAAACTGCCAGGGTTACTGTGCCAAAAAAAAGACCCCAAAAATGTTGAAATGTGGCCGAATTTTACATCCCACATTAAAATGTTAAATGTAAACCCCTCTTATTTTTGGAGGAGGGATCGAATGCTACATGTGGATTTTAATTTCGATGTACAGGGTGACCCAGAGATATATTTAAAAAAAATTGTCGTTTGAAGAATTTTAAGATCAATTGTCTAATTTTTGAAATGAAATCCGACTCATGCTGGTGTTTAATAATTAGATTGAGGAAATAAAACCGACTGGAGAGAGGCCAATATATATAAAAAAAGGGGGGATTATCGAATAAATAATGTTCCGGGATGAGCGAAGAGGGAGGGAAAGAGAAAAAAAAAAGAAAGAGCGAAATAGGAGGGAATTGTAATCGAATCGCCAGTCTGGAAATCTGGAGTTGGCGGAATATTAAGTTATTATAGGGCGAAATTAAAAAAGTGAATGTCTGGGGGTTGGTTTGGCTATAACAGTCAATTCTAATTTGCTCTGAGGAAAAGGAGGGAAACCCGCGATAACAATCGTGAAGAAGGAGGGTAAAAATTAAATATAAAAAAAAAGAAGAAAGAGAGAAAAATGAGAGTCGAAGGAAAGAGGTCTCGCGGGCAGGCGCGCCCGTCAGAAGCAGAGGGCGCGTTGAGAGGGCCTTCCCTCCATTTTCTTTTATTTCCAAGCCGCCTGTCATTATTTTCCCCGTCTTATCGTGAAATGAGTTTTATATCCACACCCTCCTCAATCCGGAAAGCTGCCCCAAACAGACCCGCTTTTAAAAAGAGATTTCTTAAAGATTAATTAAGATTGATGTTAACTCCCGTTTTGAAGACGGTGGCGAAGAGGGGAAAAAAAAGCCAGAAGTAGACTTGTGTGCGGTGAAATATAATTAAAAGTTGGTAATTAATGAACGACTCCCTCATTTTTCCTCTCTCTCTTTTTTTTTTTTTTTTTGCCATGGTTATTTCATTTCAAGTCATAATTTTATATAAAATGTTTGCTTTGAAATCCAAAAAAAAAGTCTTATTGGGAAAAAGCCGATAAAGGAACAAAGTGTTGTCATGGTATTTAGTTGTGTGTGTGGGTGAAGGGGAGGAAAGTGTATCCCAGAAAAGGGGGGGACAATGAGACCCCACACAGATGCTATTGACACCTCCTATAATACAAACCCTCCCGACAAAACGCGCGCACATACGCACAATCGCCCAGACTAACTCGCACCCTTCTTCCTAATAGTAATCCCCGTTCCCTAAAGTCTCATGCCTTTCAGACATACATTGTTACTTTTTCCAAAGAAACCTTCGACCTTCAAGAAACTTCTTTATTGAGTTTTAATTTCGTTCTCTTCTTTTTTTTATCAAGGAAACCTTTTATTCTTATAGACATTTTTAAACCCCTTGGATTGGCAAAAAAAAAAAACTCTTTTTACAGGAGTTTCCTCAGTTCGGGAGCTTCAGGAATCGTAATTTGCCCTTCCCGTATACGACGAACATCGATCGAAATCTTATCTCAGCTGAGTCTATACGTGAACGACTCACTTCCCGACTCCGAGTAACGTAAGGTTATATTTTACGAAGGTTATTTTGTTATCTCCATTAGTTTCGGGTTCGGAAATCGACTAATTTCTCAACAGATTGGCAAAAACACTGTTTTTTTCATGAGTTTCCTCAGTTTGAGAGTTTCAGGGAATCGTATTTTGCCCTTCCCGTATACGACTCACAAAACGGGAAAGGTCTTCTCGTAGAGGCTTTATAACCTTGCTCAGTTAGTTCACTATGTCTCGCTAGAGCAATTCATCTTTCGAAACATGGTACTTTCTGATTAACTATAACAGCACATAGAAATTACCTATCCCTAAAACGTTCCCGCCAATTTTCACTTAGCCTGGGTATGAAGTTTTGTTGTAGTTTTTAATTTTAACTTTCAAAATCCTTCCAAAAGTACAGAATCAATAATTGATTGATATAATCGAAGAAGGAAATTATTTCCTTCAATTTTTCCATGTTTCGATCATGAATTTGCTCTAGTGAGAATGTTGTGAACTAACTGAGTCGGAACGACTCCCTGAAACTGGGTTATAAAGCCTCTATGAGAAGTCCTTTCCCGTTTTGTGAGTCGTATAGTGGACGGGAAAATTACGATTCCTGAAACTCTCTGATGAACTGAGGAAACTCCAGTAAAAAAGAGTGTTTTTTTGCCAATAAACGATAGAAAGCGATAATAAAGAGTGTTTTGTCTGCCAAAATCGTGGGAAACGTAGAAAATTCAGTAAAAGAGGCTGTATTTGCCACAAAAGCCCGAAAAAACTCCCTAAAATCTTGTGGAAAGGGTTGCTTTTGGCGAAAAAATTGAGAAAAAAGAAAAACCCAGGATAAAAAAGTGGTCGTAAACCGGAAAACGCTCAAAAATCCTGTAAAAAGGGTGATTTTTTGCCATAACTATTAGAAGCGTTATCAAAGTATTTCCAGCTAAAATCGTGGGAACGTAGAAAATTCGGTAAAAGGGGATGTTTCTCTAACCAATGTTAGAAAAAAACACGCTGAAATCGAGTGAAAATGGTTGCTCTGGCCTTAAAGTTAAAAAATCGCCCAAAATCTGTTTTGTGCTTCATTGCCAATAAACAATGAGGAGTCTGTTGCGATGTAAAAGCTGTCCAAAAAACTTCGATTGTCAAAAATCTTTTAAATTGTAGGTACTTTTCGTATTATCAAAGGCGTTTTGCTGTTGATGACTGGGAAGGGGGGTGAAATTGAAAGGAAGACCGATATCAAACAAGGACAGGAAATAACCTATCTCCCAAAGTAAGAGGGAGGCGTTCAGGCCACATTCGCTTTGTACTCCTCTGACGCAATCAGCCAACTAATATCGCGTTTAGCATACCCATATGTTTTAACAGGTTCTCGGTAAACAATTTAGCGAAAGAATTAATTTAAAATTGTTAAAAATATTTTTTTAAAAGGAAAACACTATTCTACTGTGCTCGAAGTCATATTTCCTGATTCCGTCGGTTTTCGACCGAAAAACCCACTTTTACAGGATTTTTTGGACGTTTTCCACAGTTTTTTCGACCGAGAAACCTTCTTCTAACAAAATATTTGCATTTTCTTTAGACGAATACCCTCTTTTTATTGCTTTAGGGCAACTAATATCGCGTTTAGCATACCCATATGTTTTTAAACAGGTTTCGGTAAACAATTACGATAAAGAATTATTTAAAATTGTTAAAAATATTTTTTTAAAAGGAAAACACTATTCTACTGTGCTCGAAGTCATATTCCTGATTCCGTCGGTTTTTCGACCGAAAAAAACCACTTTTACAGGATTTTTGGACGTTTTTCCACAGTTTTTGGACGACCGAGAAACCTTCTTCTAACAAAATATTTGCATTTTCTTTAGACGAATACCCTCTTTTTATTGCTTTAGGGGAGTTTTCCTGGTTTATAGGCCGAGAAAAATCAATTTACAGGTGTTTTAGCTTCCTTAAAGAAGTTATTTTGAAACCCTCACGTCGGGTTTGTAGGGAAGGGTCTTCCAGACCCCGGAGCACCAAATCAAGCTTTGATCTTTGCCAATCTCAACTTTCGAGAGTTTCAGGGAATCGTAATTTTCCCGTCCACTATACGACTCACAAAACGGGAAAGGACTTCTCGTAGAGGCTTTATAACCCAGTTTCAGGGAGTCGTTCCGACTCAGTTAGTTCACAATGTTCTCACTAGAGCAAATTCATGAATTGAAACAAGGAAAAATTGAAGGAAATAATTTCCTTCTTCGATTATATCAATTATTGATTCCGTACTTTTTGGAAGGATTCTGGAAGTTAAAGGGGATCATCAAGGAGACTTTATACCCACGCTGTGAAAATTGGCGGGAACGTTTTAGGGATAGGTAATTTCTATGTGCTGTTATAGTTAATCAGAAGAACCATGTTTCGATAGATGAATTTGCTCTAGTGAGAACATGGTGAACTAACTGAGCAAGGTTATAAAGCCTCTACGAGAAGACCTTTCCCGTTTTGTGAGTCGTATACGGGAAGGGCAAATTACGATTCCCTGAAACTCTATTTTTTCAGTGGTTCCGGCCGGCCAATTTAAATTTAAATTTTACTGATTTTTATACTGTATTTTCTTCCTCTTTTAATCCCATTTTCCTCGATGAAACCGTTTCACCGGGCATCCCAGCGTTTTCATCATCATTTTTGAGCCCAGTAATCTCTTTTTTGTAAGATTTTACCAAAAATTTTTTTCAAAGGATTTTATGAAGTTTCTCTCTTCCTAGACACGTTTTCTTTTTTTTCTCACCCAGAAATCACCTTTTTATCTCTTATTTCATGTGTTTTTCTGGTTAGGGATGGTTAGGGATAGGTAATTTCTATGTGCTGTTATAGTTAATCAGAAGAACCATGTTTCGATAGATGAATTTGCTCTAGTGAGAACATGGTGAACTAACTGAGGTTATAAAGCCTCTACGAGAAGACCTTTCCCGTTTTGTGAGTCGTATACGGGAAGGACAAATTACGATTTCCTGAAACTCTCAAACTGAGGAAACTCGTGAAAAACAAGTGTTTTTTTGCCAATCTGTTGAGAACACAAGTTGATTTCCGAACCCGAAACTAAACGAGATAACAAAATAACCTTCCTAAAATATAACCTTACGTTTACTCGGAGTCGGGAAGTGAGTCGTACACGTATACGACTCAGCTGAGTCGGATCGTACAACGACCTTGGGTGAGTCGGATACGGGAAGGGCAAATTACGATTCGCTGAAACTCTCTATTGACCACAGATCCTTCTTTATCCTGCGTTTTACTTTTTTCTCTCTCCTTTTTCCGTGTGACTTTTTTGGGAGAGAATTTTCCTTTCTTAAGAGATTTTTGCATTTTTTTTTTACGGTCCGATCCAGTTAAAGTCGTAAAAAAATCGAAAAAACGAAAGTAAGGAGAAAGGCGAAGTTTTAGGTTTCATAATCAGACTCTCACTACTAAAATATTGCCAACAATTTTTTTTTCTCTCTCTCAGACCATTTGTGACACGAAAAAAGTCATTCTAAGTAAATGGTGGAAAAATCTATTAAGGGGCCTAAAAATTACATATATTTGACATCGATAAAAGACCCCATTAGTGTATAAATGGTATGAAATAACGTTATTGGATCTCATTAGGTGTACCGCGGGTGTGGGTTCTGCACAAAAGAAAGAAAAAAAATCTCGTTTTTTGGGTAAAAAAAGCACAATATCGGAATATTAAAAATAGGGTGAAAACGTTATAGAAAAAAGTTTTTTGTCGAGGGGGAAATGGTAACTAGGTGTTTATTTGAGTACAAAGGAGGGCCCCCGGGGCCGTAGGACGGGACAATGGGAACGTTTGACAAATAGAGGCACGCTCCGGCCTCCAAGGCGAGAGACGACGATGATATATTACGCGAGACCTCGATTTGTCAAACTTGTGCCACAATCATGACGAATTCGGAAATTCAGGGGATCCCTATTCATTATATGGGAAGATGTCTCCATTTCATACTGTGCTAAATGCTAATACTTTTTTTTTTTTTTACGCAACGACAGGATTTGAAGGAATTTGTGAAAAATGTGATCGGTTTACATCATTTTTTCAAAGATTCAAGTTTTTAAAAATATTTACCGATTTTTAGGTTCATACGGTTTTTGAAAATTATTACAAATCCATTAAATATGGTATTTATTTGTCAAAAACCCGAGGAAAACTACCAAAAATGCAGTCAAAATGTGGTTTCTTTCTCAAAAAACCGAGGAAAAATCCCGGAAATCGTGTAAAAAAGGGGTTTCGTCTGTCAACAAACCAAGGAAATCTACCAAAATCTGTTCAAAATGAGGTTTCTTTCTTAAAACCCGAGGAAAAATCCTAAAAATCGTGTAAAAATGGTGTTTTATCTGTCAAAAAACCGAGAAAAACTAAAAATGCAGTCAATATGTGTTTTTTTTCTCAAAAAAACTGAGGAAAAATCTTACAAATCGCGTAAAAATGTGGTTTCTTTCTCGAAAACCGAAGAAACTACCTAAATCTATTCAAAATAGGGTTTCACTCTCATAAAACCGAGGAAAAATCCTACAAATCGTGTAAAAATGGTGTTTTATCTATCAAAAAACCGACAAAAACTACCAAAAATGCAGACAAAATGTGGTTTCATTCTCAAAAAACCGTGGAAAAATTTTAAACATTGTAGTAAAAATAAGGTTTCATCTATCAAAAAACGGAGAAAAACTACCAAAATGCAGTCAAAATGAGGTTTCTTTCTCAAAAAACTGAGGAAAATCCTACAAATCATGTAAAAATGTGGTTTCTTTCTCGAAAACCGAGAAAAACCACCAAAAATACAGTCAAAATAGGGTTTCACTCTCATAAAACCGAGGAAAAATCCTACAAATCGTGTAAAAATGGTGTTTTATCTATCATAAAACCGACAAAAACTACCAAAATGCATTCAAAATGTGTTTTTTTCTCAAAAAACTGAGGAAAAACCCTACAAATCGCGTAAAAATGGGGTTTCATCTGTCAAAAAACCGAGAAAAACTACCAAAAATGCAGTCAAAATGTGTTTTTTTCTCAAAAAACTGAGGAAAAATCCTAAAAATCGTGTAAAAATGGGGTTTCTTTCTCGAAAAAACCGAAGAAAACTACTAATATCTATTCAAAATAGGGTTTCATTCTCATAAAACCGAGGAAAACTCCTAGAAATCGTGGAAAAATTGGGGTTTCTTTGTGAAGAATCCGAGGAAAACTACCAAAATCCATTCAAAATGTGCTTTGTATATTATTAAATCCTAAAAATCGTGTAAAAATGGTGTTTCATCTGTCAAAACACCGAGAAAAACTACCAAAAATGCAGTCAAAATGTGGTTTCTTTCTCAAAAAACTGAGGAAAAATCCCGGAAATCGTGTAAAAAAGGGGTTTCGTCTGTCAGCAAACCATGGAAATCTACCAAAATCTATTCAAAATGAGGTTTCACTCTCATAAAACCGAGGAAAAATCCTACAAATCGTGTAAAAATGGTGTTTCATCTGTCAAAAAACCGAGAAAAACTACCAAAATGCAGTCAAAATGTGGTTTCTTTCTCAAAGAACTGAGAAAGAACCTACAAATCATGTAAAAATGTGGTTTCTTTCTCGAAAACCGAAGAAAACCACCTAAATCTATTCAAAATAGGGTTTCACTCTCATAAAACCGAGGAAAAATCCTACAAATCGTGTAAAAATGGTAGTTTTTCTCGGTTTTTTGATAGATGAAACGCCATTTTCACAAAAATTTTAGGATATTTCCTCGGCTTGATAAGAAACGAACTAAATTTTGAATGGATTTTGGTAGTTTTCTTCAGTTTTTCGAGAAAGAAACCCATTTTTACACGCTTTGTAGGATTTTTCCTCAGTTTTTGAGAAAAAAAAACACATTTTGACTGCATTTTTGGTAGTTTTTGTCGTTTTTTTGATAGATAAACACCATTTTTACACGATTTGTAGGATTTTTCCTCGGTTTTATGAGAGTGAAACCCTATTTTGAATAGATTTAGGTAGTTTTCTTCGGTTTTCGAGAAAGAAACCACATTTTTACATGATTAGTAGGAATTTTCCTCAGTTTTTTGAAAAGAAAGCACATTTTGACTGCATTTTTGGTAGTTTTTCTCGGTTTTTTGACAGCTGAAACACCATTTTTACACGATTTTTAGGATATTTCCTCGGCTTAATAAGAAACGAACTGAATTTTGAATGGATTTTGGTAGTTTTCTTCGGTTTTTCGAGAAAGAAATCCCATTTTTACGCGATTTGTAGGATTTTTCCTCAGTTTTTGAGAAAAAAACACATTTTGACTGCATTTTTGGTAGTTTTTGTCGTTTTTTTGATAGATAAAACACCATTTTTACACGATTTATAGGATTTTTCCTCGGTTTTATGAGAGTGAAACCCTATTTTGAATAGATTTAGGTAGTTTTCTTCTTCGGTTTTCGAGAAAGAAACCACATTTTTACATGATTAGTAGGAATTTTCCTCTTTTTTTGAGAAAGAAAGCACATTTTGACTGCATTTTTGGTAGTTTTTCTCGGTTTTTTGACAGCTGAAACACCATTTTTACACGATTTTTAGGATATTTCCTCGGCTTAATAAGAAACGAACTGAATTTTGAATGGATTTTGGTAGTTTTCTTCGGTTTTTCGAGAAAGAAATCCCGTTTTTACGCGATTTGTAGGATTTTTCCTCAGTTTTTTGAGAAAAAAACACATTTTGACTGCATTTTTGGTAGTTTTTGTCGTTTTTTGATAGATAAAACACCATTTTTACACGATTTGTAGGATTTTTCCTCGGTTTTATGAGAGTGAAACCCTATTTTGAATAGATTTAGGTAGTTTTCTTCGGTTTTCGAGAAAGAAACCAAATTTTGACTGCATTTTTGGTAGTTTTTCTCGGTTTTTGACAGCTGAAACACCATTTTTACACGATTTTTAGGATATTTCCTCGGCTTAATAAGAAACGAACTAAATTTTGAATGGATTTTGGTAGTTTTCTTCGGTTTTTCGAGAAAGAAATCCCATTTTTACGCGATTTGTAGGATTTTTCCTCAGTTTTTTGAGAAAAAACACATTTTGACTGCATTTTTGGTAGTTTTTCTCGGTTTTTTGACAGATGAAACACCATTTTTACACGATTTTTAGGATAATCCTACAAATCGCTTAAAAATGGAGTTTCTTTCTCGAAAAACCGTAGAAAACTACTAAAATCTATTCAAAATAGGGTTTCAATCGTGTAAAAAAGGGGTTTCTCTGTGAAGAATTCGATGAAAACTTCCAAAATCCATTCAAAATTTGCTTTGTATATTGTTAAACCGAGAAAAAATCCTAAAAGTCGTGTCAAAATGGTGTTTCATCTGTCAAAAAACCGAGAAAAACTACCAAACATGCAGTCAAAATGTGGTTTCTTTCTCAAAAAACTGAGGAAAAATCCTAAAAATCGTGTAAAAATGGTGTTTCATCTGTCAAAAAACCGAGAAAAACTACCAAACATGCAGTCAAAATGTGGCTTCTTTCTCGGAAAACCGAAGAAAACTACCAATCTATTCAAAATGGTTTCATTCTCATAAAACCGAGGAAAAATCCTAGAAATCGTGTAAAAATGGGGTTTCTCTATGAAGAATCCGATTAAAACTACCAAAATCCATTCAAAATTTGCTTTGTATATTGTTAAACCGAGAAAAAATCCTAAAAGTCGTATAAAATGGTGTTTCATCTGTCAAAAACCGAGGAAAACTACCAAACATGCAGTCAAAATGTGGTTTCTATCTCAAAAAACTGAGGAAAAATTCTAAAATCGTGTAAAATGGTGTTTCATCTGTCAAAAAACCAAGAAAAACTTCCAAAAATGCAGTCAAAATGGGTTTCTTTCTCTGAAAACCGAAGAAAACTACCAAAATCTATTCAAAATAAGGTTTCATTCTCATAAAACCGAGGAAAAATCCTAACAATCTTGTAAAAATGGGGTTTCTCTGTGAAGAATCTGAGGAAAAATATCAAAATCCATTCAAAATGTGCTTTGTTTCTTATTAAACCGAGGAAATATCCTAGAAATCGTGAAAAAAAAAGGGGGTTTCTCTGTCAAAAACCGAGGAAAAAGCCCTAAATCCATTCAAATGTGGTGTCTTTCTCAAAAAACCGAGGAAAAAACCTAAAAGTCGTATAAAAATGGTGTTTATCTTTCATAACAACGAAGATTACTCACCAAAATCTTGTAAAAACGTGGGTTTTCCTCGAAAAATACTAAAATGTGGGAAATAGCTCGTTTTTAAATGGCTTTTTGAAAAACCAAGAAGCATCCTGATGACAAAAATGTTTACTCTTTTTTGAATTATTGTCAGTTCCTTTCTCTTTTTATCAAAGGTATAAAACCCGAGCATGAAATTCGAGCTTTTACGGAGCTTACGTTCTAATATAATAAAAACTTTTTATGCCCTCTTTTTCCCCTCCGAACTGGAAATCTTTTAACTGGAATAATACTGTCCCCTGTGCAAGTGGACGATATTAAAGTCCATAATTCACGTTAATAAAATAAAATCCGTAGTGGTTTACTAAAGGGTAAAAAAAAATCCTGGGTATCGAATTGTGTAACTTAGGGGCGGAAAATAGAAGAGGGTGAAAAAAACCCTTTGGTTTATTTAATCGGAAAATCCTCCGTGACCTGGATTGAAAAATATTTATACACATCCCATACGGTATGAATGGGGATGATAAGGATATAAATCTTGGCTCTTGTCCTATTAGAGTTATGCATATGGGTGTTTAGAAAAGGGGCGAAAAAAGGGTTTTTCACACATGAGAGGATCACGATTGCAGCTGCTGATGCGACTTTTTACCGGTACTCAGTGGTGCAACTTGAAGCGTGGAAAGAGTTGGAAAATGAGATTTAAAATACTAAAATTTCAAATAAAATATCCTCTAGAAGTGATTCTCAACGGTGGGGGCGCTGAGAAGTTACTGTGGGGCTGGGGCGTTATGCAAAATTTGGGTGATAGGGGTAAAATGGCTAAGTGGCCAGCCATGGAGGCGTTAGCGTGAGTCCTTTTTTATTTAATTTTTATTGCCGCCCGTTAAGTAAAGGGCAAAAACTTAACCGCCCGTTAAAAAATTTAACCGGCCCGTTAAGTAAAGGGCATAAACTTAACCACCCGTTAAAAAATTTAACCGGTCCGTTAAGTAAAGGGCAAAAATTTAACCGGCCCATTAAGTAAAGGGCAAAAACTTAACCGCCCATTAAAAAATTAAACCGGCCCGTTAAGTAAAGGGTAAAAATTTAACCGGCTTCAAAAAGGTTGAGAAACACTGCTAGAGTCTAGATAATCCTTTAGTTGTCTCTGAAAAGTGCACAATTGCAATATGGCGAGAGCCACCGCCTAGGCCCCCCCCAAAAGTGACGGCTTAGAGCGCTAGGCGCTAACACAAAGAAAAAGTTACTTACTTAAGGCAAAAAAATAATTATTAAATAAATAAAAATAAAAAAATAAAAATCCGATTTTATTATTTGTAAATTGAAAAGAAAGAAAGGAAAAAAATTCTGGTTATCCTCAGTCACTTTTGTTTTTGTCTTTTGTTTTTAAATTTTACTGCTGTAAAAAAAACCTTCCAGACTTCCAGCAGTCGAAGTTCCGATTTCGAAGAGCGCAGGTCATAGTCGACATCTTCAAGTTTTCAAAGAATTTTTTCAACTTTTCTTCAAATTTCGAATTGAGAAAAACCGAAAATGAGCGCTCCACCTCAAAAAGAAGAAACCGGACCTAAAATGGAGATCAGCGCACAAAAGTTACGTGTGATGTCCATAGAAAAACTTAGGAATCCAAAACTGACCTTGAGAGAATCCCTTTTCATCAATAACATCTTGAAAAAAACAAACACGGTTATCCAAGATCGGAGAGAAAAAAAACCTGGTAATTTTGATTATTTCGGATAATTAATTATTTATAATTATTTTTAGGTCAATTCTAGAAAAAAAGGATCTTTATTCTAATTATTTATGTATAATAAAAGTTAATATTTTGTTGTATTTTTTAATGATAAAGCTGTGTAACCTGCCCATGAGGTAACGAAAGAGTGGTGCCAACTGCCAACTGAACAAATTTCCCTGGGGAGAGAATAAAAAGATTATTGAAAACAATAATTTAAACAAGTTATTGTTAGTTTCCTGGTCGAGAGAGTTTAAGTGCTACAGATAAATGGAAGGTAGGCTGTAGCTGACATTATTTACCAAGACCGACTTTTCCACCTCAGTGCTATATTATAACCGGAGTTTGATAAGATTGATGACGGGACATTGTGGCAGTTTTTCCACATCTTTTCAAACATATTTCGTTTCTATAGAGAAGGACAAGTTTTTTTTATACTCAGGGCTCTCCCCCTTTTTTTCCCTGCGTTCTCCGCTTTCAATTTAAAGAGTCGGAAGTGATTTTTCACGTATCGGGTTATAAATGAGATGAGTTTCAAGGGTTGACAAATGTTGCGAATCGAGTGTTGCTAACCGTCCGGTGTGTCACCCTTCATTAGGAAAAGGGACAATGGGGGCAACGACGGCACGGGAAGGGCCCCCGCCTTCATACGGACCCCCTAAACAAAACCAAAGCGAGGACGATTTGTCAAATTAGCCCTTCACTAAAGACTCAGACAAATAACTGCTGTGACACCTCAACCCTTTTTTATACACCATTAAATTTTCATTTTAAATTGATATCATGTCACTTAGGGTCGTGGGATTCACTCTAGTTCCTATTCAGCTCATTCTTTTCATTCACATTTAAAACGAAAACATTCGCTTAGAATACAATCATAATTCCATTAATTGCTAACGTCCAAAAATTCAAGTTTGGGCTGCACCGGCATTGCGCATGAAAATAATCATAATCCTATGAAAGTAACCCTTCATTTTGTCACCGTGATTGCGCACGAGGAAAAAAATGTTGTGATTGCGCATCTTGAAAGTCTCACACAAATTCCTTCACCAGACGAACTTCACCTTGCATATAAGGGTAGAGAAGACTATAGCTTTGTTCCTGGTTTGAAACACATGGAGCATGCGCAGAAGGACTTAGACGTCAAATCCGACGTCGCTCAAATCCGTCAAATTTGACGTGCAAATCCTTCTGCGCATGCTCCAGGAGTTTCAAACCAGTTTTAAACTGTTGGAACAAAACTTATATTACTTTTTTCTCATGTATAGGACCATAAGGGAATTATTTTAAATCCAAGTTTCCGTCATCCCCCACTTCTGACAAAAATCGGCACTTTTTTCAAAGTTTTTGGCTTCTAGCTCATTCCCAGCTCATTTTTTTGAAGACATAACGATATACAAAAATTTAGATAACTAAATTTCCAACAAATTTGACTTACACGTTTTTTTTGTAGGACCAACAGTATTCAAGCTACGAGCACGCGAAAATGATCATTTGGCAAATTGACTGTTCCTCCACTTTCCTTCACAAAAATGAGGAGAAGACTTGACAGCAAAAAAATTTAACATTTTTATTTCTGCGTCTTTGGTAGTTTTATGGTCTTGCTCGTGCGCAATCACGGTGCCAAAAAAATGTAGGCCATGCGCAATTACAGTACTAAAATATTATTCATCATGCGCAATCAAGGTGGAAAAAAAGGTTAAGCATGTAAAAAATGCGCAATCCCGGTGCAGCCTGCCGAAAATCTAAGACGGAAGAAAAAGAAATCTTTTCAGGGCTAATGTTTCGAATTTATGTTTTTGAAGTTAGGGTTTCGGGTGAAGGGAGGAAAAAGGGTTGAAGGGGGTGTTAGGGAGTTAACACATGGCGCCTCAAACTTAGGAAACGGGAGGCCCTCTCCGAAGCAATTGAATAAATAAATGTTTACACGAAGGGCCATATTCAACTTGAACCTTTTACCCCGTTTAACATCTTTGGTTTATTCATATGAGGCGAAAATAGAAAAAGAAAAAATTTTCAAAGTGCATAATTCGTTTGTAATCCATTTAAAGGGAAAGATAAGCGTTATATGAAATAGAATAATTATAATTGGAAGATAAAACGAAGATTGATATCGATAAAAGGATCCCATTTTCATATTTCGCGATTATATTTTTTAATTCTCGAGACAAACGATAAAAAGTAAAAGGTTGACTGGGATCGTTGAAAGCGAAGGGACGTCAAACAACACAAAAGGGTAGATTTTGAAGTCCTGGACTTATATAAAATTAGAGTGAGCAGTCATTTACTGATTGGTGCGAGGTATTGTGCGAGAGGAACACAATGTAATCGGGTTTCAGCTGCAATTGTTGCTAAAAGGGACCTTGTGTGGCAGTTTAATTGCTTTTAATCCGCTTTGGGGAAACACTCGTTGCTGAGGGACCCTCGCCGAAAGAGAGAAAGAGGGCGGGAACCGGGGGGAGATATGAAAGGTAGAGAGAAAGAATAGGGACGGGAAGGGAAGTGGGGACCTGTTATCAAGTTTTTAATTAAAAATCTGTCTTTTCGTTGAAATGACGGTCGGTCCGTGATAGCGGTATTTTCACCGCCAAGGGAGGGAGATTGAGAGAGGGAGGAAAAAAAAATATCGTTTTGGTCCAACTTAGCTTTTCCGTCTTGATTGACAGCTACGTCAAAAAGCACTTTTTTTTATCCTCTTCAACCAAGGATGCAAAAATAAACCCCTTCTCCTCTTTTTTTCCCTTTTACAGGATTCATTTAAGTTTTCAATCAACCTGATATCGCTTTTCAGCAACCCCCTTTATCCACTACCAAACTCTGTCAAGGAAATCCCCGACATTAATTATTACTATAATAATGTTATCATTAATATTAAATTGGCACTAAAATTACGAAATACATGAAATTGAAACTCTAATTAATTATTAACCGTAAAATAGAATTTTAACTACCTTATAATTTGTTTTCCTAATGAGATCTTTCAATATGAATTTAAAATTAATAGCAATTTTATAAAGGGGATAAATTTCTAGTATTCTAGAATCCATTTTGTTATTTTTTAAACTAAGAAAAATATGAGAAAAAAATTTGATCTAAAGTGGGTTTTGAACCTGCGACCTCTGGGTTACACAACGGTCTTTCAACTGAACGGTCATTCCTTTTTTTTTTTTACGAATTTTTAGTGTGATAAAATTATTTCTTTTTAGTGGGGAGAAATTTGATACTTCCACCCTTTGCGAGAGGGGCAACCATTGGGCAGAAAGCTTGTACTTCTACAAATTTTTGAAAAAAAGAAAAAAACTTAGAAAAACTTAGAAAAAACAAAAAAAGTGCAAATTTAAAAAAAGAAATTTTTTGAAAAAAAATTCTAAATACCTACTTGAAATTCGTCGCGTTAATTCTAACACCGGATAAGTCATTTTTATCAATTTTGAGTTAGGCATTGTTTCTGATGGTAAATTTTGTGGAGGATCGAATTCCGTTGGTAGTTTAACCCTATTACCAACAGAAAACGCTTAGTTCACGATTTAGCCAACAGGTTATGCATTGATTCCAATTAGAAATTAATCAGTATTTTGGCTCTCCTGAAAACTAGGAAAAATGACTTATCCTGTGTTAGAACTAACGCGACGATTTAATAAAAAAAAATTTTTTATTGGGGACATTTTTGATACTTCCACCCTTTGCGAGAGGGGCATCCATTGGGCAGAAATCCCATTATTTCTACCTTGGTACTTCAAAAAATTTTTGAGAAAAAAGAAAAAAACTTCGAAAATTTTTAGAAAAAAAAAAAAAAAAAAGTGCAAATTTAAAGAAAAAAAATTCTAAATACCTACTTGAAATTCGTCGCGTTAATTCTAACACAGGATAAGTCATTTTTTATCAATTTTGAGTTAGGCATTATTTCTGATGGTAAATTTTGTGGAGGATCGAATTCCGTTGGTAGTTTAACCCTATTACCAACAGAAAACGCGTAGTTCACGATTTAGCCAACAGGTGATGCATTGATTCCAATGAGAAATCAGTATTTTGGCTCTCCTGAAAACCAGGAAAAATGACTTATCCTGTGTTAGAACTAACGCGACGATTTAATAAAAAATAAAATTTAGTGGTGAGACATTTTTGATACTTCCACCCTTTGCGTGAGGGGCATCCATTGGGCAGAAAGCCCATTATTTCTACCTTGGTACTAAAAAAAATTTTTGAAAAAAAGAAAAAAAACCTTCGAAAATTTTTCGAAAAAACAAAAAAAAATCGAAAAAACTTGAAAAAAAAATGGAAAAATAAGTTTGAAAATTTTTGGAAAAAAAGGAAAATTCTAAATACCAACTTGAAATTATTGTTCCTGTCCATTGTATTCCCCCTCCTAAAACTTCCCCTTCCTTATATCCTTATACTTCCCTTATACTTCCCATCCTTTATACTTCCCCTCCTTTATACTTCCTCCTCCTATACAGGGTGTCCGGAAACACATGGCAAGCGTCTGGGAGAGCGTTAAAAAGTGGTTTTACGAAAAAAGTTAAATGTAAACCCCCCTTAATTTAAATCAAAGAATTTGATGGTGTAGTTTCAAATCCGCCTGGATACAGGGTGTCCCAGACACAACCTAACTTTGTTATTTCAAATGAGAACTCCTATTTTTTATTTCAGATTCGTAATCTACGCAAAATTTCAAGTAGATTTGAGTACTCATTATGACGATTTTGGACAACGTTTAAAAAATGTCAAAATTTAGCGTTTTTTTGCGCTAAAATCCGTTAAAATTGACCTAGGAGACTCGTTTTTTTTTTAATTCCACTTATTTTTTCCCGAAGAATCCAACTGTCTCAAATTTGAGCATCTTCGCATTCTGCATCACGAGATTTCGTCGCTAATGGCCTTTTTTCAAGTTAGAACCCAAATTTTTAGTTCAGAAATGAAAATTAGCACTTGTTGAAAGGAATTTTTCTTTCGGACCACAAATTTGAAAGAGCTACAGCGTCTTTTGTGTTTATGCATCAAAATTAAAATTCCGTCAACAAATCGCTAATTTCCATTTTTGAAGTATGGAATTTGGAGTTAAACTTGAAAAAAGGCCATTAGCGACGAAATCTCGTGATGCAGAATGCGAAGATGCTCAAATTTGAGACAGTTGGATTCTTCGGGAAAAAATAAGTGGAATTAAAAAAAAACGAGTCTCCTAGGTCAATTTTAACGGATTTTAGCGCAAAAAACGCTAAATTTTGACATTTTTTAAAAGTTGTCCAAAATTGTCATATGAGTACTCAAATCTACTTGAAATTTTGCGTAGATTACGAATCTGAAATAAAAAATAGGGGTTCTCATTTGAAATAACGAAGTTAGGTTGTGTCTGGGACACCCTGTATATCCAGGCGGATTTTAAACTACACCATCAAATTCTTTGATTTAAATTAAGGGGGGTTTACATTTAACTTTTTTTCGTAAAACCACTTTTTAACGCTCTCCCAGACGCTTGCCATGTGTTTCCGGACACCCTGTATTGCTCTTCTCTTTGAGGATGTTCCCGTCGGGGCCAGCTCCAGACTATTACTTTAATTAGGTCGGGAGATTCAAACTCAGGTGCTCTTCGTTGAGGAAGTTCCTTTCGAAGAGGTGGCTTTATAGTAGTTTACGTCAGGGATTAAATCTGGATCACAGGTCTAGAAAAAAATTGCAGTGCAGAAAAACTTTTCAATCGAGTTGGGGACTCGAAATGTTTGTTATTCCAGGGTTCATTTGTTTCATCCCATTCAAGCTGAAAAAACGCAAAACCAACCTTTCCCTACCGTAAATCTGTTAAAATCCTTTTCGAGTGTCAACAACTGTTTAAACTATTGAATGGCTCTTCGGAAGCGAGTAGGCCTATTGTGGCGCCTAATACCATCGAGTGGACATTGTGAGCTGTTTTCGACCGCATTTCTGACACTTTTGAAGAGAGGTTTATTTAAACGCAGATGCTTTTCCAAAAACAGAATTTAAAAAAAAATTAGCCGAAAAACAAGATGGATGGACATAAAAAAACGACAATCAATCATTTAAATGAATACATATTATATTAATTTTATCAATTCTAGAAAAAGAGGGTGAGCGATATTTTCACAAAAGAAATTTCCATCAATCACGCAAGTCATCAATTTCCAGTTATCACCTTTTTTTTTTTCCACAATTTGGGCAAAAATATGATCGATCAAATAATTACTTTGCTTCATGATTCATTCTGGGAAATGTTTAATTTATCACTAATTTTAAAAATAGTCTGGAGAAGATCTACCTGAAAGTAATATGTTCGGGTCAATTCGAGAGGAAAAGAAGGAAAGAAGAGGGGAGAAGAAGAAAAAAAAGTGGTCCAGAATAGTGAAGAGGGGTGGAGAGAAGGAGGCAATTTGTCACTGGGACTATCAATCAAGATTGTTCCACGCATTTGCCGCTAGTCCTGACCAGCTGTTCCTTCAGAGCTCACTTCATTTCCCAATATTAGGAAACAAATCTCTCCTTTTCCCTCCTCTGTCGCGTTATTATTTTTTTGCTTTTATCAAGGGGTTTAGAGTGGGAAAAAAAGATCTCTTTACCTGTTATGTTTTTTCAATCTTAATCCGACGTTTGTCAACCAGGTAGTTAGGACCAATAAAAACATGGGAGGTCCATTGTGACAAAACTTTATCTTTGAAAATCCCTTCTTTTGAAGAAGCACTTTAAAATAAATCGAGAATAAATGGGATTTGATCAAACAAAAAGCAGAACCCCTCAAAACGACCTATTAATTCCTTCGCTGTCCATTTAGCCATTGTCTCTCGATAAAAAATCGTAGAGCAGACATGTCCGATTTTTATCCCAGCAAATCCCCTTTTTTTGAAAGGAGAGAATTTGTGGTGGGTGTGCCTTAAAGGGTGGAAGATTTAATAATTTTTATGATGTTCTTCTTGACAGTTCGAAATTGGTTAATGGAGTAGTATATCAAACCAGACCACAAAGATGGAGAATTTATTCTTTTATGTTCACCTTATAATAACACTCCTCCCCTTAAAGCCTCAAGGTGTAACGATCATCTCCCCTACAATTTTCGCGTGTGATTCAAAAGCAGAGAATCGTTATTGTTACAGAAAAAAGCAAGGAATTCTTAAATTTTCAGCCTGCACTTACTGGCTAAAATCAAGAGTAAATAACAGAAATTTAGCAACAGACAACACTGTTTTTAGAGTGATCTCTGCGGTTCTTCTATTTTAACTGTAGATTCCTCGGCTTATCATCCTAGGTAGCAATTTTTTGGTCGTTTTTCCCGAGGCTGCAAAAAGCTCCCTTTCAACTGAATTTCGGGGTTATCCAAGCCCACGAAAAGCACTTTTTAACTTCTTTAAAAAAGTTATTGTGATACCCTCCACGACGGGTTTTTGGGGAGGGGTCTCCCAGACCCCGTAGGGTAAATTCGAAAATGGATCTACACCGATCTCAAATTTGTCTGTTGTGCCGGCCGTCCGTCCGTGGCATTTTTTCCGGAACACTTTACGGCCACAGTTTTCAACTGATTTTAACCGTTTTCACCAAATTTTGTTTAGTCGTTGAATAAGAAACTAACGAGGGCGACTTTTGAATTTCGCAAAAAATGGCGGAGATATGTCAGCTTGAAATTTTAAAAAATTCGCTGCGGCCGAACCGTTGGTCCGATTTTCACCAAATTTTCACCAATTACTCCTTATATTTTTTACGCATTTTTGGTGTAAAAAAATTGCCACATTTTAATTATTATTTTTTTAGTAGGGAGAAATTTCGTACTTCTTCCCATTAAGAGAGACACATCCGTAGGCCAAAGAGCCCATTATTTCTGCCTTGACACTTAAAATAACTTCTTTAAGGAAGTTAAAAATTTTCAAAAAAATGAACTTAGACAATTTTTCAAAAAAAAAAAACGCAAATTAAAAAAAACTTCCCCCTCCCTTATACTTCCCCCTCCTTTATACTTTCGTTCCCTTATACGTCCCCCTCTGTTATACTTCGCTGATAAGTCAGGTAGTAAAAGTATACTTTACTAATAGTACTAATATAAGTCAAGTATAAGTACTTCCCTCTCTGTTATACTTCCCCCCCGTTGTACATCCCCTCTTTTATACTTCCCCCTCCTATATTGTTACTTCTCTTTAAGGAAGTTTTCGTTGGAAGCTCTTCAAACTTTACCTTCAAAAAACGACAAATCAAGCATTAATGATGAAATATTTGTCCCCTAAAACATACAGCTGGAAAGGCTGGCAATAAATCTAATAGGATTCAAATCAGTGCTTTTTAATATTCAGTTGAAGCTTCGTTGAAGAATTACTTAATGACCTGTAATGATAACTGAAGCGTTATTAATTTTTTATCTGTGAAATTATTAAAATGAAGGATGGTTATGAAAGAAAAAATTGAAAAGTTTTTCTGGAAGTATGGCAAAAGGGGTCGTTTTATTAGCATACTGGGCAATAACATTGTAACCAAGCCCACACATGCTCCTATTCATTACTAATTGTCTAGGGAGTCTTTGTTACTCCGTTTACCCTCATCTTTTTTATATCCCCGTTTAACGCTGGCCCCTCTTTTTCTGCAGAGCTTTTTTTTTCCCCCGCGTGTTATTTTAGTGGAACAATCGGTTGTCTTGGCTTCACAATGGGAAGCTCTCTCTCCCCCTATTTGGAACCTATTTTTTATATTCCTGGTCTCCCTCTCATTCAGTCAGTCCTGGAAGGCGTGTTCCTTTATTGACTACCCTGTTATTTACAACCCGAGATAGGTTTTGGCAAGGGATGCCATGGGCGGAAGGCCAAACTTTTGATACATCGCCCTTTTTTTAACCGGCCTATAGAATATTTCTGTTTTTAAGTGGTTTTTACTCAAAACCAAAATACCCCAATAATATCACATGTTACAATGTTTCCAAGAAATAACCGGTTAATTGACCAGTCAGACTAGAGTGCGTTCCGCGTGATAAGAAAAATAATTACCTGGTTTTTAAATTTTAAAAAGTTCATTACAAAAAAAACTATTTGAGGAGGCTGACAAGCAATCAAGTTTACGTCAAAAAGGTTGAATTTTTTTGAAATTAAACCTTTCAAAGGAAACTGTTCGTTTTTTTAATTGTTTTTTCTTTTTTTTATGCGAGACTTCAGGGTAAAAAAAAATGAGCCAAGTCAAAGGTTTTTGCTGTTAGGTATCCGTCGACGGTTGTCGTGCAAGCTTCGGCCCCTCGAGTAAAAATGTGTCCACTGTCAGTGATACGTTGTAATTATAGAGGTGTCAGCAACACCTCGGCAGTCCCCATCCACTGTAGCTCCGAGGGAGGAAAAAAAAAAAATTTGCGTAAATTTTTTACTCGTCCGACGCTCAATAGCAATTGTTTTATGGCTTGTCTTGTAACTAGGTAAATTTCAAAAATACACAGCTCAAGAAACAGAGAAAATCTTGGGATCACCCAAAAAGCATAATTTTCTGCCTTCTTTCCTTTAATATTGGAATAAAACAAAAAATCAGTTTGTAAGTTGTATAGATTTTTCTATGGCTGAAAACTTGCTGATTTCATCAATCATGTTTTTATAATTTTGTATCAGTTTCAGCAGAGGATATAGTCTAAATTGATTCTTGACGCGAGGCTCCCTATGACGCTCTCCTCCTACTTGTTCGTCCGACTTTCTTGGTTGCCATGTCTCCCTGTTTGTCCTCCCTGCTCGTCTGATATCCTGTTCGTCCTCTCCTGCTCGTCCAACATCCTTTTCGTCCTCTCCTACTCGTCCCGTATCATGTTCGTCTTATCCTGCTCGTCTGTATCCTGTTCGTCCTCTCCTGCTCGTCCAACATCCTTTTCGTCCTCTGCTGCTCGTCCGATATCCTGTCTGTCCTCTCCAACTCGTCCGATATCCTGTCTGTCCTCTCCAACTCGTCCGATATCCTGTTCGTCCTCTGCTGCTCGTCCGATATCCTGTTCGTCCTCTGCTGCTCATCCGTTATCCTGTTCGTCCTATCCTGTTCGTCTGATATACAGATATACTGTTCATCCTCTGCTGCTCGTCCGATATCCTGTTCGTCCTCTGCTGCTCGTCCGATATCCTGTTCGTCCTCTGCTGCTCGTCCGACATACTGTTCGTCCTCTCCTGCTCTTCGACATCCTGTTCGTCCTCTGCTGCTCGTCCGACATCCTGTTCGTCCTCTTCCTGCTCGTCCGATCTCTGTTCGTCCTCTCCTGCTCGTCCAATTTCCGTACTTTTCCAACCTCCTTGCCCATCCAGTCCTCTGTTCGTCCTCTCCCTGCTCAATTGTCCTCTCTTAGCTAATCTAATCTCTCAACTGTCCCGACCGGTATAGCCGGAGTGCTAGTCCAATCTCCCTTTTTGTCCTCTCCCTGCTCGTCCAACCTTCTTGCTCATCCGCATCAGGACGATAGCTCGATCGTCCTGTTTCTGTCCTGCTCTTCCGAACCTCCTTTGGTCATACCTTGTCATCATCCTGGACGAGCAGACTTCGAAGACGTCTCACTTAATCGTCATTTTTATGAGCTTAGAGGATTGATCCTCCTCGCCCACTTAAGAGGGTGATCTTTGGAGTGAAGTCCTTTTTTCTGGAAGGTGACAATCTGGTACTGATTATCACTCTTTTTGTTCGAAAGTTCCATCAGGTTGCCACAAGACAGTTTAATAGGATTGAAGGCGTTTTAAAACGAACAAAAAGCCGTGTTTGCACAAGGATTACAGATGTTTTCGACTCAAATTGATTGTTTGCAAAGCGGTAATCTAATATCGCTGTTAGCGAAGCGATGTTGCCCTCTACATCGGCAAATACAGCTGCCATTATAGGCACTTAACTTTCCTTTCCGACCCGGCGCTCTCCCAACTTAAATAGTTTACCATGAACATTGTTCCCCAAACAAAATTAAATCACGGACCTTTTAAAAATACATTTCACAACCAATTTCAATAAATGCATTTTAAATTCAGGTGTATTTTAATGTCTTGCTTTATATTCGAACGTTGTCAAAACAATGTAAAATAACGTTTTTTGAACTTTTTCAAGTTGAGTGCTAATTGGAAGGTGTTTGACTGGAGGCGTTGGCGATGGTCAAAGCTTTGTGTTTGCCAAGTGGAAGTGTTAATTACGCAAGTGTTTGTCCTGTTAGCGACACATCCTCCCCACCTCTGTCCTAATCCAGTCTCCCGCCAACTCCAAAACAACCAGTTATTATACCTAATAGAGGCATTAACCAAACTTGTCTCATCTCTTACCCTAATTGGACAATTTATATACGATAATTCGGAGATATATAATACGGTTTTTTATGAAAAAATAAGCCATATTTTATTTAAATGGCAAACATTACGTGGGGAAAAAAATGGCTATAAATTTTATACAGGCTCTATTATAGAGCCATCTTTGGTTATTAATACCTCGTTTAACATAAACTTTGGAATCGAATCTTCTATATCTTGGATAGACTTTTTGTCACATTTTTCAGGCCACTACAAACTGGTAAACTGGTAAAAATGTGGGGAAAAGAGAAAAAAAGATCGTTTTTTGGCCATAAAATTAAGAAATATGTTTAAAAGTTGATTTGATTGGCTGAAAGATCGAACCAAACGAGGTGAAATGGGGACTTAATGCCAAAAAATAGAGTAAAAGGCCTCAATTAGTCTAAAAAGTTGTTTTTTTGGGAGTTTTTTTTTCTTTAACTTATGGCGGAAAGATCGAAGAAGGTGAAAAACTGGACTTTCTTCATTGTCTATAAACCACAGGAGTCGGTCGGTTTTATTTAAAATATTCAAATTGACGATATGAAAAATATGTATGCATATTGGAATTTTTTACGGTCCCTCTCGAGTTTCCACGTGGTGAATCAGTTGAGAAAGGGTGAATAAAAAATTAAACTGATTTCGGGTCGATTTAAATTCAGCCCAGGCTCTTTCTATATTAGACTCTATATTCATATCCTATTTAAAAGAAAAAAAAGAAATTTAACTCTGACGTTTTTATCCGTTGCTTTTCTGACTTGCATTTCGTATAAGCGGCGTCACGCTATTTACAAATCCATTAGTTGTTCGCCCGAAAGGGAGAGGATAGGTCCTTTTGTGAACGGGCCCACTTTAGCCCAGTTGTCAACCGCTTCGGCTCTCTTGTTTGTCGAAAAACTGGAGGATGACGAATGATCTAGACCCTGACACCGTTCGTAATCTGAAAATATAAAAGAGGACATTTTTATCCGCACCTTGACTTTATGGGAGATACGAGACCCTTCGGAAGGTCTCAGGGATGCATCCATCATCAGAATTTACAAATTGCGCTTTGATTGAGAAATTCACACATATCTTCAATATCCCAGAGAGGCAAAACACGCCCGAAAATATAGTATATAGCAGAGAGGGATTTTATCTGTCGAAAAGATCCGAACACCCAGATTGAATTACCGAAGACAAGGACGTAAAAAAGAGGTCTCTTGCCCGAAAAGAAAAAGACCGAAAATCTGTGACTATGGGGTGTAAAAACTAGTAAATCTCCAAAAATAGAGAGGAGGGGTTTGCCAAAAAAAACATAGAAAAGTACTGGTTTGAAGAGCTTCCAACGAAAACTTCCTTAAAGAGAAGTAACAATGTCTCTGGGCTGAAAAACGGAACAAAAACTCGAAAAAAAAGGGAAAAAGAGATTTTTTTGGCCACAAAATTGAGAAAAGATGGTGGAATTGAGAAACGGAATTCCGTTTTTGGGCCCAGAGACCACTATTTAGCAGATTTTCGGTCGGTTTTTTCGATTTTTCGACACAGAGACCTTCTTACAACCATATTTTATGATGTTTTCCTCAGTTTTTTGCCGGAAAAAACACCACTTTAGACTGGTTGTTGGGCCTTTTCCTCTGTTTTTTGGCACGAAGTCAACATTTCAACTCGTTTCGTTCGATCTTTCAGCCCATCAAACCAACTTTTCAAAAAAATTTCTTAACTTTTTGGCCAAAAAACGCTCTTTTTTTCTCTTTTTTCCATATTTTTTCGAGTTTTTGTTCCGTTTTTAGGCCCAAATACCACCATTTAGTAGATTTTCGGTCGTTTTTTTTCGATCTTTCGGCCCAGAGACCTTCTTATAACCACATTTTATGATGTTTTCCTCAGTTTTTTGCCCGAAAAAACACCGTTTTTGACTGGTTTTTAGGCGTTTTCCTCTGTTTTTTGGCAATCCGACTCTATTTTTCCTCGTTTTGATAGATCTTTCAGCCATTTTTACCAACTTTTTAAAAAAAATCTGCCCAGAGAACACCATTTAGTAGATTTTCGGACGTTTTTTTTCGATCTTTCGACCCCAAGACCTTCATATAACCATAATTTATTACATTTTCCTCAGTTTTTTTACCCCAAAATTCACCACTTTTGACTGGTTGTAGGGCCTTTTCCTCTGTTTTTTTGGCACGATGTCCCCATTTCACCGCGTTTCAACTTTCATTCGATTTTTCAGACCATCTTTCTCAATTTTGTGGCCAAAAAACTCTCTTTTTTTTCCGAGTTTTCAGCCCAGAGACCACCATTTTCGAGATTTTCGGTCGTTTTCTTCGATCTTTCGACTCAGAGACCTTCTTATTCATACATTTAATTATGTTTCCTCAAGTTTTGCCTAAAAAAAAAACCCTTTTAAGACTGGTCTATGGGCCTTTTCCTCTGTTTTTTGGCAAACAGACCCCATTTTTTCTCGTTTTTTTCGATCTTTCGACCCAGAGACCTTCTTATAACCATAATTTATGATATTACATATTTTCCTCAGTTTTTTGCCCGAAAAAACCCCCCTTTAGACTGGTTTATGGGCCCTTTCTTCTGTTTTTGGCACGAAGTCCCCATTTCACCGCGTTTCATTCGATCTTTCAGCCCATCATTTCTCAATTTTGTGGCCAAAAAACTCTTTTTCCCTTATTTTTCGAGTTTTTGTTCCGTTTTTCAGCCCAGAGACCACCATTTAATAGATTTTCGGTCGTTTTCTTCGATCGTTCGATTTTATGATGTTTTCCTCAGTTTTTTGCCCCAAAAAACACCCTTTGAGACTGGTTTATGGGCCGTTTCCTCTGTTTTTTGGCAAACAGACTCCATTTTCCCTCGTTTTGTCATTTTTACCAACTTTTTTAAAAATCTGCCCGGAGAACACCATTTAGCAGATTTTCCGACGTTTTCTTCTACCTTCTCTCTAACCATATTTTATGATGTTTTCCTCAGTTTTTAGCCCGAAAAAACACCCTTTTAGACTGGTTTTTGTGCGTTTTCCTCTTTTGGCACCAAATACCATTTCGCCGCGTTTCGTTCGATCTTTCAGCCCATCTAACCAACTTTTGAAAATATTTTCTCAATTTTTGGGCCAAAATACTCTCTTTTTCCCATATTTTTTCGAGTTTTTATTCCGTTTTTTGGCCCAAAGACCACCATTTAGCAGATTTTCGGTCGTTTTCTTCGATCTTTCGACCCAGAGACCTTCTTATATCCACATTTTATGATTTTTTCCTAAGTTTTTTGTTCCAAAACACCCTTTTATGGGTTTTCCTCTGTTTTTTTGGCAAACAGACCCCATTTTTCCACGTTTGTTCGACCTTTCACCATTTTTACCAACTTTTTAAAAAAATCTACCATGATACCTTCTTTCTAACCATATTTTGTGATGTTTTCCTTTGTTTTTTCCCCGAAAAAACACCCTTTCAGACAGGTTTTTGGGAGTTTTCCTCTGTTTTTTCGCGCCTACATTCTATGACGATTCGCAAGGATCCGTTACCAGAATCTGTTTTGTGATCCGCCGTCTTTGAAACTCGTGTATTCAGTAGGAACTGGGGACATGGAATAAACAATAAAAATTTAAAGTGTTTATTTATGAAAAGGAAAGGGGCAACATTAAAACATATTATACGACAAAGAGGGTGGGTAAAACCCGTGGCTCTGAGTGTGCTATTAATTACATCGGTAGTGTTTGTGACAAGGGGTGGAAAGGCGAAGGACCGGGGGGGTTAGACAAAAAGGAAGACAGTCGAGAGCGAGAGGGAAAGACAGAATGACTGAGTTGGGAGTAATGATCCGGCTAACAGGGGACTAATTAATAGCAAAAACACGGTTGAACCCCCGCTTCATCCAACCGCAGCCTCTTCCAGACTATGAATTGAGCCAACTCATTGTGCCTAATCATAATGGCGATAAATTTGCGAGCTTCAACCCGCACATATAACCTGACTCAAGTACACACCTAACTGTCTTATAATATATTAACTGGAGCTCCACATCATCACTTTTGTTCTCTGCTCCCATTCTGACATCTCCAGGATCTTCAAAGCAGAAAAATTTTCAAAGTTCGGTCATAATCCGAATAGCAATTACATATGTCGCGTACACAAATCTGCTGTAAATATTTAATGAGGGTAAAGAGGACAGTGAAATTGGAAGGGCTAGTTTGTACGTGTGCATAGACCGAAAGGGACAAAAGAGAAGAGAGGGCGGAGCCGCGTGGCCTCTCCTAATACCATTCATTGCTTCTAAATGCCTGAGGTTGACAAGCCTTGAGGGCCCAGCTACCACTACATCACTAACATCAAAGATTACTATCTATTCCCTTTTCCACTTATCTAATTCCACACAAACGTTATCGACACTCACACCTGACTGAATGGTGTGAGTCTTATTATATGGAGGACGCCCCCCTTGTTGAAGAAGAGCTGGAGTGTTCTTCAAAAGACAAAACATTAAAAGTGTGCAAAAGTTTCACATGAAGATTCAATTAAAGGTAGGAGTGAAAAGGACGAGGGTGTCTTTTCCAACGTTTTAGAGATAAAAGAGCTGCCATTCTAATGTTTAATGAGCATGGACGTGTAATTTCCTCGCTAAACTTGTGGAACTGAACGTCGCCTAGAGCGACAAATATCCACCGAAGCTTAAATATCAACAGGCTCTGAACTTTTAGCTTCAAACCGACACTCAACACCAGAATCCGTTAAAAAGCCCCTTCTTTTTTCCCATTATAAATTTTTTTTTTCCCCAAGTAATGGTTTTTTTCAACAACTGTCGATGACAGGATTTGGGTCATTGTCCAGAGTCCTGAAGGGGGGAAAAGAGCAAAAGGCGCAAAGCAGTCATTATAGCAACAATAAAGATGAGCTCTTAGATTAGCATCATGGACGACGCTATTGTCACTAACAGTCCTTCCCGGTCAGAATTAATGTTATACATGCGCCCCTACCCCTCCTACCCCATTTCTCTCTCGTTCATCCTCCGCCCTTGAATTAATTTACCCCCTTTTAATTCATGTTGGAACTCCACCCTCTCTTCAGTCTCACATTTGATTTTATAATATTATATACATTTGGGAGAGAGAAAAGGGTTATTAGTCATAAGCAGATTCGATATGTACCACCTTTGTTCTCATTTTATGAAGATCATTTCAAGAATCTCAAACGTCAAAACCTTTCATGTTTCTCGTAGACTTTTGGTGTCCTGAAATAAGCAACCCATGAATTACAACCATCACACCTGTTAAACTGCAGAAAACGCTTGGAACCCCAAAAAGAGAGAGAAAATAATCCTCGGCAAAAAGAGCAAGTAAACAGCTACTTTACTTAACGGGCCGGTTAACTTCTTAACGGGTGGTTAAGTATTTGCCCTTTACTTAACGAGCCAGTTAATTTTTTTAACGGCTGGTTAAATTTTTGCCCTTTACTTATCGGGCCGGTTAAGTTTTTAACGGCGGTTATTGCCCTTTACTTAACGGGCCGGTTAAATTTTTGCCCTATACTTAACGGACGGTTAAGGTTTTACCCTTTACTTAACGGGCTAATTAATTTTGTTAACGGACGGTTAAGTTTTTGCCCTTTACTTAACGGGCCGGTTAAATTTTTGCCCTTAACTTAACGGGCCGGTTAAATTTTTGCCCTTTACTTAACAGGCCGGTTAAATTTTTTAACGGGTGGTTAAGTCTTTATCCTTTAATTAACGGGCCGGTAAACTTTTTAACGGGTGGTTAAGTTTTTGCCCTTTACTTAACGGGCTGGTTAAATTTTTAACGGTGTACCGCCCCAGTTGAGAATCACTGCTCTAAAACCAGGGAAAAATTCTGAAAAAGATTTTTCTTAGCCTTGAGGCCAAAAATCAGGTAAAAATGGGGTTCTTTGGGAGAAAGACAGGAAAATTTGGTAAAAAGGGTACTTTTAGGCCTGAAAATCGTAGAAAAAGAGTATTGCCGCATGCAGCTGTATTGCCGAAAAGAGTTCGCAAGTACTTATGAGTTTACTTTACTGGAGCAACGCGCATGAGCGGTCTTTCATGTATTTTTAGTTCCCGCGTTTTAACACATGAAAGCTCGCGCATGCGCGTTGTCCTGTTAACTCGCGCCTGCGTATTGTTCTGGCATCGTAAACTCACAAGTAACAATTTGTTTCTTGGCAAAAAACCTTAGGAAAAGCAGAAAAAGTGGAGGTTTTCGCCATATTGGTGAAACTGGGGTTCCTTGGGAGAAAAAATTTTGATCAAAGGGTACTTGTTAGCTTGAAAATCGTAGAAAAAGAGTATTGCCGCAGGCAGCTATATTGTCGAAAAGAGTTCGTTGGTACTTATGAGTTTTTCTTTACCAGACCAACGCGCGTCTTTCATGTATTTTTAGTTCCCGCGTTTTAAACACATGAAAGCTCGCGCATGCGCGTTGCCCTGTTAACTCGCGCCTGCGTATTGTTCTGGCATCGTAAACTCACAAGTAACAATTTGTTTCTTGGCAAAAAACCTTAGGAAAAGCCAAAAAAAAGTGGAAGTTTTCACCATGGTACTTATGAGTTTACTTTACCAGACCAACGCGCATGGTCTTTCATGTATTTTTTGTTCCCGCGTTTTCAACACATGAAAGCTCGCGCATGCGCGTTGCCCTGGCATCGTAAACTCACAAGCACCAATTTGTTTCTTGGCAAAAAACCTTAGGAAAAGCAAAAAAGGGAGGTGGTTTCCGCCATAATGTCAATGAAAGAGAAATAAGATTCTATTGACTTAAAGAAGTTCTTTCAATCAATGTTTCCAATAGGGTAAATTAATAGCGGGAGGAAATGATTCTTGAGCTTTCGATGTTTGCTGAAATACAATACGATCCCCTATGAAAGAGGGCGATCTGTTATAACTTATAATCGGATGGCGCTCTCCCTTTCGAGATCGGGCAAGCTGACGCCGGGGTTTAATATCTGCCGCCAATTATGGAAGGAGGGAAAAGCCTTTCGGAGACGGGGTTGGAGGGCGACCCCCTGATTGATATCTTGATAATCACGAACATCGCAACCCCTTTTCCCTACCTCTCCTCTCCACACAAAAGACTTACCAACTTTCAAGGAGTTTTCGTATTCCGAAAGTGTCTACCAACAAATTTGGAACATGTTACATATAAGTGCCTAATCGCTCAAGTCCCTAATAAAATGTTTTCCTTTTAATAGGACAACTTTTTACCCTAAACGAACAACATGTTTACTCCTAATGATAAGTTTCAACTACCAACGACGATTTCCTCTTTTCTTCATTAAAATAAAATCTAATAAAGAGACTATTTGAGGCGCTCCGGGTACGAAGGGCGAACTCAACAAAACGTAGTTTCGAGATATTCGCATTTTAAAGTTTCGGTTTTTACGTTTTTAAAGGGGAAAAAATGGCGAACTCAACATAATAAAATTATATGGGTGTATTCACCAAGAGGTCTAGAATCTGAAAATGAAAAAAAAAAAAAACTGGAAGACCCTTCCCCAAAAACCTGACGTCGAGGGTATCACAATAACTTCTTTAAGGAAGTTAAAAAATTTGTCCGATGTCGAGTTCGCCCTTCGTACCCGAAGCGCCTCATTTAAATTAGTCAGAAAATTTAACAAAAATTAATATTTCAAATTAAATTATTGATATAAAATTGAAAAGAACCGTTAATTTAGATTCCCGTGAATTTCAGGGGTAAAGAGCGGCAGGTCTTCGACTCGCCCCTTTCAAATGGTAAAACTTACGCCCGCCCGACTTTTAATTTCCCATTTACTTTTCGATGAATTTTTATTTTGAAAAAGGATTCTTGGGTTGTGTTGACTTCAGAGGAAGATTTTTATTTTCCGAGGGGGGGGGGGGGGGGGATTGCTAATTTCCTAAAATAGGAAAAAATAAGTTCTGTACATCGTCACGTTAGTTCTAACACCGGATAAGTCATTTTTCCTAGGTTTTCAGGAGAGGCAAAATACGGATTTCTCATTGGAATCAATGCATCACCTGTTGGCTAAATCGTGAACTAAGCGTTTTCTGTTGGTAATAGGGTTAAACTACCACCGTAATTCGATTCTCAACAAAATTTACCATCAGAAACCATGCCTGACTCAAATTGATAAAAAATGAATCCGGTGTTAGAACTAACGCAACGAAATTAAAAACGGATCAAAATGGTGGGGGAAGAAAAACGGATCATTTTAAAGCTCTAGGAGGGTCGCTTTGCATCTTATCTATCAAGAAAACCAAGAAAACACCATTTTTAGGCGCTTTCCTTTGTTCTGACCAAGTTTTCTGCTTTTTCATCCAAAAAACACCGTTTTTATCGGTTTTTCTTTCTTATTTTAACTTTTTCCGTCTTCCTGCTAAAAATCTGTCTTTGGGGGCTCACAGAAACACCATTTTTATCAGAATTCCTACCGATTCTTTCATTATTTCGATCTTTTTGTCAAAGTAAACCATTTTTGTGGGTGTCCTTTATGGTTATTTGAAGCAAGGAACACTTTTACCCCTCGATTTTCTCGCGCTTTTCTGGTTTTCTCGACCTTTCTGACAAAAAATTGGATTTTTGAGTTATTCCCTCATCAATATTCTTTATTTCTGGCTGGAATCTCTTTTTCTCATTTTGTTCCATATCTAGATGTTAGCCTATTGGTTCGGGTCCTAAATCCTACAATCCCTTCACAGAGGAAGGGAGAGAATCTAGCGATTTCTATCATTACTTCGAACTTAATAAAGAAGTTTGTAGATGGCGTAGCAAAGCTCTTCATTTCACGTCAGTAAACCATTTATAAATTATTAGAAAAGTAGAAAATTCTAGAAGAAAAAAATGTTATTAAAAATGTGATAATTAATTTATTGAAATAATTTAAATGAAGTTTTGTTTAAATTGAAAGATTTGACAATTTGTTTATAGTAAACAAAGACGATTTAAATTATGCATAAGTGAAAGTTCTTCGTTTATCTAACATACATCGTCTACTTCTCCAGGGCGTTAGTATAAATGTCACGAGTGACTCAGCTCTTGATTCGAAGTTACGAAACCTCTAGGAGGCTCGAGGTGTGAAATAGTCGTTTTTATCTTTTGAATAAGTTTATTGTTTATAGCAATTCATATTCGCGCAATATTACGTCACGATCGATCTTGTCAATTTACATTTTGCACAATGAAATGTTGTGTGTGAGGCTATGTTGCATTATCCTATTATAGAAGGAGGAAGTGACGTTTTAACCCGTTGGCATTGTAATAGGCGAAGAAAAAGAACGCCTGTGGTGCCAGGGCGTCTGCGGAAAAGCTTGTTAAATACTGGTTTGAAGAACTTCCAATGAAAACTTTCTTAAAGAGAAGTAAAAATAGAGGAGGGGAAGTATAACGGAGGGGACGTTAAACGGAGGGGGAAGTATATGGGTGGGGAAGTATAACAGAGGGGGAAGTTTTTTTTTTTTCTAAAAATTTTCCGGGTTTTTATTGATTTATTTTTTTAAATTGTCAAAGTTCTTTTTATCGCAAATTTTTTGAAGTGTCAAGGTAGAAATAATGGGCTCTTTGGCCTAGGGATGTGATTCTCGTAATGGGTAGAAGTATGAATTTTCTCCCTACTAAAAAAAGGTATGTACTGGTTTGAAGAGCTTCCAACGAAAACTTCCTTAAAGAGAAGTACCTATCTACAGGGTGTCCGGAAACACATGGCAAGCGTCTGGGAGAGCGTTAAAAAGTGGTTTTACGAAAAAAAGTTAAATGTAAACCCCCCTTAATTTAAATCAAAGAATTTGATGGTGTAGTTTAAAATCCGCCTGGATATACAGGGTGTCCCAGACACAACCTAAATTCGTTATTTCAAATGAGAACCCCTATTTTTATTTCAGATTCGTAATCTACGCAAAATTTCAAGTAGATTTAAGTACTCATATGACAATTTTGGACAACTTTTTAAAAAAGTCAAAATTTAGCGTTTTTTGCGCTAAAATCCGTTAAAATTGACCTAGGAGACTCGTTTTTTTTTTTAATTCCACTTATTTTTTCCCGAAGAATCCAACTGTCTCAAATTTGAGCATCTTCGCATTCTGCATCACGAGATTTCGTCGCTAATGGCCTTTTTTCAAGTTAGAACCCAAATTTTTAGTTCAGAAATGAAAATTAGCACTTGTTGAAAGGAATTTTTCTTTCGGACCACAAATTTTGAAAGAGCTACAGCGTCTTTTGTGTTTATGCATCAAAAATTAAAATTCCGTCAACAAATCGCTAATTTCCATTTTGAAGTATGGAATTTGGAGTTAAACTTGAAAAAAGGCCATTAGCGAAGAAATCTCGTGATGCAGAATGCGAAGATGCTCAAATTTGAGACAGTTGGATTCTTCGGGAAAAAATAAGTGGAATTTAAAAAAAAACGAGTCTCCTAGGTCAATTTTAACGGATTTTAGCGCAAAAAACGCTAAATTTTGACTTTTTTTAAAAGTTGTCCAAAATTGTCATATGAGTACTCAAATCTACTTGAAATTTTGCGTAGATTACGAATCTGAAATAAAAAATAGGGGTTCTCATTTGAAATAACGAAGTTAGGTTGTGTCTGGGACACCCTGTATATCCAGGCTGATTTTAAACTACACCATCAAATTCTTTGATTTAAATTAAGGGGGGTTTACATTTAACTTTTTTTCGTAAAACCAATTTTTAACGCTCTCCCAGACGCTTGCCATGTGTTTCCGGACACCCTGTATAAGGAGTAATTAATTGGTGAAAATTTGGTAAAAATCGGATGAAAACTGTGGCCGTAAAGTGTTCCGGAAAAAAATGCTACGGCCGGCCGGCACCACAGACAAAGTTGATCGGTATAGATCCATATTCGATTTGACCCTCCGGGGTCTGGAAGACCCCTACCCAAAAACCCGACGTGGAGGGTATCACAATAACTTCTTTAAGGAAGTTAAAAACAAGTCTCACGTTTACATTTTAAAGATGTAGAAAAGGGGTCCGGTTAACTCGGCGAAAAAGGCGTGAGCTCGGCAACGAGCCCACTTTTTCACCATGTTGAAAAAGGGGCGCTTGCTAAAAAGTTGGGGATTACCTGCTCTGCTTAAATTATTTTTAAAAAGTCCATCCAGGAGAAACTTATTAATTACAAAGGCATCACATTTTAAATGTCAGTGGAGCACGGACCTGCTTGATAAATCGTACGCGAATTAAGAGATTATAGTAGAGGGGTTTTGCCGGTTTTGGCACAATTCTTGGTGGCAACGTTGCCGGATCTCCTCGAAGCCCAGCCTCGTCTCTCTTAACTCCCCCCCCCTCCCTACCGTCACCTATAGCGCTCTCTCTCTCTTTCTCATAGCATCTTATACGTAAACATTGTTGCCGGATCGTCGAGTCTAGCTTCTCTATCGCCCCACCCCTTCCCACACTCAGACGGCTCCCGCCAACCTTTTAGCAGGTCTACCAACGTAATTAAAAAAAATTCCCTCAGCTCCAAGCTTCGAATCCGAGTCCCCTGCATGGAAGTCTACAACTTAACCGCTGCACTACGCGTCTTATTGTCTATGTTATTCAATTAATGGCTAATAAAGTCGGACGACCCCCCCCCCCCCCCTCCCATACCTACACTATCATCCGACCGTCAATGAGTATCTCTATAGTCATCCTAGGTGTCAACAACCTCCCTCCCTCCCGGTGAAATTTGAGCGATCGAGGTGTCATCATACTTCGTCAAGACATTTTTTCCCTTTATTTATTCAATAAAAATAAAATTTAAAAAATTAATCAATCAAAACATATCCTTTAAGCCGGTACCATGACTTCTACAAGTGACTTAGCGGATCAACTTCCAAAAATCCCCCCCCCCTCCCACCCACCAACACTCGCCACCGACAAACGCTATTGCTCCATTAAATGATATTTTCGTAGTAAGCCAACCTTCAGTAACTAAGAAAAACTGATCGAATCTGATTACGTCATTTTATGCGAATCCTCACCAAACCGGTTAACCTTACCTGCTTCTATCGAGGAGCGCGGTATTGTCCCTTATTTCATAAATGATTGGCTGGGAGAGGACTAGCCATATACGCCCATAGGCCTCAAGGTCACTCAACCGAGACTAGTCAAAGTTTAAAGTTAAAGGTTATTAAATTCTTACTATCATAAAAATAAAGGTTTATTCTAAATTTTACACAAAATACTATAAACATAATAATAAGGATACATGTTATTAGTTGCTGTAGTAACAAATTTTCTTTTTTAAATTATGATTTTATGAACAATACACTAAAGCTGTGATCGTAAAACACTATGTTTTTCTCTTCATCCAAAAAAATTAGGTATTTTAATTTCCTATAGATTCTCCAACTGATTCGTAGATCGTTTGTTTCGCTCAATCATCTCCTGTTCTAGGTCCTCACCAGCAGTCTGTAAAGGAAGAGTAGGTACCTATTATAAATACATGGTATTAATTTTTTACAACTGACCGACCTGTATGGTTTTATAAGAATGAAAAAATAAATAAATTTTGTCTTCATCCGAAGTAAGGAAACGATGTTCCTTCTTTTCTCTTATCAACAGGCCGCTTAAAGTTTTGTTTCTCGCCGCGTCTCCTGACTCGAATAGTTTCAGGTAGATGGACTCGAGCTGTTGCGAATTTCGTTTATTTATCATACTTATCAATTATCATATATTGAGTGTTTGTGTGCGATTTAGAGTAAGTAGGTACGTACATTTTAATAAGTATCTAGTTGCCTCTTTAAATTTTTCTGTTCCTACCAAAAATGTTAGAAATCGGCTGACTTTCAAATTACCGTACTGGTAGATTATGGTAGATTCCTAACTCTGACCAGAACTTGGTCCGTTATTAATTCTAATCTCGAAATTGACATATTATTCTATCCAAATTTAAATTCAATGAAAAACAGATCTTATCTTCTTGTAGGGTAAAAAATAAGTGGTATTTAACAAAAAAAACAAAAAAAAAATCATATATCGACGGTCTCAAGGTAGAAAGGTGTAAGCGCCAATATGACGAAAATGGGGTTGTTTAGCGAAAAAATGGTCGTGAGCGCCAGTTCTTTCATTTAAAATGATTGATTTTAATTTTCAAAAATCGAGAAATAAAGAAAATCGAGTTTTTAAGTTTGTAAGATACATTGTATAACAATATTGAAGCGTCAGGTTAACGTGAGTTCTATCGAAAAATTTGGTGAATGGCGCTTAAGCCTTTCTGCCTTGAGATCGTCGAATTATGAAATCTACCTCTGTAGACAATCAATTATCAAGCTTAACATCGTGTTTTTTCTTCTTTTATACTATTTTTTAACAAATTTTTGATATAGATCGATGTCCGTGGGCCAAGGTTCTCACCCCGTCATCCAGTATGTGACGTTTATCATCGAAGGGTGAAAGAGACGTCTTTTTCTGAACTACTGATTGAAGTAAATGATCTCTCGATACGATCGATTTGAATTCGGTTTTATACTCCAGTCGATTGTTCAGGGCGTTAAGGTAGTCATCAAAGTTAAGTTTCCCTTTGACTGCAACTCTTTTGATCCCTTTCGCCTTTTTCTTTTCATCGTTCGGGCTACGGATGGCGTACATCTTAGCTCGTAGACCAACAAATTCAGAGGCTGGCGTTCCGTTGAGCTCGTCCTTAAATTTCCCCAGAGCCTTTTTATTAGCGATCGTATATGCAGGGTGGTGGGGCGGATAATCTGAAGTATCAAATTCTTCTAGAATGTTAGTCACATCGGTATAAAAATCCTTAGTTTTTATATAATAGATTAGACTATCCGTGTCAGTGTACATCAGTCGCAGTCTTTCAGGTCCGTAAAAAGTCAGCATTGTGTTATAATGGAAATCATACATCCTGAGCTTGGAAATATCCAAAATTGCCATACCCACATAAATAGGTTTGTTCATTAGGACATTTTCCAAGTCAAGATGTACAGCCACCAAGTTTTCCTTGTAAATTGTCCTGTCTTTAAAAGTTGGTCGGGCGATCAGTCGGTCAAGTCGTTCTTGAGTTACAACCAGCTCAATTTTTATTCTTTTACGAACATTTTCCATAAACTTGCCAAAAACGGCGTTGTTCATGAGTTTGTAAAAGTCTTTATCGAAGTCATTGGTTGCCTTTTGTCTTAGTCCCGTATTGAGGTCAATGTAAGGCCGAAGCCAATCGGATTGTCTGAATTTAAGCGCTCGATGTATTCGGACTACTTTGAGACCCAATCCCACAGCCTGCTGCAGGTTGGCAAAATGCACAACATATTTCTCTTTTTTGTTCAAAGAAGCCAACAATTTCGTATGAGAGCCTCCGGGAGGGATCTTATTTTCCGGAAGAAGGGGAAAATCGTTATGCAATTCCTGAAGCTCTTCCGGATACTCTATGTCGGCTTCAAGTATATAACCGTAAGGTCCGCTTGTCGAAGCGTTGAGCCAGTCAAGAGATTCCGGATGTTTAACCCATTCGAATCCACCCAAAGGGAGCGGTTTTGACATCGCCCATCCATAGAGGTTATTCGCGTCCAGATATGCGATATACGATGACTCCTCTTGAGGATCTCGATCAGGGTCCAGGTATTTGTTTGCAGCCTTTCCATGTCGTAGGCTGCACTGGCAAAGACCTCCCCTTATCCCACGCTCAATCATGAGGAGCATGTCGTAGTCGGTCAGTAGCTCGAGCCTTACCCCTGTATATTTAAGCATAGCGTCCCACGCCAGTCCAGGTGCTGTAAAGTACCAGGCGGGGTCTAATGAATATGCAGTCATACATACATCTCTGAAATTTTCAAAGACATCGCACAGGAGCAAAACATCAACTTTTACATAGAGTACGCTGTACTCTTCAATGGTTTCGATGTTAAACTCATTCCATACTCTTAGTGCATGTTCATAATCCTCGTCAGTGATGTCTTTTTCAAATAGTTGGCTATAAAATTTCGATTTTGGAGGCAAAACCGTCTCTTGAAGACGCTCAAACGAATCTATGTAGTCGTAGGGGTATACTCCTTTTCTGACTACAAGGTCAAGGCGATCTTCAGGGAAAAACTTTGCAAGGTCTCTGAAGCCGGACCTAGGCAAATTCTTGGACAATTTATCGAGACTGGATGGGAGGAAGCGGAAGGAGTCGATAAATTTCACTGCTAAGCCACCCATTCTTTTGGAAAAAGAAATATACTTCTCTTCAGAGTTAGGGATGACTTCGATGTTATCTTTACCATCATACGCTAACTCTCTGACAATAAAATGGGAGTCATAGCCGCTTAGATTGTGGAAGAAGACGGGGAGAAATTTCGGGGTGCGAAATAGGATATTGCAGCTTCTGTGTGCTGCACCACGATACAAGCCACTGATATGATCGTGATCCATCACTTTCGGGTCATTATTGGTGAATGGAAGGGAACAGAGGAAACAGGTTGTGGAACTATTATAAGCGTGTTCCTCAGAAACCTTTAGAGGTAACATCGGCTGCGGCTTCGAGTACACCAGGGACACCATTTCCGCCACTTTATCCATATACAACATAAATTTTGAGGCAGAATCTTTCCCTACGTAAACGTAGGGTTCGACGGGGAAGTCTGATGGTATTAAATGGCGGGGAACCGTCTCAGCGACCTTAACATAAACGCAAAAACTCATCGGGAGATGGTTCTGATAAGGGATCGTCTGACGTGATACACCGAAGCTCTCCAGTGTCGGAATCTTTTCGAGAATCGCCTCAAAATCTGCGTAGACGACAAATGGTATCCTCATTTGGTTTTGAATCTTTGAAAAACACGCGGGATTTCCTTTATCGCCTACTTTTGGGAGCTCAATACGCGTGGGTCGGTTTTTTCCGCAGTACTCCATATGGAGCTTCATTCTTTCAGCAATGCCATTCCCATTACTGTTGAAGTGGGTCAGGCATCGCTTGCAAACTCGAATCCCATGTTCGTGTCCAGAAATTTGTAAAGCCACTAACCTCTCAAAATTTTTAATGTATGCCCAGTGACTTTTTCCGTCCTCTGTTGTGATGAGTAAGAGGTCACGGTGATCCTCCTTTTCATGGTCCACCACCTTCAGAGGATATACGTCTCCAGACTTTCCAACAGTGAATACGTTAATGGAGATATTGTTCCGTTTCTCAAAGGTTTTGACCTCTTCGAGACGGGTAGGGAATGAAACACATCCGAAATCGTAACCGTGTTTAATATTGCGATAATGGGACACGCGATCTATGTTCCTCTTTTCTTTGATGAGATGGGAGAGGATGGCGTACTCGAAACAACGCTCGTCATTATTTTAACGTTTATAATCGCTTTTCGGTTTTTATATGAGGCGGGAGCTCGATAAAACTGGAAGCACCCAAAGGTCGGAGGCGATTAATACGAACGAAAAGCGATTATAAACGTTAAAAATAATGACGAGCGTTGTTTCGAGTACGCCATCCTCTCCCATCTCATCAAAGAAAAGAGGAACATAGATCGCGTGTCCCATTATCGCAATATTAAACACGGTTACGATTTCGGATGTGTTTCATTCCCTACCCGTCTCGAAGAGGTCAAAACCTTTGAGAAACGGAACAATATCTCCATTAACGTATTCACTGTTGGAAAGTCTGGAGACGTATATCCTCTGAAGGTGGTGGACCATGAAAAGGAGGATCACCGTGACCTCTTACTCATCACAACAGAGGACGGAAAAAGTCACTGGGCATACATTAAAAATTTTGAGAGGTTAGTGGCTTTACAAATTTCTGGACACGAACATGGGATTCGAGTTTGCAAGCGATGCCTGACCCACTTCAACAGTAATGGGAATGGCATTGCTGAAAGAATGAAGCTCCATATGGAGTACTGCGGAAAAAACCGACCCACGCGTATTGAGCTCCCAAAAGTAGGCGATAAAGGAAATCCCGCGTGTTTTTCAAAGATTCAAAACCAAATGAGGATACCATTTGTCGTCTACGCAGATTTTGAGGCGATTCTCGAAAAGATTCCGACACTGGAGAGCTTCGGTGTATCACGTCAGACGATCCCTTATCAGAACCATCTCCCGATGAGTTTTTGCGTTTATGTTAAGGTCGCTGAGACGGTTCCCCGCCATTTAATACCATCAGACTTCCCCGTCGAACCCTACGTTTACGTAGGGAAAGATTCTGCCTCAAAATTTATGTTGTATATGGATAAAGTGGCGGAAATGGTGTCCCTGGTGTACTCGAAGCCGCAGCCGATGTTACCTCTAAAGGTTTCTGAGGAACACGCTTATAATAGTTCCACAACCTGTTTCCTCTGTTCCCTTCCATTCACCAATAATGACCCGAAAGTGATGGATCACGATCATATCAGTGGCTTGTATCGTGGTGCAGCACACAGAAGCTGCAATATCCTATTTCGCACCCCGAAATTTCTCCCCGTCTTCTTCCACAATCTAAGCGGCTATGACTCCCATTTTATTGTCAGAGAGTTAGCGTATGATGGTAAAGATAACATCGAAGTCATCCCTAACTCTGAAGAGAAGTATATTTCTTTTTCCAAAAGAATGGGTGGCTTAGCAGTGAAATTTATCGACTCCTTCCGCTTCCTCCCATCCAGTCTCGATAAATTGTCCAAGAATTTGCCTAGGTCCGGCTTCAGAGACCTTGCAAAGTTTTTCCCTGAAGATCGCCTTGACCTTGTAGTCAGAAAAGGAGTATACCCCTACGACTACATAGATTCGTTTGAGCGTCTTCAAGAGACGGTTTTGCCTCCAAAATCGAAATTTTATAGCCAACTATTTGAAAAAGACATCACTGACGAGGATTATGAACATGCACTAAGAGTATGGAATGAGTTTAACATCGAAACCATTGAAGAGTACAGCGTACTCTATGTAAAAGTTGATGTTTTGCTCCTGTGCGATGTCTTTGAAAATTTCAGAGATGTATGTATGACTGCATATTCATTAGACCCCGCCTGGTACTTTACAGCACCTGGACTGGCGTGGGACGCTATGCTTAAATATACAGGGGTAAGGCTCGAGCTACTGACCGACTACGACATGCTCCTCATGATTGAGCGTGGGATAAGGGGAGGTCTTTGCCAGTGCAGCCTACGACATGGAAAGGCTGCAAACAAATACCTGGACCCTGATCGAGATCCTCAAGAGGAGTCATCGTATATCGCATATCTGGACGCGAATAACCTCTATGGATGGGCGATGTCAAAACCGCTCCCTTTGGGTGGATTCGAATGGGTTAAACATCCGGAATCTCTTGACTGGCTCAACGCTTCGACAAGCGGACCTTACGGTTATATACTTGAAGCCGACATAGAGTATCCGGAAGAGCTTCAGGAATTGCATAACGATTTTCCCCTTCTTCCGGAAAATAAGATCCCTCCCGGAGGCTCTCATACGAAATTGTTGGCTTCTTTGAACAAAAAAGAGAAATATGTTGTGCATTTTGCCAACCTGCAGCAGGCTGTGGGATTGGGTCTCAAAGTAGTCCGAATACATCGAGCGCTTAAATTCAGACAATCCGATTGGCTTCGGCCTTACATTGACCTCAATACGGGACTAAGACAAAAGGCAACCAATGACTTCGATAAAGACTTTTACAAACTCATGAACAACGCCGTTTTTGGCAAGTTTATGGAAAATGTTCGTAAAAGAATAAAAATTGAGCTGGTTGTAACTCAAGAACGACTTGACCGACTGATCGCCCGACCAACTTTTAAAGACAGGACAATTTACAAGGAAAACTTGGTGGCTGTACATCTTGACTTGGAAAATGTCCTAATGAACAAACCTATTTATGTGGGTATGGCAATTTTGGATATTTCCAAGCTCAGGATGTATGATTTCCATTATAACACAATGCTGACTTTTTACGGACCTGAAAGACTGCGACTGATGTACACTGACACGGATAGTCTAATCTATTATATAAAAACTAAGGATTTTTATACCGATGTGACTAACATTCTAGAAGAATTTGATACTTCAGATTATCCGCCCCACCACCCTGCATATACGATCGCTAATAAAAAGGCTCTGGGGAAATTTAAGGACGAGCTCAACGGAACGCCAGCCTCTGAATTTGTTGGTCTACGAGCTAAGATGTACGCCATCCGTAGCCCGAACGATGAAAAGAAAAAGGCGAAAGGGATCAAAAGAGTTGCAGTCAAAGGGAAACTTAACTTTGATGACTACCTTAACGCCCTGAACAATCGACTGGAGTATAAAACCGAATTCAAATCGATCGTATCGAGAGATCATTTACTTCAATCAGTAGTTCAGAAAAAGACGTCTCTTTCACCCTTCGATGATAAACGTCACATACTGGATGACGGGGTGAGAACCTTGGCCCACGGACATCGATCTATATCAAAAATTTGTTAAAAAATAGTATAAAAGAAGAAAAAACACGATGTTAAGCTTGATAATTGATTGTCTACAGAGGTAGATTTCATAATTCGACGATCTCAAGGCAGAAAGGCTTAAGCGCCATTCACCAAATTTTTCGATAGAACTCACGTTAACCTGACGCTTCAATATTGTTATACAATGTATCTTACAAACTTAAAAACTCGATTTTCTTTATTTCTCGATTTTTGAAAATTAAAATCAATCATTTTAAATGAAAGAACTGGCGCTCACGACCATTTTTTCGCTAAACAACCCCATTTTCGTCATATTGGCGCTTACACCTTTCTACCTTGAGACCGTCGATATATGATTTTTTTTTTGTTTTTTTTGTTAAATACCACTTATTTTTTACCCTACAAGAAGATAAGATCTGTTTTTCATTGAATTTAAATTTGGATAGAATAATATGTCAATTTCGAGATTAGAATTAATAACGGACCAAGTTCTGGTCAGAGTTAGGAATCTACCATAATCTACCAGTACGGTAATTTGAAAGTCAGCCGATTTCTAACATTTTTGGTAGGAACAGAAAAATTTAAAGAGGCAACTAGATACTTATTAAAATGTACGTACCTACTTACTCTAAATCGCACACAAACACTCAATATATGATAATTGATAAGTATGATAAATAAACGAAATTCGCAACAGCTCGAGTCCATCTACCTGAAACTATTCGAGTCAGGAGACGCGGCGAGAAACAAAACTTTAAGCGGCCTGTTGATAAGAGAAAAGAAGGAACATCGTTTCCTTACTTCGGATGAAGACAAAATTTATTTATTTTTTCATTCTTATAAAACCATACAGGTCGGTCAGTTGTAAAAAATTAATACCATGTATTTATAATAGGTACCTACTCTTCCTTTACAGACTGCTGGTGAGGACCTAGAACAGGAGATGATTGAGCGAAACAAACGATCTACGAATCAGTTGGAGAATCTATAGGAAATTAAAATACCTAATTTTTTTTGGATGAAGAGAAAAACATAGTGTTTTACGATCACAGCTTTAGTGTATTGTTCATAAAATCATAATTTAAAAAAGAAAATTTGTTACTACAGCAACTAATAACATGTATCCTTATTATTATGTTTATAGTATTTTGTGTAAAATTTAGAATAAACCTTTATTTTTATGATAGTAAGAATTTAATAACCTTTAACTTTAAACTTTGACTAGTCTCGGTTGAGTGACCTTGAGGCCTATGGGCGTATATGGCTAGTCCTCTCCCAGCCAATCATTTATGAAATAAGGGACAATACCGCGCTCCTCGATAGAAGCAGGTAAGGTTAACCGGTTTGGTGAGGATTCGCATAAAATGACGTAATCAGATTCGATCAGTTTTTCTTAGTTACTGAAGGTTGGCTTACTACGAAAATATCATTTAATGGAGCAATAGCGTTTGTCGGTGGCGAGTGTTGGTGGGTGGGAGGGGGGGGGGGATTTTTGGAAGTTGATCCGCTAAGTCACTTGTAGAAGTCATGGTACCGGCTTAAAGGATATGTTTTGATTGATTAATTTTTTAAATTTTATTTTTATTGAATAAATAAAGGGAAAAAATGTCTTGACGAAGTATGATGACACCTCGATCGCTCAAATTTCACCGGGAGGGAGGGAGGTTGTTGACACCTAGGATGACTATAGAGATACTCATTGACGGTCGGATGATAGTGTAGGTATGGGAGGGGGGGGGGGGGGGTCGTCCGACTTTATTAGCCATTAATTGAATAACATAGACAATAAGACGCGTAGTGCAGCGGTTAAGTTGTAGACTTCCATGCAGGGGACTCGGATTCGAAGCTTGGAGCTGAGGGAATTTTTTTTTAATTACGTTGGTAGACCTGCTAAAAGGTTGGCGGGAGCCGTCTGAGTGTGGGAAGGGGTGGGGCGATAGAGAAGCTAGACTCGACGATCCGGCAACAATGTTTACGTATAAGATGCTATGAGAAAGAGAGAGAGAGCGCTATAGGTGACGGTAGGGAGGGGGGGGGGAGTTAAGAGAGACGAGGCTGGGCTTCGAGGAGATCCGGCAACGTTGCCACCAAGAATTGTGCCAAAACCGGCAAAACCCCTCTACTGATTATCGATAGCATTCGATAGCCTTGTGTCCTCAGATTGCCATGGAAAGTTCCATTTCGCAATTTTTCTCTCCCCAACATTTTTTATTTTGGGGGCCGAGCCTTCCGATGCCACGGACGCGGCCGCCGATGCGGTGAAAGTCACCTTATGGCGAACTGGAAGGGCAGGAAGTGCAGAAAAAAAATGGACATCACGACTCAGACGCCTACGCGGAAATCGATATATCGCGAAGAAAGCTTGTAGGTTTTCCTCAGAGCATCCTCCAAACAAGCTACGATTTTACAAAGGTCACTTGGATTCCCCAAAGATAAAAATGTGGACAAAAAAAATTCTGAGAGTGCAAATCAAGGTTAACGCGTTTCTTTTAGAGACGTCTCCGTGGAACAATTTCTCGCCAAAAAAAGTGGAAGTTTAAAAAGTTTTAAACAAATAGAAGCGATTTCTTCTGCCTTCCTCCTTTCCTGTACAAAGAAAAACGTTCAGAATCAATATTCAAACGATTGTTATGCAAGAAATTACCTTCAGGATGCATTCTGAAGGCCAAAAGTCGTAAAAACGCATGAGTTGGGCTTTTAAAAAGCTAATTTTCGTTGGGTGGTCTCAAAAATTACGATCTTAAGCTCTTAAATCCTGAAGCAACTTTTGTCATTGAACATTTTTTTGTCATTTTGCATTTCGCGTGTATTATTTATTGTTTGAAAAAACTGGTTCTTCTGAAATGAGGCCTTGACTTCATTTTGTAAAGAAAAATTATTAATGGAACGATTAGGTTTCTTAGAATATGCAAGGCCCGGAGGAAGGAAAAAAATTAGCTTTTTTCTTATTTTGAGAATGAGTCATTTTTTAACAATGGGCTTTTTGACGCTCCAAGTTGCTAAATACACAAAGGACGAATAAATTAAGAGAAAAATTGGGAAATCAGAGGATGTTGCATTGACTGACGTTGGAACTAAAAGACAGCTATCATTTCGAAATTCTGCCGTTAATAATAACGCCTATAATTTGACGTTAACCGTAATAAGGTACAATTTAAAAAGAAAACTCGCTTTCTTTTCATAAAGAGATATGGAGAGTGGATATGTCTTATTTTGGGAGGGTTCTGGATAATTTGATTACGCAATGCTTGACAGGTTGCCAATTGTTGGTGATTCAGTCAGTGTTGTCGAGACGTATGAAGCATGAAATATAAACGATCCCACTTTTTTTTCGTACGTGCCGATAATGGCATAACCAGGTCGCTTTTTAAAAGAAAACTTGATTTTTGTACTCCTTGGATCCTACTCCTTCTGCATAATTGAGGAAGCTTTTTCCGCTGTAATTTCATATATTAGGATCTTCCGAGGTCGTTACCTTAATTCAGTGGCCAAAAGAAGGTTATTGTATTCTTAAAAATTCTGTTTACTAGAACTGAAGTGACGTCATAAATCAGGTGATCCAACCTTAGATTGACCAGGTCTTTCTTCGCCGAAATTTTTGGCCTAAAGAGTGGGAAAATGACCTTATGATAGGAAAAGAGGGGTTATTCGTCGAAAAACTGACAAAAATACCCAAAAATCCTGGAGGGGGGTATTGGCCTAATGAATAAGGAAAACTCGGGGAAATCCAATGACAAGGAAGTTTCTTGGACGAAAAGTTAGGAAAACGGCCAAAAAATTACATAGTTTAAGCTGCGTTTTTTGGCCGAAAATTTGGAAGTAGGTGATTTCTCAGCCTAAAAATTGAGAAAAACACAAAAATTGGGTAGAAAGGGTTTTTTTTTTTTTGACATGATTACCAAATAAAAATCTCAAAAGTCCGAAAACCCTTTTTACCACTGCCACCTAAATGCCTAAAAGTATCAAAAATAGCAAATTGGCGTACTATCTTAAAAACGCCAAATTTAGGTCCCCAAATGACCAAAAGTCATGACTAAGGAAAACTCGGGGAAATCTAATGGTTTTCTTTAAAATTTATTTTATCAAGAAAAGGTACAAAATGGCGGCTTTGACCCGGCCCTTGAGGTTATTCAAGGTTTACACACAGGTTCTTCAAATTAGATAAATTCTTTTACCTTTTCAACCTTAACAAATACTGTATTTTTACTTGATCGACGTCATAAATGGAACCATTTCTTAGAAGTTTCTTTGACGAAAAAGTGTGGAAAAAGGCCAAAAAATTAGTTTAAGCTAAGGTTTTTGACCGAAAAACGGAGGCAAACGCCATAAAACTTTATAAAAGGTGGTTTCTCAGCCTAAAAATTAAGAAAAATCAGGTAGATAGGGGGTTTTTTGACTTGATGACCTAATAAAAATTTCGGAAGTCCGAAAACCCTTTTATCACTGCTACCTAAATGCATGAAAATTAGCCAGTTGAAACGGAATACTATTTCAAAAATACCAAATTTAGGTCCTAAAATGACTAAGGGACCTAAATTGCTACTTAAAATTCAAGGTTTTTACTTCTGATAAGATGAAGAAACCTTGGAAGCTGCCTCTGTGAACTGTCAGAAGCCAACAAATAAATCGTCTTCCCGAAAAGATTTATCCCAGGCTCATTTAGATTTTTTAGAGATAAAAAAAACTTCTCTAGAAAACCAAAATGAAGCAACATTTTCTGGTTTACGACTAATCGAAAGTAAACATGGTACGGACGTAATAACCGAAGGACGTTAGATTCGTGAGCGTCTGTTTCTGAGAAAAAAAAAAGTGAGAAATACTCGTTTTAACAACCGTAGCCGATTTCGGTTAATGAAAAAAATAAATAAGCCTGGGAAAAATACGAGAGAAAAGCGAAGCCGACCTCCGGCGTTCACGGGTCTCCTTCCTACGAGTCGAAAAGTCCGAGAGGGGTAGCCGCTATAAAGAGGGGCCCTTAGGCGCTCGCCTCAGTTTTGTGTCCTGTGAGGTTTGAATCTCTTTTACCCTAACTCAATCGGTAAGAATAAACGAAGACATTTTTTTTTCTTCTTTTTCAACCTCATAATTTGTCATCTTTTTTTCCTTAGTCTTTAAAAATGGGTTTTGACTTTTTTGAGATTTTAAATGTTCAAGATTTTTTAGGAAGAAAACCTATAATTTATAGGATGTACAAGAAAATTCTGAGAATTTTTTTTAAATAATTTTATTAACAATTAATGCTTTCAATGACAAAAATTCTACGGGACCTTAAGAAGGAAGAAGCAGAAAACTAGGATCATCATTTTTGAAGGTTTGATGGTTTAAATCCAAATTTTCAGATCTCGGAGATCCCAAAAGTGGTGGTCTTCATCTACCCAAATTTGTGGTTCTGTCCAGCTGACCGTCGCCGATTTGCACGGTCAATCCAGCCTTTATGAAGAATAACCAAAAGCACTATAGCTGCTCTTTTTTCTTATTTTTAACGCTTCCTCATAATTTGTCTTCTTCGTTTTTTGAGTCTTTAAAAATGGGGTTGCTTTTTGACTTTTTTTTAGATTTTAAATGTTAAAAAAATTTTAGAAAGAAAAAAGTCAAAAATGAAAATTTTTTATAACTTACAGGTAGGGTCTACAAAAAAATGTTTGCAAATTCTGCAAAATTTTTTATGCAATATAAATAATTAATGCTTTCGCTGACAAAAAGTCTACGGTACCCTTAAGAAGGAAGAGGATGCAACAGCAGAAAACTGGGTTCATCATTTTTGAAAGATTTGATGGTTTTAAATCCTTTCAAATCTCGGAGATCCCATATCAAAAGGTCTTCCACCAAAATTGTATGTGTGATTCTGTCCAGCTGGCCGTCGTCGATTAGCACGAATGGTCCTTTAGACCCTCCAGGTCAATTTGGCCAAATCTGATCTTGAATTTTCCATTTTTATAGAGTTCATAAAAAAAAGGAAAAAACCACAAGAATTTTTTAGAACCATCAAAAGAGAGGACCAGTTTGTCGAAAAAGGGCGTTACGCAAAAGTGGGTTAAACGTCGATAAATTTTTAATTTCTCCTTTTTTTAAGTCTTGAAAGGTAAACGATTACACGAGTGACATAAGGGTGGACCGGTTATGTTGCATAACTTCATTTTATTTCTTCTTCCATAAATTATAATAAAGCCGGCTTAAGCTTCAATCGTCGGCGTAAAAGCACTTTTGGAGAAAAAAATTTTAACCACTTTTTTTCTTTTGGCAGAAATGCGTCCTTTGTTGGCGTTGGCCGGAGTCGCACTCCTTTACGTCGCCGTCTTCGCTGCGGAAGATAAGAAGAAAGAAAGCAAAGAATCGGAAAGCGAGAGGCCGAAAACGTTCACGAGGCTCATCCCAGCCGATGTCCTTCGAGGTACGGAAGTTTTATTATTATTAATCATGGGAAATAAAAAATCGCGTGAGGAAATGTCGTTCAACCCTTTTGTTTTCTTCAAAATGTTGTCACTGCGGACTGCGTGACTGAAGTCGTTATGCCTGAACATGACATTGGATTATACGTTCACTTTTTTTTCTGGTCTTTAAGGAGGAAGAAAGGGCTTTGAAGGTTGGGCTTTTGTCGTTTTGGACCCGTCCTCGATTCGGTTGGTAGGCCAAGCAAACGCCCGTGGCTCCCGCGTTACACAACGCCCGCTTCTCTCATCTAATAAGGTTGCTTCAACCTTTGTCTTTTTAACGACTTTTTCTGTTAGGGAGAGCAAGGACGTCTCTTGGGAGGAGAGAGAGAGAAAAAAAACTTTCTCGGGAGCAACTGGCCTTTAAGACTGGTCAAGCAACACCATAAAAGAAGCGTTTAACAAGTTCTCCCTTAATTCCAGAACAACATTGTTTCAGTTGTCACTTTCAAAAGCCTTTCATTTTAAAGAAAATCGAAAGTCTATTTCACCATTTTCGATGCAGTCTATTCAATGTAGAAATCACAATAGCAATGCTACCTGTCGTTCTTAAGCAAACTAACTTCATGAATTGGTTGATGGAAAAAATTTCCCTATAGAAACTACTCTTTAAAATGAAAGATCCTGCGGTGATACCAGTTATCGAGGGTCTTATTCACCATTGTCGATGCAGTCTATTCAATGGAGAAACCACAATAGCTGACTGCTACCTGTCGGTCTTAAGCAAACTAACTTCATGAATTGGTTGATGGAAAAAATTTCCCTATAGAAACTACTCTTTAAAATGAAAGATTCCAGTGGTGGCACCAGTTACGCATCCTGTTAGATGAAAGTGCTGATCTTTTGTTTTCTCTTTTTAGATTTCCCGAATATGTGCTTCGCTTCCACCAAATGTGCAACGATAGAGCCTGGCCACACCTGGGACCTCACCCCATTCTGCGGACGTTCGACCTGCGTCAAGTCCGACAAAGACGGAAAACTCTACGAGCTTGTTGAGGACTGCGGACCCCTTCCGAAAACCAACCCGAAATGCAAACTTTCCGAAAAGACCAACAAAACCGCTCCTTTCCCGGCTTGCTGCCCGGCCTTCGACTGCGAACCTGGTGTCAAACTCGAATACCCCGAAATCCCAACGCCGCCACCCACTAAGGCTTAAATTCTTCCTGTGATACACATCCTTCTTTTTCCGCAAATTTCGATCCTTTTTTTTTCTTGTACAAAAGTCATTTTGAATTCTAGTTCTCCTATGTATTTACTTAATAAATTTTGTACATTTTAAACATTTTCTTTTTTTATAAACATTCTCCTCTTCCAGACAGGAAAAATTCAACAAGGAAACCTTTAAATAACCTCATGTACTCTCTTATGGAGTAAACTACACATCAATTCCATTACCAACTCCCCCAAAACAATTGATAAAATTTTTGGCATTCCATTTTACCTTTTTTAGACCCCTAGACTTTCTTAATATTAGAATTCTAAGTTAAAGTAGTGAAGTACTATTATTTTGGGTCACCGAGTGTTTTTTGCCTATTGTTTAAAGAGGAAAATAGCGTCAAATAATCAATCCAATACCACAAAAGTAAGAAAATTAGGTAGGTAGAGAATAAACTTTTTTTGCGTAATAAATCACTTATAATTTCTTTTAAAAATATATAATATTACTCACTCATTTATAAAACAATAAATAACTTTTATGTACAATGCATGAGTGAAATAGAAATTGAAAAAATAACGAATTAACCGCCAATAAATCGAAATATATCGCCAAGGAAAC